>OY735879.1:14207500-14540541 GCA_963506565.1 Tachystola acroxantha
TTCACAGTTCAAGTACCTTATCAGGCATACAATATTCAATGTCAATAATTATTAAAAGTCATTGTTCAAATTAAAAATTAACCAATATCCACCAATTCTATACATTCCAATAATTAAATTAATAAGCAGTCAATGTATTTATTTAGTTTAGTAAGTATTAAAGAAAAAAATCATTTAGACTGTAGAAAACTTTTTGAATTAGCCACGTTTTTAGGACATTATTAAATTTATTATTGTTTAAACTTTTTATTTCCTTAGGTATTGCCGTTACATATGTACTCTTGTTGTATATATGGCATTTTATGTGGGGCAACACTAAACTATCTTTGTCCCTAACATTCCGAGAGTGTATATCCGAAACCTTTTTGAAGAACTCTTTATGTTGTCGCACAAACAAACAGACTTCCAACACAAATATACCTGTAAGAGTTAAAATATGTTTCTCTTTAAATACTGTCCTAAGTGTTTACTCGTTAGGTTTACTAAAGATTATTCTTAGGCAGCGTTTCTTTTTCTATGATGATGATGATTTCCTATGACTCCCAGGAGCTAAGGGCCGCCGATGTATTCTTACACTTTTCCCTGTCCTGCGCCTCCGTCACCTCCCAAGTGACTCCAACTCTCTTCAGCTCGGCTGTCACCGACCTTCGCCAGCTGTATACAGGTCGACCTGGCCTCCTCCTGCCGGGCTGCCACTCAAAAGCGACCCGAGCCGTATTTCCGTCTTTTTTCTATACCATGATATTTTTGTAACCAGGAGGTTACCAACTCCTGACAACTGAACAATATACTGCCTAAAACTCTTGATAGTTCGCCTGCCCCTATACAAGGGGTTCTGGGTTTGATTGCCAGCCAGGAAGGTGCTTTTACCTGATAGGTTACAACCACTTTTGACAACTTTACGGGCGGCCTCTAAAACTCGGACAGGTTCACTAAAATATATGAGAAGATTTAGTTTTTACATTTCATTCGCTAATTAACGAAGTGTAAAAGGGACAAACACACATTTTAGAAGTGAAAACCTAGTTGACAGTGGTTGACATTGCTCATAGAATCAGCAAACTGAAGTGTCAGTGTGCTGGTCACATCTGTCGTAGAACCGATAACCGATGGGGGAGACGAGTTCTCTAATGGAGGCCACGAACGGGTAAACGTAATCGGACGCCCCCCGAATAGATGGAGGGATGACCTTCGCAAGATGGCTGGCAGGGACTGGATGCAGAGGGCCGAGAGGGTTGAGTGGCGCGCTTTGGGAGAGGTCTACGTCCAGTAGTGGACTGATACGGGCTGATGATGATGATGAAAACCTAGTTAGGCTAACAGTATTGAAGGTGACTTTATCCCTAGTTAAACTCAGAGCCTAATCTAACCACATTATACCGGAAGCGTGTCGCGGCCATGTCGTGACGTGGTCGTCACGTGAGGACGGTGTCGGTGTCGTGCGGCACGACAGGCCTTGGTGGACGACAGCTCGCAGTGGTTAGAGCTTATTATTTTTATATTACTTTATTACGATAACAAACAGTCGTTTATAATGCCTTAAGGTTGAAAACTTTAATGTTGGGCTCAGGTTAGGACACTAACTTTTATAACTAGGTAATCTTACCCCCACTTGCAATAAAAGACAACTCTATAGTTAGCGACATGTATGGAATCTTCACGGGTTAAATCGCCAACTCTAGAAGTTGTTTTACAAGACAATGTTGATAAAAAATATTGTATTTTAACATGTCCGACCGAACTTTCGGTTTCGACCTAATTTCGGCCAAATACCGGTTTTCGGCTTAGTTTCATTTTCGGCTGCCATCCGGCCGAAACTACGGCCGAAACCGAAACTGAGTTCGAGAGCCTATAATAAGCATATAATGTTATAATATTAAAAGCGTAAATAATTTATTTGAAATAAGGGAGTGATAATATGTAGTGCTTAAGGATTACTTCAAATATCAGAGACTGAAATGTTTAATATGTGATTTATAAATAAAAAACTGACTGATTATAATTGCCTATTTATTCTTTCCACGAAAAAATTACCTTATATGGAAGTTTCGGTTTCGGCCCTAAAACCTAGTTTCGGTCGGACACAAATATGTGACATTTAAGACTGAATTGAATTATTATAAATTGTATTATTATAAAATGTAATGTTGCAGTGCCCTTTCAGGGTTTATGTGAGCACTATAACGAACATTAACACATATGTTACCACATAAGGCAATATATTATATTTATTATTATGTCGTTACTATTTGTGAAAACCTGTAATTTATTGTAGTTTATCTATTCTGTCATAGTTTTGCTGTTGGTTTTCCTAAGGCAATGAATAAATGAATTATGATTTTTAGGATTATGTAGCAAGCATCTTCACAATATTTGCATGCTAGAAAATGGCTAAATGTGCGAACACAAAACTGCGAAAAACACCTGTAATACATTTGTAGCAAATAAATTACTTTGACGTTGAAAGCTTATCCAAACGCAAGACTCAATTTATACAAAAAGAACGCTTAGGTAATAGCCATACGAATTTACACTAAATTGTCACAAGAATTAAAAGAAATGTCAATAAGAAACAAATTGCAAGAAGGAAAAAAAGTGATCCTAGGGTTCCTTTACTATTTAAACTTGACTATTTAAACGATGAGCATGCATGGTGTGTGTCGCGCCGGTTCCGCATGATGGATAAAAGATTACTAACATAGTAATAGTTGTGTAATAATTAGTATTAAGTAATTGTATTATTATTATTTTAACTAATTCTTTCGGCTTCATATACCCTTTACGTTACACCCTGTATATAAACGGATATCACTCACTTATATTGTTGAAGTCGGCAATTAGACCGACAGTTTCGACCGAAACGTCACCGGCAACGCGGGTGTGGCGCGCTCACCTTGAAAAAGACCGTCGAAATCGGTCGAAACTATCGGTGTAATTGCCGACTTCAACAATATAAGTGAGTGATATCCGTTTATATATAATAAGGAAGTTATAGGTAGAGTTATCCAACAAAAAGCTCCAAATTAAAACAACACGTCCTATTGCGAGTGGGTTCGAGTCCTAACCCCACTCTATGCGCGGAGCTCACTCGAGCGCCAAATGAGCACTCGAGTCTGCTCGAGCCGAGTGGAGAGTTTGCTCGAGTAATTACTGCTCGGCTCGGCTTGCTCACTTTAACACGCGGAGGATAAGTACCATATTAGGTAGGTTATATTGCTTCGTTGATACAAATTACAGTATGATCTTAATTACAAACGGTATACCGCTTGTACTCATACTCATTTGTTTTAACCTTAGGTACAGTCGACAGCAGATCAATGGTAACACTTGCAGTACGATTTCAAGTCTTACAATGCAAATAATAAGAACTGTCAAAAGTAAAAAGTGTACCATTGATCTGAATGAAGACAAGAAGACGCGGCTGCCCAGGGTGAAGACGCTACTGCGACTCCCCTGGAGGAAGATAGAAGACTATTGAATATATTGAATTTTCTGTAACATGACATTGGCAAATGACGAACTGTCGAGTCCATTAATAAAATAAATAAATAATATGACTGACGACCTCGTATTATTAGAATATCTAGGGTATAAATTAACAAGGTAAAGAAACCGAACTAAAGCCGCACTGAAAGAAAGCGATCGCGTGACGAGACGCGATATATCGCCGGGTGTAGCGCGGCGAGGCGGCGGCGGAGGGAACGGAGGAAGGTCACGCCACGGCGCGGAGGGGCGGTCGATATTTTCGCGACTGCGGCAGCTAATAAACGGTTTTCACGAAATCGTTATTAATGAAAATGTTAAATAGGTAATTGTGGCGGTTCTAAAGTATGTATATTACATTTAATCGCTGCAAATGGCAACGTCCCGCTCACACTTACGCGTTGTAGCATACTCATGTGAGTGACAATGACAGTTGCTTTTAGATAAGATAAAATAGATATTCTTTATTGTAAAATACTAGGAATTACATATGCTAATACAGTTAGTATCACAATTGGCGGTCTTATAGCTTAGAGCGATCTCTTCCAGACAACCTTTGGTTAGAGAATTCAGAGGATGAATAGGTAGCTTGTTGAGCAATAATAAAATACTTATCAATACCTAACTAATCATTCATGCGGCGGCGACACACACCATGCATGTTCATTTAATTCGTGATGTCAAAGAAAATGGCTAAATATAACGAATTCAATATTTTTAATGCACTTGATTTACTACTACTTTTGACATAGAATATAAATTAATAGAAATACTTTATTTAGAACTTAAGATCAATAACGGGTAAGTACATGATACAAGACTCGCAAACTATGTTTTTAGAATACTAAATATACTACCGTACCGATTCTAATTTAAACTAAATAAAAAAAAGAATGTACAGATTAAATCTGACTTTTTTTTATACTAGTAAAATACAGACTAAAATCACAGTTGGTTGATTGATTGATGATGATTGATGACACAGTGACAAAAATAAAAAATATTCCAACTTGAAATTATTTATTCGGAAACACAATTCGTTCCCAAAGTCGTATTGTAGCCCTAATAGTGGGGATTCTCGTCCCTTGTCGGGCGACAATAGGGCTGCGTTGTAGGAATTTATTGGCCGAGTATCCGACTCGTGTTAGGTAATGGACAGGACTGAGGGCCGGGAGATATAAACAGTGACGAGTTTGAAAGTATGTTTAATTAAGGTTCTCTTGAAAATGGCGGGAAACGACGGTTGCAAAATTATTTGATAGTTTTTGTTTTATTGTCTACAGTGGTTATTTTGAGATTAATATCACGTTAAATTAATCAGAAAATGTTCGCGAGTGACAGTATGGTGAATTTGTTGGATAATTTGAGCAAGATCTGGGGTTTCAAGCTTTTATAAAGAGTTCCCGCTACAAGCTCGGGAGTGAACGTGACTGTCGAGCTGCTTCGTCCAGAGTGACGACGCTACGGCGTCTCCTCTGGATGAAGACATGAAGACGGGGCTACCCAGGGTGAAGACGCTACTGCGACTCCCCTGGAGGAAGATAGAAGACTATTATATATTGAATTTTCTGTAACATGACATTGGCAAATGACGAACTGTCGAGTGCATTAATAAAATAAATAAAAAAGGTTTAATTAACTCTGGTTGAAGTTGGGGATAATTGTTTTAATGACTCGAATTTAGAGAAGTAATAGGGGTTGCTGAATCTAAAACTAAATGAAACTATTACTTAAAATGTATTATTAAATGTAGTTATATTGGAAAACTTGGCCTCTTCATCAAGACATGCGGAACAGAACATTGAAATACATACGAGTACCTACTTCCCACTTTTTCTACTCACCTGTTAGTCCCACAAAAAACCGAGAGTTAGAGTTAGCAACAATTTGAATTTAGTAACAATTTGAATTCAACTTTACTTACTGCAAGATATGACTGTAATCGGTATAGCGAAGTGAGATCTGCGCGTAACGGTGCGCGGAGGATCTCAATATATCGTATGTTGAAGTAATTAAAGTTGAATTCAAATTGTTAAGTACTAAATTTCTAATAAAAGCTTCGTAGTTCGCGACTTAACCCGTAAAAATTACATAAATTTTTCAAACTTAACCCCGAGTCAACTGCTATAACCATCTTTACAAGTCGCCCTAAGTATAGTACCTAACTGTAAATATCACGTGAAAAATATACAAAATATTTATTCGCAATGAATGATTTGATTCTAAAATCTGAATACTTATGTAATCACTATATCGTCGTCTCCCCTCCCGCCACCCCCTGGCTGCCTCTAACGTGATTATATTGAAGGTAAACATTGGCATTAAAACGAAATGAAATCGCTATTTCTATGGGAGTCGCGCACCCCGTGGAGAGTACACACGCAGGAAAGTGGCAGAATTATTTCAAAAAACAAAAAAACCGACTGCCAAAAAAACTATCCCCTTTTCATTAATTTTTTGTACCCTATGACACTACCGTAATCAAGACGAATCTAACGATACCTCATACACCAAAATCCATCAAGCCGTTTAGGCTACAGGATGGCAGGAAGATGGATTTTTTACATACGAAAAACATTACCCTCCTTCTGGGGCAGTCGGGTAAAAAGTAGACTTATTATTGAATTTCTTTTCTCGCTGGATTACAGAGAAACCGCTTTGATACATATTTGTTTCGTGGCTAGAGAGCCTTCAGAGGAAGGGTTTCTTGTTTCACTGAATTATTCATCACGATACAATATTCACAATGTAACATTACGTCTATCAAGATGTATTTGATAGACGTGACGTTACATAAAACAGACATTTGGTACATGTCGGTCTGACTACCCATATTTTTAAAGTCATGTAAATGTGTGAATAAAAAGAACCGACTCGTGTCGCATTTTGTTGATTAATCAAAAGAATACATACCTTTCTCAGAGAAAATTAGTTTTGAAAGTGGCGATAAGGCCGCCTGTCTGTACAGTAGCTAATTTTGGTTTTATATGTAACTGATGTATTTTCATTTGTGTGCAAATAAAGTATATTTGATTTGATTTGGCTCATAAAATTATTTTCACAATGTATCAGAATACAATAGGTATTTTATTGCTTTTATAGTATTGTATTATGACATTTTTGCACCCGCTAAGCTGTTTTTGATACAATATCTCCATCACCCGAAGGTTGCCTGGAAGAAATCGCTTAAAGCGATAAGGCCGCCTGTCTGTACACTAGCTAACTTTGGTTTTACATGTAACTGATGTATTTTCATTTGTGTGCAAATAAAGTATATTTGATTTGATTTGGCTCATAAAATTATTTTCATTATTATACCTGAGTTGTATAGAAAACCCATTTTATCAATATTCTTTACAAGCAATTTAGTATACCTACTTCATGATTAAGCCACTGTAATAATAAAATAACATTATCAAACAATTTAAACTAAATTCGTAACTCGTGCTGTAAAAATGAAAACTCCACGTTGCCGTGAAGGTGTACTGTCGGCGTCTTCAAAGGGCAGGTGAGAGAGGGCAAGTTAATTTGGCGGGGGAGACTCGCCCCGTTCACCCCGGGGGGACGAGTGGGGCGAGTGACCTGTCCCTATCCCAGACACACCGACTGTACAAACAAAATGTACAATCGAGGGGACCGGAGCCGCCGCTTGAATTTTTCATCGACTTTTTAGAAAGCTTTTGGAGAACGAAAGGTGCAAAGTTAATTTGGTGAAGGTCGCGATAATTTAATACAAACTTTACATAAACCTTTTTTGGACGGTTGGTCTGGGGTAGGTATATTTATCCTCAATAATTATAGGATTTTAATGTTCCTTTGAATGTTTTAATATACTAACCGCCACTTGCAATATAAGATAACTCCAGAGTTAACGATTTAACCCGAGCAAAATTATGGAGTTTTCGCTGGATAAGTACTTGAGCCAGGGTCATTCCGATATTGCAAGATACCCTTATAATATTAGATAATTATTGTTCTGAATTATAACCATTGAACATTAACTAGATCATCCAAAAAATACCATTTGAGAACAGTTTATATAACATTCTTTTCTATTTTCGTGTGGTTTAGTGACCAAATCAGAGTCAGAGTTATTCAGGCCGCCCGTAGGCCTCTGACGTGGCCTAACGACTGCTGCCCAGCGACAACAACCGGGACCAACTGCTTGCCGTGCGCCCCGAGGCACGAAGGGGCTCAGATGAAAGTGTCACTAGCGGTCACCCATACAGGTACTGACCATTGTTTTCAACGTGACGTTTATATAAATTAGAGCATGATGAAAAAATTCTTGCCGTGGGCAGGACTTGAACCTGCGACCTTGTCATTCCGTGACACGCTCTTACCAACTGATTACCACGGCAAGAATTTTTTCATCTTGTTCTAATTTATTCACCGAGCATGGATAATGCGTAATTCAAATTCTGACGTTTATATAACATGAATTTCACCTATTTTTTGGATAAAAATTCATATTATATCCAATTTATTGAGCGTAGAAGATCTCATCATTGCTATTGTCAGCCGAACTGCCCTCGCGGGGAATCAAACCCTAGTCTTGACGGAAATTTGCATAAAGATATTCCGCATCTCGATAAAAATATCAGATATACTGTATATGCAAGCTCTGAATTAGATATTCCGCGCACAGCCGGGGCTAAAGCCCAGGGGAAAGCCCCTGAAAGCTTTGTGACCGATGCCCCGGGGCCACGGGGCGACGGGGAAGCCAGGCTGCCCCACTATGCTAACAAGGTAAGTGTTTGATTCCTATTTCGTCACTATCTTCTTTTTTAATGCAAAATAAGTAGTGTAATAATAAATATATTATACTTACTAGGTACTTAGTATTTTTGTTTAGTTAAGACAACTGTAAAACAATTTGTTTAATTCTTTAATGTATACAAAGTTGATTACAATACAAGACATGGAATAAAATGTACCTACATAAGGTGTGCTTAACTCTAGATTAGAGTTCTCTACCAGCAAACCAGTGTGAGAGAGAGATGAGATCTGGAGCACACAAAATTTGTAAAAACTTCCGAGAAAATAAACGTAAAAAGAGCAAAAGAGTGGCGTCCCTGATTCGCAGACTAAGAACCAGCCCCAATGGCATCCTGAATGCGGTATCTAATAAACCATGCTGCGCAATCTGGAGGCATTGGGCTAAAACTCATATGCCTTCAGATTGCTTTGCAACTGAAAGATTATTTTAAGTTAAGCTTAATGTATACTAACACACAATATGGACATTAAGATAAGATAAGATAAATATTCTTTATTGCAAAAAAATAAAAAGTATTACACAAAAGAAATAGGCTAATACAGTTAGTATTACAATTGGCGGTCTTATCGCTCAAAGCGATCTCTTCCAGACAACCTTTGGGTAGAGAATTCGGCGTATGAATAGGTAGCTTGTTGAGCAATATTAAATACCTATCATTAGCTGGTACTTAAGATAAGTACCTACCTACTTAAATAATAAAAAAATAAAACTTATTTACCTACTAATAATAATTATACTTATGAGTATAAATAATTGTTTTTACCAATAAATAAACTGATACATTACATACTAATAAATACTTAACATAAAAAGAAATAGACTACTTACTATACAATACAATAGACTACTTACAATACCAATACTGATCATGAAGGATAATGTTATTAATGATATAATATAGATACAATAGCTGTTATACATACGTAAGATAGGTACAAATTAATAATTAAATATTGAGAAAGTAAGACTTGACCTGTCCCTTAAAAATATCCAAAGATTTAGCAGTTCGAATCTGAATTGATGAATGACATTCAAGTCTGAATGAATAATTTTTTTTTTTAATAAAATGGGGGTGCCAGTAATCGGTCGAAACTGTCAGTATAAAATAAATAACGGTTTCAACAAAAAGTGCTATTCGTGTTTAAGTAGGATAATAATTATTTGAAACAACTATTTTAGTTTTACAAATATTTTATGAAGAAACATCTAGGTTTCTAGGTTATCAAAGACTTTCTCTTTGGTTTCTCCTACCTACCATCTCTTCATAATTTGAATAGATCTTTTCAAAGACCCTTTTTTAATAGGCTTTTCCAAAGTAGTTATTTATTAGCACCTTTATAAATATTGACGTAAGAATACAAGTGTAAGTAGTTTCTTTTATAAACGTAAACCCTTTTAAACCATTCGCGGCCTCCTAACCGAGCCAACGAGATTACACCGGCTTACGTCAACTTGCCCCCCCCCCCCCCCCCCCCCCCCGCCCCACCCCACTCCCCGGGGAACTCCGCGAGTATAATCCAGTTTTGCCCATTCTCCCCTTCAAAATGGAACGCTACGAAACAAATTTATTTTTTCTGCTATACTTTAACTTTTTCTATCTTATGTCTTGCGCGCTAAGGAAGTTTGAGTGGTTTAATAGCGACGGATGTTTTGGTGATTATTTTTTTGGATAGAAAAAGTAGGATCTTGATGGTGTCGTTATCTTATTTTGTGTTTGTTTTCTTTCATTTTATGCCGCGCTTGGCTAAGACGTTATCGACAGCCTCTTATTTATAAAGCTACCTATACAGCTATAAATGACTACCAATGTCATTTTTTTAAAGAAGCAACCGAGGCACCTAATGGTAAGCGGTCATCGTCGCACAATGATACCTGCAGCACCGGAAGGGTTGCTGGACCGCTGCCGACCTCACATTTCTCTGGAAGCATCCTATATTATATACTAGCTGTACCCCGCAACTTCGTTTGCGTAGAGGAGGAGGATAAAGGAGATCAGGAGGCAGATCTTCCTCTCTGGATCCTTGTTTCCACATCACATACCGCCATGGCTTGTAGCCTATGAGCTGTCCGGATATTTCAGCTATCTCCTAGTGAAACTCCCATCAAAATCCCTTCAGTAGTTATAGCGTGATACTTGCACAAAGTCACAGACAAACAGACAAAAATTCTAAAAATCAGCATCGATCCTAAAACACATTACAATAAAATTGTTCTTTTCAAAAAAATATCCAATGTACAGACACTACATTTTGATATA
Organism: Tachystola acroxantha; assembly: GCA_963506565.1. Taxonomy (NCBI): domain Eukaryota; kingdom Metazoa; phylum Arthropoda; class Insecta; order Lepidoptera; family Oecophoridae; genus Tachystola; species Tachystola acroxantha. The sequence continues at coordinate 14,218,021 of OY735879.1, forward strand.
TATTTTGTATGCTACGCTGTTTTGATACAATATCTCCATCACCCGAAGCGAAGGTTGCCTGGAAGCAATCGCTTAAAGCGATAAGGCCGTCAGTCTGTACACTAGCTAATTTTGGTTATATGTGTAACTGATGTATGTTCATTTGTGTGCAAATAAAGTATATTTGATTTGATTTGAATAACTATTTCAGTTTAGACATAATTTTCATTTTAAAAGACATGTAAGGGGTATGTTTGCAATTTTTTTTCTATCGACCGAAGTCTGTCCAATCGTGTATCGGTATTCATCAGTCTCTAAATAAACAACCTAATATTTTTTCAGACCTTAGTGCCGTAGCCAGTCAATTTAAAAACTGAAAAACCGCGCTAAAGACACGACAGATAAAGCTTGCCTTGACTAGCCGGATGTTTGATCCAGTTTCTTCGCGACTGAAGAATCTATAGGATTGAAGCGCGTTATTCTTCACAGCTCTCAACACAACGCCTGGGGGTATTGGAGGGCTCTCGACTGTCAGACGGGCAGGGCCGGCGCGAGTGCGGGAGGCGGGGGGTCCCAGCAGGCTGCGATACGGCACGGAGTGAAGGGCTCTGTTATGTGACCCTCGTGACCTCGCAACCGGCTTCAGCTGAGGACGATAGGTTAGCTGAGCCGCTAGAGTGTGGGGATGTTTTTCAACCTTTGCTTCGGAAATGTACTTTTTTCTATGCTTAATTTGTAAGTTACTGGAAATAGACATTTTGGCACTTAGTGGCTTAATTTTGGGTTATTTAAGTCATGGTTTAAGTTATTAAAGTTATTTAAGTAATTGAATATTATGCAAAATCCAGCGACAATCTTATTAGATTGTCGCTGGATAATAAAATTCATAATTAAATTCTAAGGCATGTGAAATCCGCAGTGAGCCCGCGTGGTGTATCATGGCCCCAGCTCCCCCGATGTAATGGAAGGTATGTGCCTGAGCAGTGGGGACATATAAATACACTGATGATGATGATGATTGCATAATACGTCGAATATAATGGCCTCACGTAGTAATTGGTCACAACCATGAAATTTTTTACATATCACTAGCTCTTTCATGGCAAATTTTAGCAAACGCTTGGCAGGCTGGCAGAACCTTATTTTGTCCCAGGTAAAACACGTTTCCGTGTACCACCACGCCCGGGGGTGCGTGTTGATTATGTCGGGCTCGCCGCCCTGAAGGGGCGGAATACCGACTAAAATTCCTGGGGTGTTCCACCTCGTGCCATTGTTGTCGAGCTACAGAAACTGCGATACATCTGCGACCCGACTAGCGCCCCGAGCACTCTCCATTGTGGGCTGTACTAGCCCACAATTCATCATCCATCACCTTCCTCGTCCCCGTCCGGGCCTCGAGCCACTCGGGCGCCGTGCGGTTCGCGCACTGCAGGCTGGCAGAGACCTACCCATTGATTTTTTTTTCAATATAAATTCGATATAAATCCAGATGTATTTGACGCATAGAGTGAAAGTGACAACAAGAGCGGAGACCTTTCCCTATTTAAAACATACTTTAGGCTCTCTCTATAGGTCGCGTCGAAAAGACATTGCCACATTTCAATGGAGCTTTGCCCCACCTACAAAACTACGTGACCATTTAAGCTGTACCTATCATTTTGTTGGGGACTTATTACAGGTTTCATATTGCATCATCATAATCAGTAGGAGTTGCAAGAGTAGTAGATAATGACAACAAAAACAATGAATAATTCGCTTCGATTTCATACTATTTTCTGAGATCTTTTTTCGACTCGCAACTTGTACAAAACTTTATTTTAACCAATAATTTTAATAAAAAACGGAGATATTTTTACATTTATTCGTTGTCTTGTACAACTTGCGGTTTATGGTGGGGCAGAATCTGGCATTGTCATTTTATTCCCTCATGGTTAACACAAGTCGTCTGAGGCGGTCAAAGCGCTGGCGGGGGCTTTGAGCTGGCGCCGCGGGGGGCCGGCTGACAGTGACAGGCCCGGACTGGGGGCAAAGACAGCGCATTAACCGTTTTCTCATTATTCCGTTCAAACTTCATACTAATTTCGTTAGGTCAATGGACTTGCAATACGGAGATCCCAGGTTCGATTCCCAGCCAGGGCAGCTATGTACCAATGAGTTATCGTCGTTTTTTTCGACGGAAAAACTTACATACATTTACCGAGTGCTCTCAAAACGATGAAGGAAAACATCGTGATGAAACCTGCATGCCGTAGAAGAAGAAAAAAATCTAAGGCATGTGAAATCCGCCAACCCGCACTGGGCCCGCGTGGTTGATCATGGCAATATAAATAGACTGATGATGAAAAGGAATGAAGCACGATTTTGATCATTAATATCTTTGGTGTTAATTGGAATATCGAAAAACTTGCACTTAACTTACTTATCTTCTATACTTATAATATAAGAAAACTGTAAAATATTTACTTTATTTGAAAAATAATAACTGGAATTCATTTTAGGGACGATACTGATGCCAAACTCCAATTTTTACAACTCTTGTCTGTCCTTGTCGATGTTCAGCCGTCACGCCAAAACTTCTGGAAGAATTTTGATGGGATTTTCAATAGGAGATAGCTCAAACATCTGGGCAGCACATAGGTTAGGTGTAAGTTTGTACATAATAAATAAATAAATAAAATGAACACATGTAGGCCAGGTTTATACCGTGTTTAAAGAGAGACGTATTCGCATAGCAGTGTGTGCAGTGGGGTGGTTTAATATGCGGGCTATAGTACGAGAGGCCACGGTAATTGCAGCGCCCGAGCCGGCACACCGGCCGGGAGGGGAGAGACAAATGAAGCCGTTTCTGCGAGCTGGCCGATACACACAGACCGATGGATCCGTCCCAGCGAACGGACGATCAAATGGTTCGGTCTAACATTAGAGAAAAATGTGCAAGATAATTATTGACACTGAGATTACTCCAAAAAGTAATAATTGATATTTTTTTAATTCTTTACATAGTGCGTAGTGTATTCTAAACTATAAACTAGTAATTTTTTACAAACTTTTTACAATCGTGCAAATAGTTCTTTTTTCATTAGCAAAAGTCAATCTCATGCATTTTCTTTCTATAGGACTATAGCGTTGTGGAAAGTCGATGCCGACTAGACGGTGGTCAAGATGAATCTAACGATACCTCATCCATCAAGCTGCAAACAAAAGAGATGAAGCACAACTTTGATCAATCCGATGTTGATGCCTTTCAAATATAAATTAAAATGATTTTTTTAAATGACATATCAATCGTCCAACTGTCGGGCAAAGGTTAAGACCAAAATGAGGAAGCTCCTCATCACCGATCCCTGTCCTGAGCCTGCTTCAGCCATCCATCCCTATACCAGTGATCGTCTCTTCACTTTCGCCGCGGTCTGCCCGACGCCAACGACCATCCAATGGCACCCATTCGATTTGATTTATGCAATATAAACATTGATCTCCTATAAACAACTAGATACACAAAGGTCTTACTAAAACTATTTAAAAAACGTCCAAATAAGGGTCCATTGTTAACGTCCAAATATTGTCCAATAAAGCAAATGAGCCAATCATCGTTTGCTTCTTTGCGCTCGGACATTAGGCAGACTGTGTATCTAGTTGTTTATAGGAGATCAAAAAAAAATAATATTTAATTTCCTCAACCATCCAATTGGGCTGTGTGTATTACGGGGGAAGCTGGGGCAATGCTACAACTTGTATTTCCTTTCACGCGAGAGAAAATAAAGTGTAATAGAGCAGATATATGAGTGTAGGTTAGTCGGGAGCGAGTCGGGAGCGAGTCGGGTAGAGCGAGGGTAGTGTTTCAGAGATATTGTGTAGGTTGCTGTAAATAATGATTGCGCGGCGGACGGCGGCAGCGGCGGGCGGCAGGTAGGTAGGTAAGCTAGCTTGTGGAGGAACTCTTGTGTCGGTTGTTACTAGAATATATAGGTTATTTGTCTCGGCACTACTATAGATTTCTTATTTGTATAAAGAAAGTCTCTACCAAGGCTACAAACTCGTATTGTTTGAGCTTTATTATTATTTGGTATCACGGTGTTGGTACACGCCCAAGGGTCACTGCGACCTCAAAGGTCTATTGTGGCCGCGCACCGAGTTCTTATATCTCGCTCCCAAGGCCAACGTCCCTCAGGAACCGTACAATGCACTTGGGTGAGAGAGTCTTGATATCCTCGGGTGGCACCATGTGTCCACCCAAGGCTCGGCTTCTGCTGTGAATGAGCGCTTCACACTCACAGAGGACATGCATGGGGGTTTCCTCGGCTTCGCAGCAGAATCTACAGGCAGTGGTGTCAGACAGGCCCATTCTGTTCAGATGTTTATTCAGCCTGCAGTGTCCAGTTAAGGCTCGTATAAGTATCCTCAACTCCATTCGTGGTAATTTCATCGCGTGCGATGAAAAGTTTTGCGAGTAACCAGTGACAAGTGTTTTTGCGTGCCTCGGGCCAGCCATGGCATTCCAGGTGTTCCTGCTTTGCTCCACGGCCCAAGCTTTCAGCACGCCCCTCGAGGCGCTTCTGGGAATGCCGAGTTTAATTGTTTGAGCTTACTAATATGTAAATTAAACGGAAATAATAAGGATAAACTTGGTTTTAATGTCATATCTAAATTGAAATTCTGGAAAATCAGTGGCAAGAATAACAAATCGAACTGAATGCAAGTATGAAAAGCTACAGCTCGTTTTCTTTTTTTAAATTGCTATTATATAAGATGCGGGTTTTTTAACAGTATTAAACGCTAATTTATGTATATTTTATATGTTTTAGAGATTCTTTTCTACCTGTCTACCTAATTATAAAAAGTCTACACTGAAAGAATAGTTCGTAACTGCAGCTAAAACCCTTACAAATTCTATAATTTGACAGCTAAATGTTTTGCTATTTATGCTAACTATTCGTTTCCCTAGCTAGTCTGATTAGTTATTGTTTATAACTAAGTGCGCTAGGAAAACAAATAACTGTCCCTATAGGTAACGGTTTTAGCTGCATTTACAACCACAGCTAATCTCTTACATCGCGTGAATAGTTACCTTAAACCTACCCCCTTCTTGCCTCCCCGAGCAGCCCCCAGTAGGTACCTGCGGGCAATAAACTCTTTCCGACTTTCCTTAAATTGCCCCGACTTCCCCTATTCACCTAATGTAGGTACCGGCGGCGCTACGTGTCCGCGCAAATGGCACGCGAATGTCAGGTATTCGCATGTGATTTGTTTGGCCAGGAACTGTCTATGCGGTGATTGCAGGAACTCCCCCAGAGTCTTACCTAAATAGTAAGTTTACTAGAAAAGACATTGCTAGATTTCAATGGAGCTTTGTCACCTTTGGACCGACATTTGTCAGAAAACCAATTGTCAATCCCATACAGTTTACATATTTTTCTTTTTTGTAAAATTCTTCCCAGTGGGAAAGGCAAAGCCAACTAGGGCATACAGCCTGGTCTGATGTTAGTAGAATGTCTGAATTCTTATAAATACATACATATATACGAAGATAACCTAACCTAAACCTACGCACAACCCTCCCAAACCCCTAAACGAAATAACTCAATGATCCACGCAACCATCAAGCTATGCAAAGGAAACCTTGCTAAGAGCACAAAACTTTACAAACACGACTTCTTTCGAGCACTCCAACTAATAGAAACGTTCGCGGACATCTACTGATTAACTTAACGTGATCATTATTCACTAAATACCACGGAAACTATTTAATTAGAATTTTCACAAAAAAGTAGCTAATGGCGTTTCGCGCGTTTAACAAGGAATCCAGTTGTCTTATTCCATTAGTGTTAATAAACGTCATAATTACTTGTCTAGGCCCTCACTCAGGTAGTGTCACGGGAAAGAAAATCTCCTAACACTTCTTTTTAGAACTGTCCAGATTAAAAAACGCACGATATAATCTCAACCACCGTGATCAACTACTGAAACAGAATGGGATTCAGTTGAAAAATAACATGCCTACTTACAGAGATATGAAAATCAGAACAAACTCTTAAGTTTACATTCAGTATTGTCTGCCTTCAATACTTCATTTATTCAACCTTAGGAGCTCTAGGGAACACTTGGTTATGTCATACATAATGTAATAATTTACAATAATATAAGGTCCAGAATACAAACTAGGTTACGGCTGGATGCACGAACAGAGGAACAGGGCAAAGAACCGACCCATGGGATATAACAAAATGATCTAATGGCGGCTGTAAAGAGGCCTTGCCAATGTTTTACAATTTAGAGTAAGTTTTCAATGGATTCACAATAATATAATTAGCCATGCCAATAGCTTAAACTACATATTTTGATGTTATAGAACATGAATTACTTCTGCAGAAACTTGAAGCATATGGTATTAGAAACAGTGCTCACGATCTTCTAAAATCATTTTTATGTAATCGGAAGCAAACGGTAGAAGTTAAATTGCATGGGAAAAAGGTTCGATCTGAAGCAGGCAACGTCGCGGTGGGTATTCCCCAAGGATCAGCCCTCGGAAATACCATGTTTCTTGTGTTCATAAACGACTTACCGTCCTATGTTACTGATGGCCTAATTGTTCTATTTGCCGACGACACCACTGTAATCGTGTGTGCACATTCCTATGATCAGCTGAATAATAAAATTAATAGTATATGTGAGCAGCTGAAGGAATGGTTCTCGTGCAATGGTCTAATATTGAATGTGTCCAAATCAAATGTGATGTTGTTCGCCGGGAAGACAGTGCCTCGACCGATCAACGTGAACAGTCCGGTTCCATTGTGTGATCGATGCCGGTTCCTGGGGTTCACTCTGGATCCCACATTAAACTGGAAACTGCATGTCGAGTCTCTGTGCGACCGGTTGAGCAGCGCTGCATATGCGCTGCGTAAGCTGCGTCCTTTGGTTTCGGATAGTGTCCTGAGGCAAACGTATTTTGCGTATTTCCACTCATTAATGATGTATGGTGTTATACTGTGGGGTAACTCCACGGACTCGGACCGAGTCTTCATCCTTCAGAAGCGAGCGATCAGACTACTTTCCGGTCTAAAGCCAAGGCAAACCTGCCGAAGTGTATTCCGAAAGCATCACATAATGACACTGTACTCGTTGTATCTATACCAGGTGATAATGTATGTGCGGCAAAATATATCACGTTTCGATCGCAGAACGGGCGGTGGACGTGGACTACGTAACGTAGGTAGGTTGGCGACAGTGCAGCGGCGGTCTGCAATGGCCACTAAAAACCCCCGCGTGATCGGTCCCACGTACTACGAACAACTACCTGCTGACCTAAGAAATGAAACCAATGACGAAACGTTTAGTCGCCAACTGAGAAACCTTTTGTTGGATAAAGAATTTTATTCGATCAAAGAGTTTATGGACATGAAATTATAATTTTATTCAACAAATTAACATCAATTGACATTCTGTTTATTTTTGACATGAAATCATTAGGTATTCAGTTATCATTTTGACGCTTATTAAGAGTTTTTAATTTTATCCCATAAACACTTTGACATACCTACACCTGATTTAATTTTGTTTTTATTTGTTATTTACTTAATAACGCGTTTACAATGTTATAGTTAACATTATTGTATTTTACTTTTGACTAAGTTATTTATTATCTGACGATCATTTTTACAAATAAGACTATATTTGACATAATGATTATTATTGTATAGTATGTTATTATGTAAACGTGAAATAAATGAATCTAAATCTAAATCATAGGACAAAGATTTGTTTGAAATTCGTACAACGACTACGCCGATGTAGGCTCGCCTCTAACAATGCTACTTGTTCTTTTCTCATTGTTCTAGCTGGTGTAAAACAAACCCTAAACTAGGTCCCTAAGGCCCTGTCCGGCGTGGGGTATCTCCCGCAACCCACTTACCCCTATGCCTCCAAGCGGCGAAGGCATTCTGTTTTATGGTAACATAAACCGCTCGAGCGGCTTTACAGCGGCTACAAGGCTTTTATTCGCCCGAGAGCTGTAGTAATAGTCTTTATACAACATTTAGGTCGGAGTAGTGGTACCGACAGCAGATCAATGGTAACACTTGCAGTACGCAACTCTTACGACGCAGATAATAAGAACGGTCCAAAGTCCAAAGTGTTGCACTTGATCTGCTTTCGGCTGTACTCTCTTGTCATTTCCACATTGCCACATTTCAATGTAGCTTTGCCCCACCTACAAAACTACCATTTAAGCTGCACCTATCATTTTGTTGGGGACTTATTACAGGTTTCATATTGCATAATCATAATCAGTATCATTTTCTACTACTCTCGCAACTCCTATAGAAGAATAACAAAAACAATTAATAAATCGCTTCAATTTCTTACTATTTTCTGAATTCTTAATTAAGCTGTTTTTTTCGAATTGCAACTTGTACAAAACTTTATTTTAAACCAATAATTTTAATAAAATACGGAGATATTTTTACATTTATTCGTTATCTTGTACATCATGCGGTTGATGGTGGGGCAGAATCTGGCATGGTCATTTTGTATTCCAATTTGTAGTAGGTAGGTTATGTTTAATATTATTATTTTATGTTTGATATTCTATATGTATTTTTTTTTGTTTATGTAAATATGTTATTGATTTGTTATAAATAAAGAATATTACCTAATTATTGCCATGTGTGATTGGTAGTTTAATAAAATTAATTATATTAGAAGATATTCTATAAGTAGAATAATATAATTATTTTATTAAATAAGCTGCTAATAAAATCTCTGTAACGATAAATGTTCTTTTTTAAACAACATGACTCAATTTCCGTAAGTTGTAGTAGGAATGCGAAAAAATACCGGAAAAACTTAGATTGTCGCAATTATGATACCGATTGTATATTAGACAAGTAGAAATTATATAAAAAAAACCGACTTCATCATTACTTTGATTAAATTATTATAGCATAATTATGTCACTCCTCATATGTGACACCTCATATGGTAAAATACATCACGCCGTTTAGGCTGCAGTGCATGTCAAAGAATTAAACAATCAAACATCGAAAAACGTAACACTCCTTCTTCCGTAGTCGGGTAAAAATAGAGATTTGGGTGGCTTTGTGTTTAATAAAAATTATATTAGGAGATATGATTATTTTAAGTTTGGGGCCGCATGGGCCAACTAGCGCCGCCAATCTTAAAAAATTATATCTTATGCTTATTTATCACGTGATTCAATTTCGGTAAGTTGTAGTTCGCATAATTGCGAAAAACGGCCGTTTTTAGCACATTCGTGAACTACAACTTACCTTGTCGCAATTATGCCATGTATTGTATGTTGAAAAATAGTATTCATGCTAATAAACATTTTGTAAATAGCTTTTTTAATAAAATTTATTAAATTGGAAGATATTACTTTTTCAAGATTGGCGTCGCTAGTTGGCTCATGGAAGGCTCTTAAACGGTGTCCAGACATTTCCCGTGTCGTACAAATAAATGTCAATAGCGATAGGCTACTCACAATAAATCATCGCCCTCGCTCGCGTTACTGCCGGCTAATTTAGTTCGGGGCTCGCAGATAGCCGGGGGATGGCGGGGCTAATAATATAAATAAAACATACATTGATCTCCTATAAACAACTAGATACAGGTCCATGGATGGTCAGGATATATAGGTCCATTTCTAAGTACCTACCTAATTACAGTATCCATATCCAACTAATATTTTAAATATTAAGATATCTTAGCTGTAAACCTAGTATCTATCTTTAAATATTAAAATATCTTAGCTGTAAAATATTACTTTTCGCTATTATTAACATAAATACCCTTAAATATAATATTGTAGCAACCAATGAAATTACAAAAAAATCGTAAGTGTGACAATTCACCCAGCCATGTGATTTGAAATATAATTAATGAATGTGTACAAACATATAATATGTAAGAAACGTGACGTAACCAAGTGTTCCATAGTGTACCTAAGGCCGAATAAATGAGTGTGAGTAAAGCATGAGTATTTGTGTAGGGGAGAGCGGGCGGCGGTGTCCCGGCGACCGGTGGCGGGAGGCATCTTGCAAATATTATTGTGTCATAATGTCCCGCGCCCAACGTTATGGGTCACGCTTCATTTGCTATGAAGGGCCGTGAACAATTGATACTACACAGACTTATATTAACTGCTTCGAGAGAGAGCTAATACACTTGCAGGTTCTCTTGTAATTTTTATTTTAATGTCTCCTACAGTGATTATTTTGTGTTTAATATCATGTTAAATTAATCAGAAAATGTTCGCGAATGACAGTATGGTGAATTTATTGGATAATTTGAGCAAGATCTGAAGTTTCAAGCTTTTATCAAGAGTCCCGCTACAAGCTCGGGAGTGAACGTGACTGTCGAGCTGCTTCGTCCAGAGTGACGACGCTACGGCGTCTCCTCTGGAGGAAGATAGAAGACTTATTATATATTGAATTTTCTGTAACATTACATTGGCAAATGACGAACTGTCGAGTCCATTAATAAAATACCAATGTCCATTAATAACGTACCTAAATACCGTAATAAGCTTACTTTAAAGTCATCATGGTACGAAATAACAAAGTATTATTGAAGTAATCCTGCATAAGAGTTATTTTGACTTAGAAATGTTGGTGGTAATTCTTAGTGCAGCTCAAATATATCCCCCGACCTCCGTAACGTAACTCCAGTGGCTGAGTTTTAGTTTAAACTGAACTTAATTAAGTCCATCCTAAACCGCGTTATGAACCATTTCTAGTCGAATTCCTGTGTCCGGCCACACGCGGTCTGTTTCGCACCCGGCGAGTTAATCCCGGTCTTAATGAATGTGCCCCGGTGCGGGCGTCCCCTCCCGGCGTCCCCTCCCCTCCGGCCCCGGGCTTACAGTTATTACCTTTGTACCCGCAACAATAGAAACAGCGGGTGCGGAATACACGCAAACTACAGTGTACGGACATACAGTACTGACACACATTGTCCTGACGGTCTTTCTTTTCTCGTGTGGTTTAGTGACCAAACCTATTTGTCAAAGTTTATTTATTTATTTTATTAATGGACTCGACAGTTCGTCATTTGCCAATGTCATGTTACAGAAAATTCAATATATAATAGTATTCTATCTTCCTCCAGAGGAGACGCAGTAGCGTCTTTACCCTGGGTAGCCGCGTCTTCATGTCTGCATCCAGAGGAGTCGCCGTAGCGTCGTCACTCTGGACGAAGCAGCTCGACAGTCACGTTCACTCCCGAGCTTGTAGCGGGAACTCTTCATATAAGCTTGAAACTTCAGATCTTAATATCACGTTAAGTTAATCATAAAATGTTTGCGAATGGCAGCATGGTGAATTTATTGGATAATTGTAGCAAAATCTGAAGATTCAAGCTTTTATCAAGAGTCCCGCTACGAGCTCGGGAGTGAACGTGACTGTTGAGCTTCGTACAGAGTGATGACGCTACGGCGACTCCTCTGGATGAAGACGCGGTTACCCAGGGTGAAGACGCTACTGCGACTCCTCTGGAGGAAGATAGAAGACTATTATATATTGAATTTTCTGTAACATGACATTGGCAAATGACGTACTGTCGATTAATAAAATAAATAAATAAATGTATAATATGGTAGAAAATATTAACATATTAAAAAAGTTAATTCAAATAGATACTTGTACACTACTGGTTACGTTGTACGTTGCCGCCACCAGATGCAATAGCGCCACGGATATTGTTCGGCGGTTAGGGGAGGCCGGGGAGATATGGCGCGGCCGGTGGTCTGGCGGAGGGTCGCGGGACTCGACGCCGTGCAGAATTGCTAATGGGATTAATGTTGGGAAAAATTGGCGAGCAATAATTTTGATTAATCGTTCAAGATTGTGTGAACGCTTTGTGTAGTCTCACTTAAACCTAATTTGACAAGACTAAAATAAACTGCTACTTTAACACGTTCACAGTCCAGCAGGGTTACTCTCACCTCTTATAGCGATCCAGTTTAGGTTCTAAACTGACAATTTGCTACAATGACGTTTGACGTTTAACCTAAACTGGATCGCTATAAGAGGTGAGAGTAACCCCACAGTGCCCCATATATGGAGCACGACGAACTAGCTTCACAAACCCGTGCCTAACATATGTGGCACGATGGAAAAAGTATGTGCCTACCAGATTCGCACTAAGGGTAATTTTTTTGAAGGTATGTAAATACGATGTCGTTGGTGGCTGCTGCTGTCCATTCACGTCCTAGTGTCTTCAGAAGAGTGCTCAGAGTGCTCCCAGTGTTGAAGTGCTCACATAAGAGACGTATTTCGACTTGTATAGAGATTGAAATAATAGGCGGGACTTACAAAAGGAAATTAAAACTTTTTTTTTGGATGTGGACTGTGAACGTGTTAAACCAAAATTGTAAGAGAGTAGCACCTATGTATGTACAATCACGCACAATTTACAATAAGCGTTAATTAATGGTAACAATATTTAATGGATTTTTTAAAATCGAATTTAGATTTTGTTAATATTGCTGATTATTCAGTAACAAGATCAGGTATTTACTGTAGTACATATTACGAGTTTCTTAGGCATTTTTTCTAAAGATATGAACTATATACTAACCATAATAATTGTTAATTTACATATTTTGTTAAATTATATTTAAGGTTAATTAGATTTGTTAAACATTTATTATTGATGTCTCGATATTTCGACAGCATTGCAGCCATCATGGTCACGAGTATTCCCGTTTTATCTAATCAATATGTATACAAACCGTGAAAGTTTAAAAAGTGATATATTTAAGGTTGTTTCTGGACAAATAAATGAACAAAATTTAGAATCATATCGTACTAAAGGGAAAGTAAAGGCTCTTCAGTATTTCCACGTAACTTGTGGAACAAAAGCTTACAAACTACAATCCACACGTACGCGAGGGGGAGCCGGGGTTAGCAGAGCGCGCCGAAACGGTTAGTTCCGGGCAGGACAAGTGGCCGCGCAGGGGGCGCCACTCGCCACGTGCGCCCGGGATACGCATTGTCAGCGAGTGCGTGCTTGCACTTTTTTATGGTACAAGCAGCAATCGATTTTCTTTTCTTTAATGGGAAGCCCAGAGCTGTCAATTACAATATCGCAAATCTGGTTGAAAAGTCTAGTTACTGCATCAACAAAACGATAAAATTGATAAATAAATGGGGTGTAATTATGAAAAATTTGTTGGAGAAGTTTTCAATCCATGTAATTTTCTATGTAATTTTTTATTTCAATACTTCATTTATTCAACCTTAGGAGCTCTAGGGAACACTTGGTTATGTCATACATAATATAATAATTGCGGTAACTATCCATTGGGTTGATCATCATACTTCAAACTAACTTTTAATTTTATCAACATCGACGATGGTTCAACTTGTATTACGATAATAATTTAATGTAACCCGAAGCCCAAATCAAGTGTCTTATTTTGTAAACAATAACTACCCTACTCTACTAACATTTTAAGCTGTTGTGTGATTATTACATAGTTATTTTCACATTATTATCGTATCACTTTAATTTCACAATGATGAACAGGTTCGATCAATCAGTTCCTTCAGTGTTACATCACAACAGGTAATTAGACGATCATATTTATTTACAAAATAAGCCACTTGATTTGGGCTGCGGTATAGGTAATTTTGTCGTCCACAATTTAGGCAAGCCATGTAAGTTACAGAGAAATAATTCAAGATGAGATTGAAGTAAACATCTTACAAATGTATAAAAGACTCTAGAGTCTGTGCGGAAAGAGAATAGGCGTAGGATTTGAGGGCGCATCTGCGCTTAATTACCGTTTTTGTCATGTTGGCACGTTGTAGTTCGACTGTAATATCTTGATATTTTTAAAAACTGAACTGAGGCTGTGTTAGAATATTAATTAAAGTTTTCTGATTAAGGGAAATAAATAGTTTAGTTTTTAGTTCCATTTTACGCCACGCCTATTCTCTTTCCGCACAGACTCTATACAATATTTTATTAATCCGTCAAGTGTTTGATATGTTGTTTTGAGATAACATGATTATGTTATCTCAAAACAACATACAGTGTTATGATTATAACACTGTATCTGAAAACGCACCCCCAATTAGGGCCCCGACACGAGCGCTACCCCTAGCGGCGGGTCGCTATCTCCACACGCATTTGTCACGCGCTGTCACAGCACGCGCCGCCACTCGTAATGAGCAATCGATAACGGGACACGACAATCAACGAGATTGTCACGTCACACTCGACTCACTATTGTCCGTAATTAATTGTGTTCACAATAGTAGGGCACTTGAGTGTCGACAACCATTGATTTGATACGGAATCAGAGTAACGTTTTAAAATCGATAATTTACGGTTTTTGTTGATTGGGAGTTAGCATAGTAAAAACCAGCACAATCTACTGGCATTTTTAATGATTAAATGACAATGCCAGATTCTGCCCCACCATCAACCGCAAGTTGTACAAGATAACGAATAAATGTAAAAATATCTCCGTTTTTTATTAAAATTATTGCTTTTAAATAAAGTTTTGTACAAGTTGCGATTCGAAAGAAACAGCTTAATTAAGAATTCAGAAAATAGTAAGAAATCGTAGCGATTTATTCATTGTTTTTGCTATCCTTCTAGGAGTTGCGAGAGTAGTAGAAAATGATACTGATTATGATTATGCAATATGAAACCTGTAATAAGTCCCCAACAAAATGATAGGTACAGCTTAATGAAATGTGGCAATGTATTTTCGCTGGTAATATTCTATTTGGCATTTATGTCATTGCTAAAATTAAGGCACAGTAAAACATCACATTCGTGGTTTAAATAAAATAGGATCCCCTGTGAAGAGATATGTACTGAAACGATCAGAAATTATACACAAACTCGGGACAAGTAGTTATACATTAGGTAAGAAAGCACCTTACCGTCTGGGATTTGAACCTAGAAACCCGTTGCAGGCACGCTCCCGACTAGGCTAGATCATCATGGCACATACCTAATAGGAAACTAATTGTAAAAATTGATCGTTATAATTTCGACAACCCATAGAATATTCATAATTCCAGTAACGATACTATTTCGTATAAGTAAACTATTTTCCTTCTCCCCGGTATTAGATTATAATAATAATAAGGTAGTGCTGCTGGACACGGCACGCATTGTGAGGAGGTTCCTCACTCTGGGATCCTAACCTCCGGCAGCTTGGATGCGCATGCATCCCGCTGCCGGCGGGTGACTATTTTTAATATTTACATATTTTTTTAATTTTATTTTTGAAATGTATAAATGTATTAAATAAGAATATGTGTAAATAAAGAGAATAATAATCATAATCTGGGTAGGAACAACTTCGAGAAAGAGAGTGACAGGAGAATTCAGCTGGGCTGGGCAGCGTTTGGGAAGCTACGTCATATCTTCTCGTCTTCAATACCACAATGCCTAAAAACTAAGGTCTTCAACCAGTGCGTCCTGCCAGTGATGACCTACGGAGCCGAAACGTGGACATTGACGGTGAGACTGGCACACAAGTTCAAAGTCGCTCAGCGAGCTATGGAAAGAGCTATGCATGGACTTTCTCTGTTAGATAGAATAAGAAACGAGTATATCCGCCAGAAGACAAAAGTGGTTGACATTGCTCATAGAATCAGTAAACTGAAGTGGCAGTGGGCTGGTCACATCTGTCGTAGAACCGATAACCGATGGGGTATACGAGTTCTCGAATGGAGGCCACGAACGGGTAAACGTAGTGTGGGACGCCCCCCGACCAGATGGAGGGATGACCTTCGCAAAATGGCTGGCAGGGACTGGATGCAGAGGGCCGAGAGTAGGGTTGATTGGCGCGCTTTGGGAGAGGCCTACGTCCAGCAGTGGACTGATACGGGCTGATGATGATGATGAATAATCATTTATATGAAACAATTAATGTACACTCTGTACTTAAATAACTACGCTGGTCACTTCTCAACTGGTCGGTTCTCAAACTAGGTCTAACCTGTATCTTGAGAACCAGTAATTCCCTGTTATACATCTAATAGGCGTACACGTGGATTGAAAACTAAATAATATATGAACGTTTCTAGTGAAGCCGCGTTGCAAATATCGAAAAATCGATATTTCCCATTACCGCCCGCGCCTGCAGCCGTGCGTCATCCAATTTGCGGAACATAAATAATAAATAACCTATTACTACTGCGAACTTCTCGCTTTAGGGGGTTGCTGAG
Source organism: Tachystola acroxantha (assembly GCA_963506565.1). Taxonomy (NCBI): domain Eukaryota; kingdom Metazoa; phylum Arthropoda; class Insecta; order Lepidoptera; family Oecophoridae; genus Tachystola; species Tachystola acroxantha. Next base: position 14,234,208 of record OY735879.1, read on the forward strand.
GTAAATATTGTTTTTTTTCTCTTTAGGTAGATACTTAACTGGTCCAACACAAAAATAATATTAGTGAGTCATTAGGTGGACATTTTCCCAAAAAGAAATCAACCGATTATTTAATTCTACATTACAGTCATAGTTTGCGTTCTAAGTTATCTTGTGTTTGTCTACATAATAGTAAAATAAATCGGCAAGCAAGTTGTCAGTTGTTGACAGAGAATGTCAATTGGTTAAATTGATAATATTAATAATTTGTTGAATTGAATTTATTTAGTGTCATTTTTTCATATTGATTATACACATTAGAACTATATTTGACATTTTGCTTTATATAATTTAATGATGAATGGATGAACTGTAATTAATTAATTAAGTTACAATCGTCGACTTGGGTAAAAACCTGTAAAGGCGTTGGGGTTGTGATCTTAATGAAATAAATAAAATAAATAAACCTTAGTGAGACCCCATGTATATACATATCTGTTTTCGATTGTACCTAAAAATATGTATTTGTCAAGATATTACAATGTAAAAGAAAATTTAAAGCAAGAACAGTACAAAGAAATTTAGTCCCAAACTAGGATTCCCATGAATCTAGATAGATACATATTACACAGAAAATAACAAAAATTACACACAGACTAGGAATACGGGCTTATATCTTAGATACAAAAATCTTCCCAGACTGGGAATCGGACCCATAACGCCTGGGAAGCGAACCTAGAACCCCTTGCAAAGGCGCCCTACCGATTAGACTAGGAGATTATGATAGCATAGCGTCTAAATTTGTGATTACCTGACCTTACCCTAATCGATTATTACCCTTGACCTTTTCCATCCCAATTCCTCACTAAACAAGACGCGCTGCGTGGCGTCACACCCGCGTCTGTCAGCCTCGCATGTATTTGCATAATACAAGAGTTTCGACTTTCGGCTGCGGGCGGCGCGGGCGCGGCGGGCGGCGGGCGGACGAATCAAATATTCATAAGCCGGGAGCGTGAGCCGTTCACCCCACTCTCCCCTACAGTACAACTCTTCTAGTTAGCTACAATGTTCTGGGGTTCAGCTAGAATGACAACAATGTACTCAAATAGCTACTGTTGTTTTTGTAATCCTAAAACAACAAGCTCGACTGAGTTTCGTACAAACATTCCAAATGTATTTATGAATAAATCACTTTTTGTACGGTTTAACAGAAAACGTATTCAGAGTCATTAATTAAGAAAAGTAAGTGACTGATTGTCATCATCAGTCTATTTATATGTCCCCACTGCTCGGGCACAGACCTTCCCTTACATCGAGGGAACTGGGGCCATGATCCATCACGCGGGCCCTCTACGGATTGGCGGATTTCTTTCTACGTCATGCAGGTTTCATCACGTTTTCCTTCACCGTTTTGAGAGCACTTGGTAAATGTACGCAAGTTTTCCGTTGAAAAAAACGAGGATTACTCGTACATGGCTGCTGGCTGGGAATCAAACCTGGGACCTCCGTATTGCAAGTCCATTGAGCAACCACTGAGCCACCGTGCTCCTCCTGACTTTATCTACTAGTAAAAGATTTTTTTACAATCGATCTGTGATAAAATCTCAACCTCAATGAAGTTTTTATACCTTTCTCTGTCTTCGCTATTTTTATTAGACTGCCAGAGGTTTCATTTAGTATCCTTGCTAATGACCAAGTTTCACCAACAAACACCCACACAATAGACATTTATTTGTTAACCAAAACAGGCCCAGCATTTTCAGGGCCTTATAAAATTCGATTATTTAAAACATCCATTACCCAGCCAAAGCTCTTTATTGCTTAGCTAAGTGGCTTAGGTCGGGCCACTAAACGACCTGTCCAATTAGGGACTTTCCTTATCGAGTTACGAGGAAAAATTAGTGAGAATATCCCCAATGGAATTGGTGGCGGTCGGGCAGATATATGAGACCAAATTGCCGAATGTGAATGAGGCAGAGAACAGTATGACAGACAAACAGAACGAGGAGTCTAATTTTTTTTTTTTTTAATTTATTTATTAATTTTTAACAAAATTGCATTGTTACATCGGTCGCCAAACTGCAATGCAGTTTGTTGGCGTAGCTCTCTTACTTCTACACTGGTAGCACACTCAATAATGGTATTTTTCCTCTAGTGGTTTAGTGACCGTCTATTGTCAGAGTTATTCAGGCCGCCCGTAGGCCTTTGCCGTGGTCTGAGGACTGCTGCGAGCGACAGCAACCGCGACACGATAAGTTTGCTTTAAAATTCACGTGTCATTTATATTAATTTGAGCAGCTACCTCGCGCAACGGATTAGCATCGCGATCCAGCGAGGTAACGTTGCCAGTGTCTTGGCTACTCTTCCTTCTTGGCTACTCTTCCTATTTTTTTTTTTAATAGTTTAGATTAGGTTTTTTAAATATTGAATGGTTCTTTTTTATTTTATGTTTTACCTTTTTGAAATAAGTATTTGTCTTTTATTTCATATACTTAGTGCATGAACGTATCTAATTATAACAAAAAAAAATTTGCAATCCCGCAAAGAATATTAAGATTTTGATGCCCGATTCGATTCTTTACATGAATGACTGTCACAGACCACTTACCCAATGGACAGGACATCGGTACAAAGCAAGCGAAAAATTCTGTCAACGATGAGCGCATAGAGACGAAGCGGGGGTCAGGGGTGCCGTATTAAAGAGATGCGTCCATGTCGATAATATCTCTAGGTTACACGTGTCGCGAAGCAATGTTGCGGGCAGACACGGGCGCCCTCCTGGTACAGGGATAGGGGGGAAGTGGTCTGTGATGACTGTCACGGGCACTCTGACAATTTTAACTTTGATTGCATGTATTTTCTTCACCTAGTAATGCCGTAATTGTCGAGCGCCGTACCGGCAGTAACACGAGCGGGATTCGAACCCGCGACCGCCGCTGAGCCGTAATTGATGCAATTACGGCGAGGGGAAGCCAACAACGCACCTTTGAAGATTGTGTTCCGTGGTCGGGCGTGTCTCGGTGGTTTGGAAACGACTTAGAGGTTGGCGGGCAATTTTAACAATTAATTGGGGGTTTTATAAAAGCGATTTTTTTGTGTAATAGTGGCTCAATTAAAATTTTCTCAAACACGAATCGAAATGAGAAACTTCACAATAAAAATATAAACTGAAACTTCTTTTTAGAATTAAAACTATAGTGAGCCATTACTACTACAAAATTGAGTAACAGTGTTACTAATCGGTAATTTTTTTACCAATGGGTAACAGTGTCACACAAAATGGTGTGACACAACGGGAACAAACGCAAATTATTAGATACTAGCTGACCCCGCGAACTTTGTTCCGCGTTAGAGGCAATAAATGAGCATATTTTTTTCGTCGATTTGTCGACAGGTATTCGACCATTACCGATAGTCAGGAATGTCTCATATAAATCTTCATCATATTTATCTTTAATTTTTTCCCTACTGGAACGGGATAAAAAGTATCCTATGACCTTCTCCTGCTTCTAAGCTACCTCCTCACCAATTTCAGATTCATTAACCAATAGCTATCGACAAACCATCCCCTCTAACGATAATTACAAAACTAAACTCTTTAGCTCATCAAACTTGATCTTAACCCTTCGCGGCCTCACCCGGCCGCTGGCAAATGCGTCGAAGCCTGCCTGTGACGTCACAAATTGAATTCTTCTCTGTGATCCCGTCAAACCCGAGTAATTGCAAATTGAAACTGTGATCGGATCACGCCGCGGGGCGCCGCTGGGCTTGCGTTAGCGGTGGATGTACCTGGCGGCATTTGAGGGGGGTGTAACTGCCTACAATAACTATGTATGTCTAAGGCTTTGTATTGGTTTTACACTGAATTTAAAGCTGAATCACATTTAAAAAAACCGACCAATTGCGAGTAGGCTGTCGGACTGGTTTCTCAGAAACGCGTGGACGTATCAAGTTGAAATTAATATCAATTACTCAGGTCTGTGATCTCATGCAGCCGTGAAAAAATCAAACTTCTACGTCAACCCAATCAAAAGATATGACCGCTTATGTCACATTTTCCGGCATATCAAATCAAAACCGATGGGATACTTCCCGTTGACCTAGAATCATGAAATTTATCCAGAAGCTAGGTCTTACAGCACAAGTAAAGGAAAAAATCCTAAAACTGTAAAAGACATTGCCACATTTCAATGGAGCTTTGCCCCACCTACAAAACTACGTGACCATTGAAGCTGTACCTATCATTTTGTTGGGGACTTATTACAAGTTTCCTATTGCATAATCATAATCAGTATCATTTTCTAATAGGGGCTATTACCGTTCTCAAAACGATGAAATTATACCATGTCATGGCGCGCCAAACAGAGATGCCGCTACACCAATGCCATAGCACTGTCCCTTTCACGGCCGCTATGACATGGTATGATTTGATCGTTTTGAGAACCGTAATACCGTGTATTGGCAGCTCGCTGCTCGTCTGTTTGCGCAACCCTGTATTACGTCACTTCGCCCCCTATTTATTTAATAACGGCAAATATTTGCCTCTCGTTAGCTTCGGGACGAGAGGAAACGTTCCCGGCCGGAGGGGCCCTTACGTCACTATTTGGTAACCCCAATCTAGTAGGTATTATAGCTGCCACAACGACAACAAGTACAGTCGACGACAGAGATAAGTATACAGGGGGCCTCAATAACGATGAGATTTCCTCAAAAACTAATGGACCGAATTTAATAATTCTTTTACAGTACATAGTTTTAACTTTTATCTATCTAACAGTGAAATAATTTTTGCAATAGGTCAAGTAGTTTTTGAGAAAATCTCAACCTTAAAAACTCTCCTGTACACCTTTCTCTGTGTTCCACCGTACATGGAAAGAAATGATCGACTGTTTTCAGTATTCGCATCTGCAGCTGAAACCGTGGCTTTGGAACCCTTCAAACGCTTATAACATTTAAAGTATTGCGTCACAAATTATGAGTCTACCGTCACAAATTCCAGAATCAGTGGCACATCCTCCCAGGATAAGCCTATAGGGCCTGGGAGCTCGGCCGCGCAGTTATGACACAAAAGACCTTGCCACATTTCAATGGAGCTTTGCCCCACCTACAAAACTACGTGACCATTTAAGCTGTAGGTACCTATCATTTTGTTGGGGACTTATTACAGGTTTCATATTGCATAATCGTAATCTGTATCATATTCTACTACTCTCGCAACTCCTATAGAAGAATAACAAAAACAATGAATAACTTATTTTCTGAATTCTTAATTAAGCTGTTTTTTTTCGAATCGCAACTTGAACAAAACTTTATTTTAAACCAATAATTTTAATTAAAAACCGAGATATTTTTACATTTATTCGTTATCTTGTACAACTTGCGGTTGATGGTGGGGCAGAATCTGGCATTGTCATTTAAATGTAGGCGCCGCTGCTTATATGCAAATCATGGTACGAACGAAGCAGTTTAGATTAGGGTCTAAACTAGATGATAAAAAAGATTTCAGAGTAGATCTAGCTGAACCAATTGAGTGAGTATAATTATTGTACTGACCTGTGTCTCTGAGCTGCAAGGAGCCGACCTTGTCCGAGAGGTAGCCCCGTATGGAGCTGGCCACGCGTGCGGGCGACCCCACTGCGCCCCCCGCGCCGCGCAGCGCCCCCTGCAGCCGCCCCAGCAGCGCCCCCTCGGCCTCCACGGTCGCTAGGCCCCCGGCCCCAAGCACGCACACGATAACTCCCTAATTACGTCTCTGGCACAAGCGGTGACCGCGCGGTACTTTATTCAATATAATACGAGTATATCCTAGATTAAGTTTGTTGTGCTAATACCTAAGTCAGTGCATTTTTTGATATGTATTGGTTGTGACGTCAGTGTCCGGTGCGCCGGTGTGGTAGTCTGAAACAATGGAAAGATACTTTTTAATCTATGTTTTGTTTTCTGAAGGAAAAAAATCGCCGGTTCTATGAGAGTCTAGTATATTTTATTTTGTACTAGCTGTACCCCGCAACTTCGTTTGCGTAGAGGAGGATGGAGGAAATCAGAAGGCAGATCTTCCTCTCTGGATCCTTGTTTCCACATTACATATCGCCATGGCTTGTAGCCTATGAGCTGTCCGGATATTTCAGCTATCTCCTAGTGAAACTCCCATCTAAATCCTTTCAGTAGTTATGGCGTGATACTTGCACAAAGTCACAGACAAAAATTCTAAAAATTAGTGTTTTGGCATCAGTATCGATCCTAAAACACATTACAATTATTCTTTTCAAAAAATATCCAATGTACAGACACAACTTTTTAACAGTCTTATTATATTTATATAGATTGTTGGCCAATTTCTAAGTTGTTATTGATAACGACTTCTATTGACAATTCAAACAATGTAATAAGTTAATGAGTATAGACGCTTATATGAGATGGGAGGATGGTATTAAGAAACTGACTGGCTAGAAATGGCCCGTCGCTCGGAGTTCCGTATTTAGGCCTAGAAATAGTAGAAAATGATGCCGCAAAATATGACTATGATTCTGACTACGGAACCATGCTAGGTAGCCATGGCCCGGATCGATGAACTCATTGAAATCACTAACATATAATACTAATTTATTACACCTTAGGTACGGTGGAAACAGAGAAAGGTGTACAAGAGAGTTTTAAAGTTGGGATTTTCTCAAAAACCATTTGTCCTATTGCAAAAATTCTTTCACTGTTAGATAGATTAAAGTTAAAACTATGTAACTGTAAAATAATTATTAAATTCGGTCCAGTAGTTTTTGAGAAAATCTCAACCATATTGAGGCCCCCTGTATATACTTATCTCTGTCTTCGACTGTGTTTTTTTGTTTTTAAAAGGTCTTTATTTAAATAAAAGAAATAAAAGTACATGTCATTTAACAATGAACGCACAAACTTAAAGTTAATAGTTTTTTACAGACTAACTACGCCTTTATAAAACAGATATTACATGAATGATAATATTATATTAATTATATGTCTTAAAACCTAGGCTTTCTAACCCTCTTTCTCGGACTGGAATACTACGTAAGGCTTGAATGTCTACGCAATGATTAAAATATAAGAAAAAATTATAATAGATAACATTAGTAGTTATCAAAATGAATTTAGTAAACTAATTGTCAAGAATTTTGAGTAAAACTTAGTGATAAGTAGTAATTTCTATTGCATGAGGGTGGGTATAAATTTAATAATTGTTGTGTTATGCGCCGAGCTCAGCTGGTCGGGCCGCTGACGTCATCCGCACTCAAGAAAATAGTGATGGGGCAACCGGTACCGGTTGTATGTGGTTGAATAACTTAGTTGATGTAGTCGAGTTTTACCGATCGAGGAGACCAAATCATTTCTATGCCTAGGATTTTTTAATAAATAAAAATTGCGAGATTGTTTCATAATAAATTCTTTAACAGACGGAAAATTAATTGTATGATGTAATTTAATTAGGTTAGTACGAAATTTAGTTTTATAGGCTATTTTTATAGCTCTATTTTGCAAGGTTTGTAATTTGTTATAGTTATAGTCGCATGTACTACTCCAAACGGGGGCAGCATACGTAAAACAGGGTCTAATAAGAACAGAATACATTTTTAATTTCGTTTGGGAGCTTAAATTGGCGCGTCGATTTAGTATGGGACTAAGAGCATTCATGGCTTTTAACCCTTTAAGGTGAAGGGCCACGGTATTCGTGGACCAGTTAAGTTTGTTATCCAAAACGAGTCCGAGGTACTTAACGGATTTGCTCCACGGTATCTGGTGGTCAGCAACTTTCAATCCCCTGACTGGAACCGAGCGCTTTCGAGTGAATATTATTGCTTCGGTCTTAAGTGCGTTTAATTTAAGTTTCCATTTACAATAGTATGAAGTAAGCAACTCAAGGGACCACTGCAAGCGTGAGATGATTATGTCCACATCTTCAGACGAAGTATAGCTTGCGGTGTCATCAGCAAAACCTGCAAGGTATGTGTGAGGTTGTTTAGGGATATCGTTGAGATAAATTAAGAATAAGTGTGGTCCTAGGATCGAACCCTGTGGTACCCCGGCCGGGATGTTACGTGAACTAGACATAACATCACCGATGTGAACAGAGAACGAGCGATTTGAGAGATATGACTGAATAATTTTTATAAGGTGCAGTGGCACGTCATTTAAAAACAATTTATGAAGTAATCCAGCGTGCCAGACTGTATCAAATGCTTTCTCAATGTCTAACAAAATCATCCCAGTGGATTTGCCCAAGTTTAATTGATGTGAAACATGCTCAGCGACTCTGGTCAGTTGCTGCGTTGTTGAGTGACTTTTACGAAAACCAAACTGCTCAGGTATCAATTTATCGTCTATGATTTTAAGTAACCTTCTCGAAATGATAGATTCGAATAATTTTCCGAGTGTCGGCAATAAGCTGATAGGACGATAATTTGAAGGTATAGTTTCATCTTTTCCTGGTTTCTTAATACAAATTACTTTGGCTATCTTCCATAGCGAAGGGAAGTAAGAAAATTTTAAACAGTCGTTAAATATTTTTGTCAATAAAACAATACTCTTTTGTGAGAGATTTTTGAGTAGAATATTATTTATATTGTCGACACCGGGAGCTTTACGGGTTTTCAAGTCATTAATAAGTTGCTTTACTTCTTTGGGCGAAACGGTTTGCATAAGTACGCCGGTTGTGCCGTTTTCAAGATCAGATAATGACTGTTGGATAGAATCTTCGGTTACTTGGTCACTTGTCCAGTCCCCCGTGAGCATCATATTATCATAAAAAGCATCAGCCAAAATTTCGCACTGTTCACTTGTAGATGTAGTAGTTGCACCATCATTGCGCTTGAGTGCTGGGATAATAGATGGTCTTTTATTTAGAGATTTTACTACGCGCCACAGATCTGAACTGGGGTTATCGATTTTTGCCAGTTTGGCATCCCAAAGGCGGTCATTATAAGATCGGATAGCTTGTTTAATCAATGACTGCAGATAGTTGACTTGGCTATACAGTAATTTTCTAATCTTCGGGTCCAACTCCCTATAAGCTAGTCTACGAACGCGGTTTTTACTACTGATCATGGTCTTAATATTATTGGGCAGTTTGTTTGACGAACTTTTGACATGGCCATGTGGAATACTATTATCACGAGCTGTAATGATGAGATCAGATATATGACGAACGGAAGAATCGATATGTTCAGTAGAGCTGTGTGTACTAGAAGTTAGCAATATATGTAATAATCTTCGACTGTACTCTATGGAATACTTGGTTACGTCAATATTATCAATAAATTACTGTATTACATCAAATAACGGGTTCAAGTCAAAAAGCAGATCATTCGTCAATAATGTTCACACTGCTGACATAACGCTCTTGTTGAATGAAATGTAATCTATATTAAAAGTTACTGTAAAATAATAATACATATAAAATCAAGTTCCAAAAAAAACCAAAGGAAGTGATTCTACATCCACATGCATTTCGTGGCGAAGCTCTCGCCCCGCTTCCGGTCGCCATCTTGCGCCGGAAACCGGGCCGTCTTATGACTTCCGCTTCTTTGTGAATTCAATGTTACTTGTGGATTTTTGAAAGAAACATTTAGATAAACTTGCTAGTACGGTGGAAGACAGAGAAAGGTACAGTAGAGTTTTAAGGGTGAGATTTTTTCAAAAACTACTTGACCTATTGCAATAATTATTTCACTGTTTGATAGATAAAAGTTAAAACTATGTAACTGTAAAATAATTATTAAAATCGGTCCAGTGGTTTTTGAGAAAATTTGAACCTTATTGAGGCCCCCTGTCTACTTATCTCTGTCTTCGTGTGTACGGAGGAATACATAAGGCCGAGCCGAGATTAAGACTTTTTATAGTGTATCTTATAAAAATTCAATGAACGACGATGTAAGAGCGATCTGACAGTAAGCTTGCGCTTAGAATGGTCTGTGAATCTCGGCGTGAGTGAAGTTTAAGCATTAGTAGTTGAGTAACTAAGTACTAGTATACTAAGTGACTAAGTATTGAAAACTAAATTATTTTATTAGACTAAAGACTTTTCTAAATAGACATATATTGGTGGCCAATTGTTGAAACATAATTGAAATCAATTCAACACATTACAGCCATTTTAAAAACAGTTAGTAAGAAGTAACAGTGGCCTTACTAAATCCATACAAATCCCATACTAAGTTCCTTCTGTCAAAAAGGTATGAATCTGAGTTGATTTAGAGATTATTTAAATAATTGAGACAACCTACCCTATATTGTAGTGTAGGAGTAGGTATACTGATCGATTTATCGAAACAGGCTTACATTTCCCAAAGAGGTAGATGTTAAAACTAACCGACATTTTACCGTATGTTCAAATCAAACTAATAAAATCCATTTGAACTACTAAAACAATATTTTCTTACTAAAACAATTGAAAAAACGACCAAATAAGGGTCCATTGTTAACGTCCAAATAATGTCCAATAAAGCAAATAAGGGTCCATTCATCCGTATGGCCCTTCTTTGCGCTCGGACATTTTTAGAAGGCAGACTGTGTATCTAGTTGTTTATAGGAGATCAATGATTTGAACAATCCGTAGTACGGCTACGCGCGCTCTACGTTCCTGCTACGCGCGTCGTAGCGGTCGTAGTTGAATGCAATTTGAACAATTTGGATTTATTCCAATTTGCATCAAAACGTCTACTAACTTCGTGATAAATTCTCGAAACTTGTATGTAACAAATGATTTATATTAAGGCTATAAACTTGTTAATAACAATTCTTATTTGTGGAACCTAGATCATTTTATTATTAAGTTACATTAACTTTTAATTATAAATACGGATTGGGTTTCAACATTTTTTTATGAACTTAGTAAATTCTTAAACAAATTACGTATTAGTTATGAATGGTTGTACTGAAACCTTCAAACGATTTACACAGATTTGTGTTATGGAGGGACGTTCATGTTCAAATAAAATAAAATCAATTTTATTGCCAGTTACAGGTTATAATGCATCGAGATTGATTTTGATTTGATGTGACGTTTCGCCGATCAGATCCAAGTCATGGTAGCTATTCGTATGTTGGATAAGGGCATGCCACGGAATGGCCAAGTCCCTGATTCGAAGTCATAGAAAAAATGTAGAAAGAATATGTATTTCCAAGTAAATCACTGCACTTCTGTGTGTGTGAGTGTGCACCCTGTATATAAGTGTAGGCACTCATCATTCTACAATTCTCTATTGTATACGAAGGACCATTACATAAGAGAGAGAGAAAAAAAACGTACACAGACATGCTTATCTATGAATAGAGATTTCTTCCCGCAATGCCTATTTAAATCATCATCACTGTTTCAAAATTTCCACTCCAACGACCTTCACTGAAAAATCACTACTTAAGCCTCGTCCCGTCTCTCTCACCCGTATAGACCCAAACATTGTCATCTCACTCGCACACTAGCAAAATCTACGGAACATATTACGTAACCACTTTCTAGTTATATAACTTTATAGGCACCTTGAATAAAAACTGCATCGATTTTGGGCTTTCAATTACAAAATTAGCACTTGTTTGAAACACTAATTTAAAAAACACCAATTTCCTAATAAATAAAGCTACTAACTCTAAAATGTCTCTAAACTTAACACTAAAGCAAATGAAACTACAGAAATCTATGCAACGGTCTGCGCGTTCTAAAATAAAAAAAAAATCAAGATGGCCGCCGTTTATAATAAGAAACCAATATTGACCTTATAGTTTGCGTAGCGGCGGCTTGGCACACCTGGGACACCTCGCCCAGACTGGCCCGGCCCGAGCCGCGGAGCCTGAAAAGGCTTCGATGCCATGCGCAGATCGCCGCGCGCCCATTGGCCGGGAGGCTTTCGTGACGTCATGGCCGGCCAGCCAATCGCGTGCGCCTGAAATGTTCACGTAGGTATGGGGGGCAGAGCGGTCGATCGCTAAAAATAGGCTCTACGGCGCGGTGGGGGTCGATACCGTGGATATACGAGTACTGAGTAGATAAATCATTAGCACAAACATTTAATTTGAGGATAATAGTTTAATTGGCTGTCGATTGCCTGCGACTATGTTTGATATAGGGCTGAAATTTAAAATAATGGGTTGTTAGTACAAAGTCGCTGTTATTATGTATAGTTAACCCAAGAGCAGTACCGTCTTTACCATAAGGGCACACGTGGCCCGTGCCCAGGGCCCCCATACTCACGGGGGCCCCGAAAGACCGATATTACACTATACAATTTATTTTATATTTTGTTGAACTATTTACATTTTAACTGCACTAAGAATTAGCGCCAACATTTCCAAGTCCAAATGCTAATCGGACACCAGATCAGTTTCTTATAAACAGTGAAAATTTAAATTTTTAATCATTCACTTTTTATTTTCCAACAGGGCCCCATATTCTTGTGTGCCCAAGGGCCCCGGAATGGCCTAAGACGGTCTTGCCCAAGAGAGCTCGGTGGTGCAGTGGTTGAGTTACAGGACTTACCATACGGAGATCCCAGGTTCCTCGGTATTTTGAAACGAAAACTTACTTACATTTACCGAATGCTCTCAAAACAGAAGGAACACATCGTAGCGAAACTAGCATACCGTAGAAAAGATCTAAAGGTCTTATCTGACAAAAGAACCGACATACATACTTACAACCGAAAAATAATACGTACACACGAAGACAGAGATAAGTATACAGGGGGCCTCAATAAGGTTGAGATTTTCTCAAGAACTACTGGACCGATTTTAATAATTCTTTTACAGTACATAGTTTTAACTTTTATCTATCAAACAGTAAAAGAATTATTACAATAGGTCAAGTAGTTTTTGAGAAAATATCAACCTTAAAAACTCTCCTGTACACCTTTCTTCGAACCCTCCTTTCGGCAATCGAGTAAACAATTGACTATTGAATTTCCAAATTGTGTAAGTAACAATCATTCCGGGTTCTCTTGAAAATGGCGGGAAACGACGGTTGCAAAATAATTTGACCAAGATCTGGGGTTTCAAGCTTTTATCAAGAGTTCCCGCTACAAGCTCGGGAGTGAACGTGACTGTCGAGCTGCTTCGTCCAGAGTGATGACGCTACGGCGTCTCCTCTGGATGTAGACATGATACGCGGTTACCCAGGGTGAAGACGCTACTGCGACTCCCCTGGAGGAAGATAGAAGACTATTGAATATGTTGAATTTTCTGTAACATGACATTGGCAAATGACGAACTGTCGAGTCCATTAATAAAATAAATAAATAAACTATCATTCCCCTGGCGGCCTGTCGTTGTAAACTAAAAGCCTATCCCTCCAGCCCACTAAATGGAGACAGACACGTCCCAACATAACGTCCAGTGCGGCTGCTCTATAAACTTCCAAACTTCGTAACTTACAAATTGACAGCTCTTGAAACATGTAAATGTATAAACATTCCGAGTACGACCCCCTGCCCCCTCGCCCGCACCGCCCCCGCACTACCTACTAGCGAGACCAGTGATACACAAAGTGGTATATACAGAGTATCCTGGAATTCATTCGACAAATTGAAATGACAATGCCAGATTCTGCCCCACCATCAACCGCAAGATAACGAATAAATTTTAAAACATCTCCATTTTTTATTAAAATTATTGGTTTAATATAAAGTTTTGTACAAGTTGCGATTCGAAAAAAAACAGCTTCATTAAGAATTCAGAAAATAGTAAGAAATCGAAGCGATTTATTCATTGTTTTTGTTATTCTTCTATAGGAGTTGCGAGAGTAGTAGAAAATGATACTGGTTATGATTATGCAATATGAAACCTGTAATAAGTCTCCAATAAAATGATAGGTACAGCTTAAATGGTCACGTAGTTTTGTAGGTGGGGCAAAGCTCCATTGAAATGTGGCAATGTCATTTGGAGTTGTACTCATGATTTATTTATTTATTTATTTCATTAAATATTACAATCACAACGCCTTTACAGGTTTTCACCCAAGACGACGATGGTAACTTAATTAATTAATTACAAATTCATCCATTCACAATTAAATTATATGTATAAAGCAAAATGTCAAAACAAATATAAAATATAAAATGCTAATGTGTATAATCAATGTCAAAAATGTCACTAAATAAATTCAATTCAACAATTTTTTAATATTATCAATTTAACCAATATTATTAACATGATAAATATTAAACTGGTAAGGATTTTTATTAAATCAACACCTTGTATTTAATGTTTTATTGTGCACCTCATTACATTAGTTAAACCTCACTTCGTTAAAAAAAGGTTAAGATAGAAAGGACAAGATATATAGATATATAGAATACAATACAAATTCACATTTTGGAAATAGTCAACTCACCCAAGTTTTGGGTGAAACGACCACTAACGTTTTTGAAAGGTGGCATCTCACCCATGGGTGAGATTATTGGAGGGTGAGTTGCCACCTAAGCCATAAAGTTTGGGGAACTCTTAGCTAGACTGTTGGCCGCCGTCCATCAATTATTGGTTTCTAGTTTTGTCATAAATTGACACTTGGGATAAAGAGGATGGGATCCGCATTGCGTCCAGTCGAGGGCTACATTAGACCATGAAGCAAGCCGCCGATGGAGTTAGCCATATTTAAATAGCGAACTTCGATCTTGCAAGACAATTTTAACACTCATTTGTTTTCCCATTATTTGAATTTTGAATGGAAGATGTATCTACTGGCGTGTATATGAGAGTAGTATAAATACGGCGGAGACCTGCTCCCATAAAAATACACTTTAGGCTCTCTCTGTGAAGCACGGGGAAAATTCGTTCATTCCCTAATCAGATTACTATTGGTTTTTTTTTAATTTTGTACAGTCAACCAACTCTGAGACTTTTGGAAACGTGATGGTTGCATTATTTTTTGATAATCTTGATTTTATGCGATCAATGACCGCTTGACTTCATTTCAAGGTATTTCATTACGTAGTTAGCGCCGGCACAGGCTCCGGCCTATTTGGGCTGCTATAATTATACGCCACAGTCGGTATTCTGTCGAGTGCTTAGATCTATAAGGTGGTATCCTGTCAATTTATATATAGTTGAATAAATTTTTATATGATAGATTTTATTTCCAAATAAATTATAACAATAAATAAATAAAAAGCGAATATCAGGGTTTTAGTCGCCATTTGGTGACTCTAGAGGAGAAACCGAAGACAATGATATAATATTGATACTTTAGAACATGATGAAAAAATTCTTGCCGTGGGCAGGACTTGAACCTGCGACCTTCTCATTCCGTGACACGCTCTTACTAACTGAGCCACCACAGGCCACACCACGACCACCGAAAATCTTCATCGCTTTATACATATTTAAAGGGTATGTTACGCAATTCCATCTATCGGACAATAGTAGTAGTATTCCGACAACCATGTCTAACATTCGGTTAGAAACATGATTTACGATGATGCGCTCCTATTTTACTCAGAACTTGAATTACGCATTATCCATGTTCGGTGAATAAATTAGAACATGATGAAAAAATTCTTGCCGTGGGCAGGACTTGAACTTGCGACCTTGTCATTCCGTTTCATCATGTTCTAATTTATTCACCGAGCATGGATAATGCGTAATTCAAATTCTGAATATTGATACTCTTATAAGTATGATAACATTGGCAAATGACGAAACTGTCGAGTCCATTAATACAATAAATAATATAGTGTAACCCCGTCTTGCACCAAAACATTACCCCATAAAGTAGAGTCGCAGGTACCCCTACAATACGAGCCCTTTAAACCCCTAACGACTCCTAGTAGCGACAAATAAACACAAAACGTAATTAACTAATTAAAAGAGGGTTGTCACAGCTTTGTGACAACGCGGCCAGCATGACTAAAATATAGTCGTAGTACACTCTAAAAGTCAGTGATGTTATAAAACATAGAAAAACCAAGCCAATGCCTGAGTTTAAACGTAAGCTTTATAAGTGGCTTGTGGACAAGTGTTTTTACAGTATAAATGACTACTTCAAATATAAAAAAATATTGTGAATGTTCTAAGTATGTACTTGCAAAGGTTTTAATAATTATGTATATCAAATCAATAATTTAAATTTTATTAAATATTAATTATTGCATGCCTTAACAAGGTAGGTTATAGCGATAAGCACTTTCTAAACCATAACATCTGTAATACCTATAACCAGCAATAAAAATCTTTGACTTTGACTTTGAAAAAGAGCAGCAAAGCTTAAGTTGGAATGTGCTGGTCACGCAAGCAAGACTCCCAAGGTGTAAGGCAGTGGTTGAGTGGAGGCCGTGGGGACTGCAACGCCCTACAGGGAGGGAGGCCATAGAAGAGACGGCGTGATGACATCCAGAGAGCAGTGGATGAAGTGGATCCAAGTGGCGCAAAATAGACGAGAGTGGAGAAATTTAAAGGAGGCCCACACCAGACTGGTAGGGAATGGCTAAGAAGAAGAATTCTTTACATTTGCAGAGCGTGTAGGTAGGTACTCTAAACTATCCACCACGAAATAGTTCTTGAGAAAATCTCAATATTAAATAACACTGTACTTATACTTTTCTTTGTGGTCGTCTTTTGTTGAGATTATTACGTAATAGTCGCAAAGTTGACTATGTTGCAGCTTGTGCCAGCAGAGATGGCAAAGCGAGTAATCAGGTCAGCTGTTATGTGACCGAGTGGCGAGTTGGCAGGGGGCCCGCCCTGAGGGCACTGTGCACCAGTTTCTCATATAATATTCGATTTTGCAGAGTTTTTTTATATATAAAAATATCACACTCGTATTACAGGGTGTCCTTGAATACATTCGACGAAATTAAATGGATGGTTAGGCTTGTGACACATTAATTCTGCAAAGCGTTTATATTAATTAAATCATTTATTTATTGTTTCATTTAAATTTTAAATAAATAGCATTACAGTCTTAAACTAATGCACTATACATTTCATAAATTGTCTTAGTTATAGTTACATATTATTAAATTAATTTATAAGATAGCAATAGTGAAAATGTCAATAATATAAATATAAAATGAATAATTTGGAGAAAAATTCAAAATTATTAACAATAAATTCAACTATCAAAAAATTGTTAATTTGATCGTTACTGTGCTTTGGATTTTTTTAGGTATTTTTATAATTTTTGGCAAAGATTTCTTTCACTGGAATTTCACCTAATGGTCAATTCCAAGGTCATTGTGTGACTTGTGACGTACTTAGTTCAATTACGTAGAGTCGTAGCTAACTATAAATATAGTGGGTCGATGTGTGCGCGCCTGCGCGGCACTGGCCGGCTCCGTGCTCACTCGCATGCACGTGCACGGCCATATGTAGAGTTCTTCAATACAGTGTTGCCCGCCATAAAGTGCACACACGGTAGAGGCGGGAAAATAGACTAAAAGTCGTCAAAAAATTCAGACGTTTTTTATCATTTTATTTATTTTATTAATGGACTCGACGGTTCGTCATTTGCCAATGTCATGTTACAGAATATTCAAGATAATATCATAGTCTTCTATCTTCATCCAGAGGAGTCGTCGTAGCGTCGTCACTCTGGACGAAGCAGCTCGACAGTCACGTTCACTCCCGAGCTCGTAGAACTCTTGACTTTAGCACGAAACTTCAGGTCACTTAGTTCAATTTTTTTGCAGTTATGATGTACTAAAAAAACTTACCAATGTAATATTTATCATGACTACAACCCAGTTTCAATTTGTCGAATGAATTCAAGGACACTGTTCAAAGACTCATTGACTCGTCGGGTGACCAAAGGGCTGGCGCTTACCTCGGCCAGCGTATAGCGCTGGCTATACAACGAGGTAACGTCGCCAGCCTTTTGGGCACTCTTCCGCAGGGTAGCGATTTGGCCCCAATTTTTTATTTATAAGTATATATTTATTTGTTTTTTTATTATTATTTCGTACATAATTTTAACTTTAATTATAATTGATTGTTATAGTTTGTTTAGTAAATATGTAATAATAAAAAGTTACTAAAGGACACCATGTATACCTGAATCTTACATGGTCGAAATTAAAAAAAATACTCATTTTACTTTTTGTAATACATGTGACAATTTTTCAATATAAATTTTCACGTGTCACTTGTCGTATCCCTGTCCAAAGGTACTAGAGAGAGGAAAATTAACAAAATATTCGTGATAAAGGTGAGCCCCGCCCCTCACACCCGCCACCGGTCCCCTCGCGACTCCAAGTAATGAATCCTGTTCATCCATCATCATTAAGCCGCCGCAGACCCTGGCAGCAGGAAATCCTACAGACAGGGATGATACAATAACAATGATAAATATGGTGATTATTAAAAATCTTTTAATTGGTGATTTGTCAGATTTGGTCGATATTTGACACATTTCAAATGACATTGACACATTTCAATGGAGCTTTGCCCCACCTACAAAACTACGTGACCATTTAAGCTGTACCTATCATTTTGTTGGGGACTTATTGTTTCATATTGCATAATCATAATCAGTATCATTTTCTACTACTCTCGCAACAAAGAATAACAAACAAAAAATGAATAAATCGCTTCGATTTCTTACTATTTTCTGAACTCTTAATTAAGCTGTATTTTTCGAATCGCAACTTGTACAAAACTTTATTTTAAACCAATAATTTTAATAAAAAACGGAGATATTTTTACATTTATTCGTTATCTTGTACAACTTGCGGTTGATGGTGGGGCAGAATCTGGCATTGTCATTTTAGTACTCGACAGCAGATCAACGGTAACACTTGCAGTACGATTTCAATTTTACCATTGATCTGCTGTCGACTGTACAATAAACTTTTATTTATTCGGTATTATGTGTGGACGATCGAGAGATGAAATCGATACTCAAAAAAGGTCAACTCAAATGTCTCAAATTAGTACTTTTATAATTGCGAAAATTTTAAGCAATAGCGTATTATCATTGGTATTTATAATTCAACACACATTTATTAATCTGAAGTCAATCTGATTAAGTATTGGACACATTCTCATTTAGTCCAAGTTGCAATTCGATCCAATTTAAGTTACCAAGATTTTCTATAAAAGTTTTCAAATAATATGTTACCTTTTTTGAATATTGATTGCCTAGATAGCTGCTAGAGCCTTCATAGGGCCAACTAGCGCCGCCAATCTTAAAAAAATAATATCATCCAATATAATCAATTTTATTAAAAAAGCTATTTACAAAATATTTATTACGATAAATACTATTTTTCAATATACAATACATGGCATAATTGTAACAAGCTAAGTTGTAGTTCACAAATGTGCCAAAAAAGGCCGTTTTTCGCAATAATGCGAACTACAACTTACCGACATTGAATCACGTTATAAATAAGCATTTATAATATAATAGTATTTATCGTAATAAACATTTCGTAAATAGCTTTTTTAATCAAATTTATTTTTTTAAGATTGGCGGCGCTAGTTGGCTCATGTTCCTTTAGTATGTTATGTCCCTTTAGTATGTTATGTACTATTATAGGCATCAGTTGACAAACTGTGACTTCTCTGCTAGTGACATTTTCATCATAGCCCCTCCGTGGCTCGTGTCGGGCGCATGTCATGGACTGCTTGGTGCCGGTTGCTGTCGCTCGGCAGCAGTCGTTAGGACACATCAGAGGCAGAATAACTACGACAATGGGAATAACTATGACATAGCCAGAATAACTCTGACAACAGGTTTAGTCATTGAAACACACGAGAAAAGAAGGAAACCGAACTGTAAGAATTTTTAAAAAATATTGGTCGAAGACAGAGATAAGTTTACAAAAATTCTTGCCACGGATGACAAGGTCGCAGGTTCAAGTCCTGCCCACGGCAAGAATTTTCTCATCATGTTTAATCAATTTTATTAAAAAGCTATGAAGGAATTCTTTATTACGATAAATGCTTTTAAATGCTTATTATCAGCGTGATTTAATTTCGGCCTAGAAAAATAAAATAGTTGATTTCGGTAAGTTGTTGCTAACTACAGTAATTGCAAAATACAGCCGTTTTTGGCATATTTGAGAACAACTTATCTTGTCGCAATTATGATAATATGTATTGTATATTGAAAAATAGTATTTATCCTAAGAAAGATTTGCTTCATAGCTTTTTTTAATAAAATTTATTAGGTAAGTATATCGGAATATATTAATTTTTAAAGATTGGCGGCCCTAGTTGGCTCAGACATGTCAGGCCCTTAAGCAAAACTACTTATCTTGTCTCGATCTAAAACATATCTTATTCATATACTATGAAAGTGTAATCTTCAATATTCAGAGGGCGGGAGACAGCCATTACCTCCATTCAAAAATACACTAACATCTCATGATGTGCGATAGTGTTCCCCCGAAGCTACACATTTTTCAGCGTTCAGTATTCAGCGCATTATCGACCGCGGCCACGCCCCCCGCCCCACCCACCCTCTCCCCCCACTGCCCCCCACACCCACCCCCTCTACCCCCTCCCCCTGTCCCCCTGGCGGCCAGAGTACCCGATTTGGTTCCACTAATCAAATTAAACCCGTTCTGATTTCCTCCATTTGTCTGGCCGGACTGGACGGAGCTGCAACCGCGGTGCTACCATGTTTTGATAGATTAACAACTGTCGTTAATAATAATATTTTATTATTATGTATCTCTCTAGGTTTCACGGGTTTAAGAAAACCCGGTCCTTTGAAATGCTTGCACGGAGACATAGGTCCAACGTGTAGAGGCCCCTTAGAGAACTTTAATTTGAAGGGATATGTGATGCACCTAGCGGGACCCGTCTCTGAGCGCATCTGACTGCACTCAATGACAGACCCCGTCAGGTGCATAAACTATTGCAGTGATTGGAAATTACAACTTATTATTATTATTATTATTTGTATTTTTAGCGCAGACCGACATAATAAGACAGACCCTCGTAGTCGCCATGGTCTCGCCCGCGACGACAGTAAGCGTCCTGACGGACTCACCCTCATCCCCTGGAGGCTGGGTAAGCCATTAGTGTGGGACACAACTTGTGCGGATGCCCTTGCTGTCTCCCATGTCCCCACCACCTCCAGGGAGGGGGACTCAGCAGCAGCAGCTGCGGAGAATCAAAAACTCAGAACTGCCCTCCCAGTGGGCTACTCCTTTGTACCATTCGGGGTAGAGACGCTGGGGGCCTGCGGCTCGGCGGCTGGTGAAAGAGCTGCGTGAGGCCTCCGAAGCCAGGCGGGCTGGCGCGTTCCTCGGCCAGCGCATAAAGCCTAGCCATTAAGCGGGGGAACGTCGCCAGCATTCTAGGCACACTCCCACAGGGTAGGTAGAGTATAAACGATATTTGCTATTAAGGTTGTCAAAAGCAAGAGTGAGACACAAGATACCTATTATTATGAATTTATATTTTTATGAATTTTGGATGAATTTTGGCAGGATAATAAAAATACGCCAACAAAAATCAATTTTTTTTAACTAGCTCTTGTATTTATAGTACATTTTGATATATACCTATTTTGTATGAATAACTCGATGGGTGCCTGGAACAAAGCCGCAATAGACAAAACATAATTTTTCAGGAAAAAAGATTTAGTGAAAATCTTGAATAAGTACTAAACTACGAGGCATATCAAAACGGTTTGAATATTAATTGATGTATTATTTTTTCTGGAGTAATTTATCAAGTAAAGAAACATCTAGTGCTTACGTAATTATTAATAAAACTAAAAAAAAGATAATGCCGTTTCATACACTTAAATTCGTTACCGCAAGAGTCCATTGTGGTTTTATTCCAGTAAAATTGCGAAGTAAAGCAAACAGCAATAGCTTATTGCTACGTTGTGCGCAGTTCTGAAGTATGTATCGCGAAAACAGTAAAAGGGTTTTGCAGTGTTATTACATGAATTTTAAAATATAATTGAAAACTGTACTCGTGAATACTGTGAATAGTATGAATACAATATTGTTTCATTGGAATTAATAAACGTCTTGAGGTAAGTGATTGAAGCTGTGTCTAAGCATAGCTGCTTATTTGGGCATGACTGCGTAGTAATCTGGGTTGGTGGGTATACCTAGTCAGGAGATTGGAGCTGTTCAGGGGGTATGTCTTCTTGAGTGATGGTCGGTTGCCACATCCTCAGTACCAGATGCCGGGGCCTCGTGGAGGTCATGGTGGTGGCGTGGAATGTCATGGTTTTTGCGTAGGCTTGATGGGTCTGAGTGCGGGGCTTTAGGTATAGGTGTCGGTTGACTGTGGGGTCCTTGCGGCTCCGAAACTATTTCGTCGGCAGGGGTGGCGGCGGCACGCAGTGTTTGTGCACCTCGTGTGCCTCGGAGGTGGGATCTGGTTGGTTGATCGCGGGTGTGTGGCTCCAGATAGTCACCTTCAAGGCCGTATTTTGGTTTTGGTATGCCCTCATGAGTGTGACGCGCGACCACTTCCATAGCATTGGACCGCAGTATCTTGTTGCCCTCTGAGTCATGCATCCGGTTTCGTCCTTCAATGAGCTTTTTTATATCAGCGGGGTCGGATTGAGCCGTCTCTGCGACATTGTGTTTCTCGCCACTGAGTGTGGGAGCGCACGGTGCGTTGCGTCGCTGCACCGCAAGGATTTCGCCGCGGTGGCGGGCGCACGAGCGGTGCGGCGCCGCTGCGTTGTTGTGCCGCGGCCGCGCCGCGGCGGCGACCCATAGTGTTGGACGGTCTGTCGGATCAAGTTTTAATTTTTTTTTGAGTGGAGACTGATCACGTTATCCGTGGATGCAGGCCCGTTAATGGACGTGGATCGTAGGGGATGGGTGTTGTTGGCCCTACTATTACCGTAGTAGTGGCGTGCCACCGCCGAGGTCGACGTGGAGGCATACGATAGTACTGGATCAGTCCCTTTATTGCATTAGGAAGCAGTGATAGACAATTTTTTCTCCAGGAAATTGTATTTTGGGTGTTGTAGTTAGTTCAAATGTTCCCATCCCTTGTGGCGCATAAACAACTGAGCGGTGTCGCTCCGGCGAGTCCGGCGACGCAACGCATTCCCCCCTCCCCGCCTCGTCTCGCGCGGCGCGAGTCCGGTGCGGCGCCGCAACGCATCGTGTGCATGCCACCGATATTTGAATGTAAAACGACGCAGCGGCGCCGCTCAGGCGCCGCGCCGCCGCCGCAACGCACCGTGTGCTCCTACACTAACATTTGAACTGGCTACAACATTTGGAATGGCAATTTCCTGGAGAAAGGGTTGTCTATCACTGTTTCTTAGTGCAGTGGGGGGACTGATCCAGTATTGTCGTATGCTTCTACGTCGATTTCGGCGGTGGTGCGCCATTGCTACGGTAATAGTAGGGCCAACAACACTCATCTTTTACGATCCATGTTTATTAACGGGTTTGTATCCGCGGATGGCGTGATCCGTTTCCACTCAGGGGGAATTGGGGCTTGATCCGACGGACTGTCCAGCGCTGTGCCCGCCACTGCGGCGAAGTCTTTGCGGTGCGGCGACGCGGCGCGCCGTGTGCTCCTGCACTTGGTGGCGAAAGGTGTAGTGTCGTGGAGATGGCTCAATCTGACTTTGTTGATATGAAAGGGCTCATTGAGGGACGAAACTGGATGCATGACTCGGAGGGCAATGGGATATTGTGGTCCAATGTTGTGGTCGCGTGTCGTGCTCAGGGGGGCATACTAAAGTTGAAGTATGGCTTTGAGGGTGATTGTCTGGAGTTGCACACTCGTGATCGGCCAACCGGATCCCGCTTCCGAGGTGCAAGAGTGAGAGGTGGACGCGCACGAGGTGAGCGTACACGAGGTGTGCAGGCGCTGCGTGCTGCTGCTGCTCCTACTGATGAAATGGTTTCGGAGCTGCAGGGAGCTTGCGGTCAACCGATGCCTATACCTGAAGCCTTGCACTCGGACTTATTGGGCCTATGCAGGGGCCATGACATTCCACGCCACTGCCATGATTTCTGCGAGGCTTTGGTGTCTGGTACTGAGGATGTGGTGGCTGACCATCGCTCCCAGGAAGACATACTTTTTGAGTGGTTTTAATTTCTTGATTGGGTGTACCTGCCAGCCTGGATTATTGTGTGGTTATGTTTGGATAAGTAGTTGTGTTTAGATGTAGTTTTGATTGCTTACCTCAAGACGTAACTTGGTATACACACTAGGTTAGGATCTATAATAACACATAGGATAGTTTTTATCCCGGAAAACTTCTCTTTCCCATGGGAATTCGTTAAAAAATGTAAAAGGTGGTGTCGTTGTTCCGTAGGTGACACTGTTTTGTATGCATGTTTTTCACCCTGGTAGCATCAAATTCTAAGGTCTACGAAGACGATGTTGCGGAAAGCTATTATACAATAATATTACTATCCAAAATATATTGTGTGAAGGTTTTAAGCGTCTATCTTACAGTAATGGTGATCGTGAATCGGCATACATGTTTATTTCGGGGAACAAAGCCGTAATGCTTGTTACCTGTAGACTATTGAAAAAAACTTTTATCTTTGAACATAGCACCATTATTCCAGTAAACAAAATTCGAATTCTAAATGAGGAATAACGAGGCTATACCCATAACGATTTTGCTAAATCAGCCAGTGTTCATTTAAAATTTGTGAAAAAAATACACGAGGTGTATTCGGATCCATAGATTATGAAAATGGCGTGATAGGAAAACTGCCACTATGGCTATTGTGGTTTTATTCCAGGCACCCATCGAACTATTTCGGTTTAGATATAATTTTCATTTTAAAAGACATGGAAGGGGTATGTTTGTAATTTTTTTTCTATCGAGCGAAGTTTGTCCAATCGTGTATCAGTATTCATCAGTCTCTAAATAGATACCCCAAGAGCTATATTTTTTTATCAGACGTTTAATTTTAGTAGTTAGTGCCGTAGCCTCCGTAGAAAAACTGAAAATACGCGTATACGAAGCCTTAAATAAATTTACCTACTCTAGTTCACAAAACAAATTATTATTACACTACAAATGGTTCATAATTAGTAGTAGTAAAAAGGTTGAGTGGCGTGCTCTGAGAGAGGCCTACGTCCAGCAGTGGACTGATACGGACTGATGATGATGATGAAACCGTTTGACCGTGATTACATTTCAAATAAACACTTTCGCATGCAATATTTAAGTAAGATTACAACAGTTGTCACAATTACGTGAGCAACACAGTGAACGAAGGCAAGCGTTAGAATTTAGAACATGTTTATTTTTGGTGAGCGCCAACACACCACACATAAAACCTCATCTGTCGTCTGTACCAGAGTTTAAGTTCATTACATTTTAGCACTAAGTTCATGGTAAATTAAGTTATAATTTACATACAGTGCATATAGCTCTGAGTTTCTGAGCCATTTATTCGCCCGAGCCAAGGCGAGAATAAATATTTAAGTTTGCAAAGTTTATGAGAGAGGTCTTTTGAAAATGGCTGGAAACGACGGTTGCGAAATTATTTGATAATGTCGTTATTTTGTGTTTAATGTCACGTTAAATTAATCAGAAAATGTTCGCGACAGTACGGTGAAGTTATTGGATGATTTGTGCAAGATCTGAAGTTTTGTGCTATGGTCAAGCAAGTGTCCCGCTACGAGCTCGGGAGTGAGCGTGACTGTCGAGCTGCTTCGTTCAGAGTGACGACGCTACGGCGACTCCTCTGGATGAAGACATGAAGACGTGGCTACCCAGGGTGACGATGCTTTAGCGACTTCTCTGTAGAAAGAGAAGACTATGATATTTTGAATATTCTGTAACATGACATTCGCAAATGACGAACTGTCTAGACACTAAGAGAACGGTTCGGGAGGTATCTATTCGACTGGTCCTCGCCTCGGAGGACCTTAGAGCTGGTGAGTATGTTGCCCATCGCCTGAGCCTCGCTATACAGCGGGGCAATGCGGCCAGTGCGCTGGGCACCCGGCCGCGCGGGACGGGCCGAGACGACGACGTGCCTAGAATTAGGTAGATAATCATTTAGAATATGAACTAATATTACTATTAATATAATTACGAATAAAGTCATAAATTACTGTCTAGTCCGTTAATAAAATATGTATAGTAAAATTTGCTATCTCCCACCACAATAATAGCAACAATTCCCGTTCAAACCCACTGATAAATTGATTAATCATCTGTAATTATGTAATTACACACAGCCACCGCAGCGAGCGGACACTGGCGCATGCACTCGCAAATTAAATCATACAGAAATATTTTATGTCAAGCAGACTGCGCTCGTTGGCTAAATTAATTTTACGCGAGTAATTATATTAGTACACAACGCAATGGAGTACTTACTTACTGGGTGACAGAATAAAGTACAAGGACAATTTTAATTGGCATCCATCTAATTATGTATCTAAATTCTATTATTGAGTTCGACATTAGCATTGGATCGCTCTTAAAACTGCCCATGCATGAAGCAAAAAAACTCGGGGTCGCTCATTAAGAGCCTTCCATGAGCCAACTACCGCCGCCAATCTTTAAAAATAATATCTTCCAATATAATCAATTTTATTAAAAAAGCTATGTACAAAATCTTTGCTACGATAAATACTATTTTTAAATGCTTATTTATAACGTGATTCAATATCGGTAAGTTGTAGTTCACATAATTGCGAAAAACGGCCGTTTTTGGCATATTTGTGAACTACTACTTAGCTTGTCGCAATTATAACATATATTGTATAATGAAAAATAGTATTTATCCTAATAAAGATTTTGTACATATCTTTTTTAATAAAATTGATTAATTTGGAAGATATTATTTTTTCAAGGTTGGCGGCGCTAGTTGGCTCATGGAAGGCCCGCAACTGTGAAACGTCTATAGAAATCGACAATTCTAAGAGCGAGCATACGGTAAGCTGGCGCTCATAACTGTTTTTGACTCGGCATATGACTCTCGACCGTAATGTATGAGCGAACATTCCTTCCGGACCAGAACTCCGGACCAGAATGTTGAACTCCCAAAATGTTGAATCCTGTCTCTAAATTACCGCCCTACGTTTATTTTAATCTGCAAACGACATAAACCTTTAAAAACGGAACCAAATATTTCCATACTTACATACTTAATTGCCTGTCATTAATTGAAATTACCCATCGATAAATTTAACTTTAATAATATCGCGATAAAAGCATAAATGAAGCTTACTTTACGTCGATAATTATTTTTTATCCCACGATCGGCATTGACACCGCGCCGCGGTAATGATGGCCAAAAGTGCGCGTCAATCCGTCAAGTATTGTTTGCGAGAGAGGCAAGGGCCACTTACTTATACAGCCAGACTGAATTAAAAACAATTATAATTGGCGCCTGATTCACGAGACCAATGTGAAATTATAAACAGTTGTCAGTATACAGTAGAGGCACAGTATGTCAACTGGACGTACTGACACAAGATCAATGGTAGGTAGGGGAGAGGGGGGCAAGATGGGGTACTTAACGTTTGAATCTCAATAAAACTGACATGTTCGTCTCTATATTTTCTTTATTATTTTAATAATCATCTTTGGTTATCAGTCTTCCATGATTAAGTCGATTTAGGAACATATGTTACGTAATTAAATATAAAATTGACAAAAAGTAGAAAAGGTCAGATCTCCCCATCTTGCCCGCCCCTCGGGTAAGATGGGGTACCGTATAAGTGCAAGATGGAGATTTCAAAAATAAATTTATTTTGTGGATATAATTTATTATTTTTAATTGCTAGCCTGTAGATTAGGCCTCTTAGGTCTTTAGTTAGTTAGTCCGTAAAGCCTGCTTTAATATATAATTGCACAACTCTTTTTCTTCATCATAAGAAAACACTGGTTCTTTAGACCCTAACTAAATCCAAATTTTTATTGCAGCTGAAGCATTTTCGTTAGGGCTTTCACGAACCATCTTCACTTTTCGGTCCAAATTGGACATTAAAAGTCTTCGCTGTTCGATGGTAACCCATTTTGCCTTGTATCACAGAGTCCACCACATCTCTCATGGAAACTTCTGCCCAATCTTCTCTATTGGGTTTACTTTTATAAGTTTTCACCATTGTACAATGATAAAAAACATCAATATTTAGATATCTTACAAAGCATTACACTTTTACTGATATAGCAAAATAAAATTTAAAACCATTTTAGTATGGGCAAGATGTACCCCGTCTTGCCCTCCCATGTCCAAATTGTTTAATAAATTGCCCTCTAAAAGCAATGTTCTCGCACACCAATAAACAAGTGCTTACCTGCAAGTGTAATCCTTGACACATATGAATAATATTATTTGTATTTTAAAATGATGTTATTTACAGAACAATCATGGTCCAACCTAAGTGAAAAAACACTAAGAAAATCGGCAAAAACAGGTTTTTGTATTTAAAAAATAAAATAGTGGTGTGGCCACCCTGTCACTTCGCCAACTAAAAACTGTCATGACGGCGCTGTGTGATGAGCAAAAGCGGTCGTGATTGGTCAATTGGTTTCTGATATAAGACAGGTACCCCGTCTTGCCCGCCACCCCGTCTTGCCCCCCTCTCCCCTAATAATAATAAGAACGGTCCAAAGTGTTACATACAATTTAGTATAGTGTCACAGCACAAGTTCACCATCAAAGTTATAGGAATGTTCCAGAATTAAATAATGGCAGGTCTGCGGGTTGGCGTATTTCACTTGCCTTAGATTTTTTTCTTCTTCCACTGCATGCAGGTTTCATCACGATAATGTTTTCCTTCACCGTTTTGAGAGCACTCGGTAAATATACGTAAGTTTTTCCATCGAAGAAACCGAGGATAACTCATTGGTACGGTGGAACACAGAGAAAGGT
The DNA here is from genome assembly GCA_963506565.1 of Tachystola acroxantha. NCBI lineage: Eukaryota > Metazoa > Arthropoda > Insecta > Lepidoptera > Oecophoridae > Tachystola > Tachystola acroxantha. The sequence goes on from OY735879.1 coordinate 14,262,938, forward strand.
GTACAGGAGACTTTTTAAGGTTGAGATTTTCTCAAAAACTACTTGACCTATTGCAAAAATTATTTCACTGTTTGATAGGTAAAAGTTAAAACTATGTAACTGTAAAAGAATTTTTAAATTCGGTCCAGTAGATTTTATTGAGAGCCCTTATTGAGGCCCCCTATATACTTAACTCTGTCTTCGACTGTACATGGCTGCCCTGGCTGGGAATCGAACCTGGGACCCACACTCAGTATTGCAAGTCCAGTGACCCACACTCTCAGGTGTTTCTACAGCTACAATATTTTGTGTTGCTTGACAAATAACCAGAAGATAGTGAGTAGTGTCTCTACTACAATGCGTGTACTGCGGTCCGGTTCACCTCACCGTTGACATGACGTCGTTACGAGGAGACAATTGCGATGATTGCGACGCGGCAGTTAACGACATCGATAATTAGCCGGCCAACAGATTATTCACGTTTACAATACGATACTCAGCTTATTTTAAGAAAAAGAAGTTTTAAAAGCTTATTACGAGATAGATGATACTTGAACGACGAAAATGCGTTGGCAGAATATTGTGAGTTTCTCTCAGAATAATCATCAAAACAAAACAATCAAAAACATGCTCAAATCTCTCTCAGAATATTTGAGCATGTTTTTTTGTATAAGTACAAAATGTTTGATTGTTATACTCCCACTTCACTTGGCTATTCGTATTCGTTATTGGATGTTTGTCGTATTTGTCAACATAAGATAAGACAAATATTCTTCAGAATTTGTATTACGCATCCATGTTTGGTGAACAAATGACATTGCCAGATTTCAATGGAGCTTTGCCCCACCTATACAAAACTGCGTGTACATTGAAGCTGTACCTATCATTTTGTTGGGGACTGATTGCAGATTTCATATTGCATAATCATAAAATGTAAGAGTTGCGAGAGTAGTAGAAAATGATAACAAAAATAACAAATAATTCGCCTCGATTTCTTAATTTGTCTGATGGTGGGCCCACAATAAAAAAATGTCACGTTACAATGAATGATTAGCGGAAAAACTAAGAGGAAAACGTATAAAATCTTTTAAAATTGATTTTTCGACGCGCAACTTCTACTAAACTTTATTTTAAACCAATATTTTTAATAGAAACGGTGATATTTTTACATTTATTCGTTATCTTGTACATCATGCGGTCCATGGTGGGGCAGAATCTGGCATTGTCATTTAAACATGGTGAAAAATTTCGTCCTGCCCACGGCAAGAAATTTTTCATCATGTTTCAACAAATAGGCTCAGATGACAGTGTCACTAGCGGTCACCCATCCATTTTCTTAACTTGCACGACCGTTTTCAACGTATACTCGCAACTGGACTACGAGCCCCTGCAAAGTGGTATTTTAATGTTAAAGAAAATGTTAACGTACAAAAATCTACACAAAGTATTTTTGCAATAACAAGATGTTTCTTATTTCGTTCTAAGCTCTCAATTTAAGTTTATCCAAGTTAAATTGTAACTGTTCGCGAACAGGTAAAGTTGTGCCTCTTGGAATATAGCCGTAACTACCTACAAACATGATGCTATCAGAGTTCCAAGATTCTAGTTTAACTAGGTACTTACATTGTAAAAACACGAGGTCAAAATCCCTATTAGTAACTGCACTGTTTTTAACCGACTGTCGAAAAGAGTAGGGTAATGATTTTCGTGGTCCAAAATAAAAGGAGAGTAATTAAGGTTGAGATTTTCTCAATAAGTACTCGACCGATTTTTAATTAATTTTTACAATTACATAGGTGACACTCTAAGCTATCTAGCAGTTAATGAATTTGCACAATCGGTCTAGTAGTTCTTGAGAAAATCCCAACCTTATTTCTACCCCCCTGTATTCATATATTTATATTTATCTCAAACTAGCATTTCTCCGGGCTTTTGAAAATGGCGTGAAACGACGGTTGCGAAATTATTTGATAATTTTATTTTGTGTTTAATATCACTTTAAATTAATAAGAAAATGTTCGCGAATGACTGTATGGTGAATTTTTGGATTATTTGTGTGAGATCTGAAGTTTGGCGCTATAGTCAAGAGTTCCGCTCCGAGCTCGGGAGTGAACGTGACTGTCGAGCTGCTTCGTTCAGAGTGACGACGCTACGGCGACTCCTCTGGAGAAAGAGAAGACTATATGATATCTTGAATATTCTCGAACATGACATTGGCAAATGACGAACTGTCGAGTCCATTAATAAAATAAATAAATAGCATTTCGCCGTGATTCCTCAAAAAGCGCTCCAAACGCCATTAGCTATTTTATTTGTGAAAATTCTAATTAAATAGTTTCCGTGGTATTTAGTGATTAATGATCACGTTAAGTTAATCAGGAGATGTCCGCGAACGTTTCTATTAATTGGAGTGCTCGAAAGAAGTCGTATTTGTGAAGATTTGTGCTCTTAGCAAGGTTTCCTTGCATAACTCGATGATTGCGTGGATCGTTGAGTTATTTCGTTTAGGGGTTTGGGAGGGTTGTGCGTAGGTGGAGAGCTCGGTGGCTCAGTGGTTGGGTCAATGGACTTGCAATATGGAGGTCCCAGGTTCGATTCCCAGCTAGGGCAGCCATGTACCAATGAGTTATCCTCGGTTTTTTCGACGGAAAAACTTACGTACATTTACCGAGTGCTCTCAAAACGGTGAAGGAAAAACATCGTGATGAAACCTGCATGCCGTAGAAGAAGAAAAAAATATAAGGCATGTGAAATCCGCCAACCCGCACTGGGCCCGCGTGGTGGATTATGGCCCGAGCTCCCTCGATGTAAGGGAAGGTCTGTGCCCGAGCAGTGGGGCAATATAAATAGACTGATGATGATGATGATGATGTGCGTAGGTTAGGTTATCTTCCTATATATGTATGTATTTATAAGAATTCAGACATTCTATTAACATCAGACCAGGCTGTATGCCCTAGTTGGCTTTGCCTTTCCCTCTGGCAAGAGTTTTACAACAACAAAAATTGACGAATTAGCTATTTAAGAAGGCATAGGCTTTTTGAAAATGGCGGGAAACGACGGTTGCGAAATTATTTAATAATTTTCAGTATAATGTCTACAGTGGGTGTTTTGTGTTTAATATCACGTTAAATTAATCAGAAAATGTTCGCGAATGACAGTATGGTGAAGTTATTGGAGATTTCAAGCAGGATCTGAAGTTTGGCGCCATGGTCAAGATTCCCACTACGAGCTCGGGAGTGAACGTGACTGTCGAGCTGCTTCGTCCGCAGTGATTGACGCTACGGCGTCTCCTGTGGATGAAGACATGAAGACGCTGCTACCCAGGGTGATGACGCTACGGCGACTCCCCTGGAGGAAGATAGAAGACTATTTATACATTGATATTTTTGTAACATGACATTGGCAAATGACGAACGAGTCCATAAATAAATAATAAATAAATAAGAAGGCATACACACTTATATTGAATAGAAGTTATATCACATATCAGTTATTACGCCAATACTCCTATTCATCCGCCTGCTTTGTCTACGGATTGCGCCGGTACTAGCTACAATGCGAAATTGATAGTCAATTAGGCAAAAGCAATTAATCATTTATCACAATGGATACGGTGCTTACCTACTACGTATAGGTAATTTTACGAGTTGGGGTCAAATGTGACCCAGCGGTGGGTCAGTGGGTCGTTACGTCACTAGCGCATCGCCTATGTTTGAGATGGGGAAAAGTGTTAAATGCATGAAGGAACGGCATAGAGAGTAAGCCTAATCATCAAAGACTCCACTCTTGCATGACCTTTAGCGTCTCTGCTAGTCACTTGCTTTTCCAAAGTAGGTCCCATTTGTTATATAGAGCTTGACGTCATCGAACAAAACGACACAATTTTTTACAAAGTCAAAGTCAAATTTCTTTATTGCAAGTAAGCACGTTGTGTACATTTTTGCACGTCAACATATTTTTGAATTTACATTTACACCACTGGAAAAGGTGCTAACGCTGAGGAGAAAAAGTGGCAAAAAACTCTCAGCAGTACATCTTTTAAAATAATATAATAATACACAATTACTTAATAACTAGTTATTACACAACTATTACTATTGTTAGTAATCTACACTTTATCCCTCAGGCGGCGGCGACACACACCATGCATGTTCACAAATTTTGTTTTATCGAAGTCGAACTAAAAACAGTTGTCTCTTTCTGACGTATGAAAGTGAAAGGATCAACAAGAGTGGAGGGAGGTCTGTCCTCGTACACAATATACTTTTGTCTCTCTCCATAATATTTTTTCATCCATTGTTAAATGTCACTTTTATTACAAGGCGCTTATTGTCATAACATATGCAAATGGACGATTATCGATATGTAAATGAATAGTGGTAACTTAGAGTTGAGTGCCTGTTGTTTGTCTGTAATGTACACTTACTATAGGTGTAATGCAATATAGGTACGGTGGAACACAGAGAAAGGTGTACAGTCGAAGACAGAGATAAGTATACAGGGGGCCTCAATAAGGTTGAGATTTTCTCCAAAACTACTGGACCGAATTTAATAATTCTTTTACGGTACATAGTTTTAACTTTTATCTATCAAACAGTGAAAGAATTTTTGCAATAGGTCAAGTAGTTTTTGAGAAAATCTCAACCTTAAAAACTCTCCTGTACACCTTTTCCTGTGTTCCACCGTACATGAGAGTTTTTAAGGTTGAGATTTTCTCACAAACTACTTGACCCTCTATTCTTTCCAAGTAACTTTTGCGAGGCCTTAGGCCGAGCTCCGCGTATGGCGAAGCCCGAAGCGTCCCCTTACCCAGCAGAAACCACTCTCTTCCTTCCAAGTAACTTTTGCGAGGCCGAATGCCGAGCCGGACTGCGAGGCCATAGGCCGAGCTCCGCGTAGGGCGAAGCCCGAAGCGTCCCCACGCTACCAAAGGCTGAAAGATGCCCATGCTTTTCGAGTTATGAAGAAAGTTATGGAAATTGTGTACAGCTAGCAACGTTTGGCTTTTGAAAACTTTGAATAATTTTCTGGCATACGGCCATTTCGAGCGTTGCTTGCTTTATAAAACACAACAAATAACCTACTTTACGTGAACTCTTTTCGAAATAAATGTCTTTCATAGAGTTTTGAACTTGCAACTTTCGGGTGGTGCTTGATATAATTAGTGGATGGGTCATTATTTCTCTGAGGTGAATTATTTGCACAGCCAGCAATTCGGATAAGGTTTCTTTAGTTGCGGCGCCTACAACACGAACACAAAGCAGTCTCGCGGCCTAAATAGTTTTCATTTAATAGATTACTTACATAAGATATAAAGAGATGGCATGCGCAACCGATTTTGTTACAGAACTTAGTTGTTAAGTTCCATAATGAAATAACTCCGGTCTATTGTTTTCTCAAGCTTTTGATGTCGATATTGTGTACGGCATCGGCTCAATTTGGTCGCACAAAGACATGTTACGGCACAAAGCGTTGCACAAGATGACATTCGTGAAATCAATAACCCACAGTGCTCACACAAAGCATACTTGATGACCTCTGACCGGTTATGTATCGCATAGACAACAATCGGGAAAGTGGGCAGTCGACAGCTCATCTAAGGGCCGGCGTACAACGTCACGGCGCCGTGCCGTCGCGTCGCATGGCGCGGTTTGTCACGGCGTCTGTCGGCACCGTCTCCCGGCGCACGGTGTCGGCCGGCGCCGGTCACAGGTGGACAACATTCGTGCCGGCGGACGACGCCGTCCACTGGCGTCGTACACGGCGTCGTTCGCCGGCACCGTTCTGTTGTACGCTAGCCCTATGGCAGGCAACATTTGAAGGTGCAAAGGTCTAATTTCGGTTGATGGATATTTATCAACTAGCTGTACCCCGCAACTTCGTTTGCGTAGAGGAGGAGGATGGAGGAGATCAGGATGCAGATCTTCCTCTCTGGATCCTTGTTTCCACATCACATACCGCTATGGATTATAGCCTATGAGCTGTCCGGATATTTCAGCTATCTCCTAGTGAAACTCCCATCAAAATCCCTTCAGTAGTTATGGCGTGATACTTGCACAAAGTCACTGACAAACATTCTAAAAATTAGGGTTTTGGCATCAGTATCGATCCTAAAACACATTACAATTATTATTTCCAAAAAATATCCAATGTACAGACACAACTTTTTTACAGTCTTATTATATGTATAGATAGGCCGGAATTCCAATACATCTGAAAAGTGGTAAACTCGGCACAAGCCCAGATTTTTCTTGCCCAAATTGACTAAACCACTCCTTATTGTAATAATTCACTGATTTAATTATTTTGCATATCTAATCCCCGCACTCTGAACTACGAAATATTCTAAACTTTGCTCAAAACTACTTTAAGATTTCTTATAGTAGATACAGCGAAGTGCCTCTCTGAGGAGATAAATCTAGGTACGAATAACAGCAGATCAATGGTAGGTAACACTTGCAGTACGATTTTAAATCTTACGACGCAGATAATAAGAACGGTCCAAAGATCTGCTTTTATGTGTAAAATTTGGCTGCAGACCGCCATTGTTGATATGGTAATGTCTCCGGCGAGATCACTGTTACCATACCTGTCAAAATGCTATGAGTTTTGACAGTTGTAAAGGTGCAGCTCACGCTAAATCGCTCTCAGCTCAAAAGTCAATCTTGAGAACGACCTCAAGATGGCGTTCCTATTAATAAACGTAACTTAGGTGCGCGTTTAGGAATCGGGTATCACGTGAGTAACGCCCACGTCAAACTCACACTTAAGAACGTCTTTGTTGATTGCAGCGGAACCGCGACTTGAGAAAGACATCATATGATACGCCCTCAATATTGCTTTATTAATAAGTGACATATTTGAGATGGTGATCACGTCTTGAGAGTGTATCAGCTGAATTCGCTTTTGAAGGCGGGTTTGAGCTGAGACTATTGATAGGGGCCTAAGCTATTTAATACTGAAGGAATTATTACAATCGATCAAATAGTTCTTAAGAAAATCTCAACTTTACTGAGACCTGTATCTATTTCTCTGGATTCGACTGTACCCGACACCTTGGAGGGATAATGATTATTATTATTACCACCCGGTTTGAGCTCAGACTATCATTGTGGTTGGAAATTGGAATTAAGTTAGGGGATTTGACTTTAATTTAATATTCGTCCTCGTTTTATTTTCCTTGTGAGTTCAAGCTCAGTGATAATATAATGCGAATGTGTAATGTCAGTCGGTCGCGAGAGAATAACTATTTGCCGACAAGTTGTGTGTTTGTCGAGCGTTGCGAGTCGCGTCGGCAGTCGGCCCCACAGGGCCGGACTAACCCTGTAACTGTTGCCCCAGGGAATCACGGCTTGGGGGCAACAAATTCACAGTCAAACACAGTGAGGAGTCGCCACTTTTCTTCTTTGACTTTTACTTTTGGTAGCGCTATTATATTAGAATAGAAAGAAATATGTATGAGATTAATATTTGCTAACGAAAAAGCTAATATCAACCCACAAATATTTATTTCTATTCTACCTAGTTAACGAAAGTAAAAAGCCTGTATCATATTATCATTTAGGGTTATTGCCCGTGGTCCACCTCCGCTGTTCACCTCGGTGGTCCACGTGAAGAATTTTTTCCCTGTGGTACTCCATAAGGTCCATAATATTACACATTGTAGTACTAAAGAAAATTATGGATTAGTCACCGATATACCAATTTTTTCTAATACCTAAATCTAAAAAATAAACTAAGTATATTGACATGGTTTGTCTGGAAAGTGATGAGTAACACCAAAGCTTTGGCAAAGTCGTGTATATGAACATTCTAAAAAATGTACACAATGCTTGCAATAAAGATTTATATATTTATTTATTTAAGGTTTTACACATTGTGTACAAAAGCCGAGCTTCATTTAAAGGTGCTCCCTCACCGGGAGCATTCGCGTGTAATGTAACGTTGCAGATTCGACTTTGAGCATTACATTACAATACTACCTCCCTGACTGACGCTGTTTTTCTCCCTCACTGATGTAATGCTCGAATCTGTAACGTTACATTACACGCGAATGCTCCCGGTGAGGGAGCACCTTTAAGATTTATTAGGAATCTGATGTAACTAATCTGATTTTAGCTTGCTTAGGGCACGGCATCCCAGCTACTTAATCCGGCCCTGTGTCCACGTAACACGGGTAATTCTTTGTTTACCCGCACTCATTACCCAACTTACGTGGACTATGAGGGAAATCGAGGCCCGCACTTAACTCCCTTGCCGCTTGTAAGTTTGTTGTCGTGCAAAGATTACATATTATTAGAATTACTAAATATTCACTACTACATAACCCTTCTTAACATTACCATAGTTATGTGAGGACTCACCAGAAGTCAGACCAGTCCCTTGAGCTTCCAAGTTTCACCGGTAAAGTCAAAGACAAAAGACATTGCCACATTTCAATGGAGCTTTGTCCCATCTACAAAACTATGTGACCATAAGCTGTACCTATCGTTTTGTTGGGGACTTATTACAAGTTTCATATTACATAATCATAATCAGTATCATTTTCTACTACTCTCGCAACTCCTATAGAAGAATAATAAAGACAATGAATAAATCGCTTCGATTTCTTACTATTTTCTGAATTCTTTCTATTTTCTTAATTAAGCTGTTTTTTTCAAATCGCAACTTGTACAAAACTTTATTTTAAACCAATAATTTTAATAAAAAACGGAGATATTTTTCTTATCTTATCTTATATCTTATCTAAGGAAAAGGTGGGAAGCAACGCTGAGGAGAAAAAGTGGCAAAAAACTCTCAGCAGCACATCTTTTAAAATAATGATAATACAATTACTTAATAGCTAGGTACATCGAAGTGCGATATCATCGTAAAAACACAGCTATTGAAAAAAAAATGTCAGCTGAATAATTTATTATTATTGGTTTGTTTGTGTAATTAAAACAATACAGTACAAATACTAGGTATGAAATACGAGAAGCCCAAGTTACAAGCAATAACAACGCATTTAATGTTGACATCAGACCAGTCAGTGCCATCTAGCGGGGATAACGGTACTTTCTTTCTTTTTTAAATGTAACCTTGAAACCCCCTCATTGCAATCATAATATATGAAATCCTAAAACATCTCGTCAGATCCGGGTAAGTATTAAAGTACGTGCACTAACTAGCTGAGTAATCATATCTCTAAGTAACGCCTCGGTTGCCTCTCCCCGCGTAATTATAACTCTTCATGGGTTTCTGTATATGGTTTCTGTAAAGGGATCAAGTTCATACTCATTATCATATCATGCTCACGTCTCTGAACACCATTTTAGCAATCCACAGTGTATGTACGTAACACAGTATGGCAACAATAACAAGTAGGTTTAATTACTATCTAAACCATTACAAGAAACTATTTAGGTAAATGATTTCGTAGGCCAGTTGCGAGTATACGTTGAAAACGTTGGGCGAGGTCAGGACCTGGCCGGGTGACCGCTAGTGACACTGTCATCTGAGCCCCTCCGTGTCTCGGGACGCACGTTAAGCAGTTGGTCGCGGTTGTTGTCGCTTGACAGCAGTCGTTAGGCCACGTCAGAGGCCTACGGGCGGCCTGAATAACTCTGACAAATAGGTGCGGTCACTAAACCACACGAAAAAGAAAGAGATTTAGGTAGATCTGATTTAGGTTACATCATCAGTCTATTTATATTGCCCCACTGCTTGGACACAGACCTTCCCTTACATCGAGGGAGCTGGGGCCATGATCCACCACGTGGGCATAGTGCGCATTGGCGGATTATACATACATATTTTTTTTCACGACAGGTTTCATTCCGATGTTTTCCTTCACCGTTTTGAGAGCACTCGGTAAATGTACGTAAGTTTATCCGTCGAAAAAACCGAGGATAACTCATTGGTACATGGCTCTGGCTGGGAATCGAACTTGGGAATTAGGTCACATCACATAATAATTCTCGATATATAATTCATAAGGAGTTCTCGAATGGAGGCCTAAGGGTAAACGTAGTGTGGGACGCCCCCCGACCAGATGGAGGGATGACCTTCACAGGATGGCTGGCAGGGACTGGGTGCAGAGGGCCGAGAGTAGGGTTGATTGGTGCGTTTTGGGAGAGGCCTACGTCCAGCAGTGGACAGATACGGACTGATGATGCTTTCTCGCAACTGAATCGAACTATACACACTATGTATCTCATTTGAATGAATGAAAGAGTAAATGAATGAAATTCTTCAACATCTGGGACGAAATACAGTAGTTAAGTCGGTTCTTGTATCGAATTTTGATGCCATAAAGAAGTCATCATAACTTCGGTCTCCCATTCATTCATTCATTCAATCATTCATTTTGGAGCTATTCACATAGGTCTCTTCTAAATTACACCCAGTCTATAATGCTACAGCGTGGGTACGGGGTCCATACAAAATTAACCATTGTTCTTTTGCAGCTTTGTAAAATCTAACTCGCCCAAAAATGTCTCCGAATAAGCTTATTACCAATAAATACTTGCATAGCTTTAGATAATATATGAAACACCTTATATGTGCCTATAACATTTGAAGAGTTCCCCCGATTTCTCCAGAATCCCATCATCAGATCCTGACCTGTAGACTATGGGACCACCTGGGAGGTATACCCATTCAAATAAAAAAAGAATTTTCGAAATCGGTCCAAGCGTCTTCGAGTAATCGGGTAACATACATAAAAAAACTCTTCCTTTTTTTGGAAGTCGGTTAATATGGCAAGTGTCTGTACGCCTGTAGGTGCATATACTGCGCCAAACGATGATTTGTTGCATAACCCTCATGTATCATCATTTATGACCGCCATTGTGGGTCATATTGTCTCTACATAGAGCCTCTTTCGGCGCAGCACGTTTGAAGCCCAAGTAATAAAATCAAAATTTATGAAGCGACGTATTATCTGCTGAATTGTATTGTTATATTCCTTTATTGTATGCTATTAGTTACATAACAGTACGCAGGATTTGTACATAGTGTAACAGACACACGTAATGCAATTTGTATGTATATTTATTATTTAAACGCTCCTTCGTATTGCGAGAGTCCGTCGCCTCAATTTCCGTAAAGAATTTTTTTGAAATAAATTATGAACAAATTTTGATGAATTGAAATTTCAAAATTATTGTGACATCGTTTGACCTTTTTTCGTGTATATAATATGTGTGTGTGTGGGTGAGAGAGAGATGAAGTGTGCGTTGTGTGTGAGAGGGGGGGGGTATGTATTATATGTATGTCCAATTCTTTGGCACGCCCATAAATTGTTGTTACTACTTTTCGATATTGCCCGGGCGAAGCCGGGTCACACGGTTACTATTTACATTATAAATATCGTTTTTACAACCTGTATAGTACAGTCGAAGACAGACATAAGTATAAAGGGGGTCCCAATATGGTTGATATTTTTTCAAGAACTACTTACTTGACCGATTTTAATAATTATTTTACAGTTAATAGTTTTAACTTTTATTTATCTAACAGTGAAAGAATTTTTACAAAAAAAAAAACTTTCCTGTACACTTCCTGAACAACCTACAAACTCCTATAGAAAACCGACCATATTTATCGCTTATTTTAATAATTATTCGTGTTTAGTTACTTAAAATACGATATGACATCTTTTTTCTGTTGGTTTTGGCTGTGATTTTTGCAGTGCAGCATCGTGATACGTTACTCGCGGTCGGTATATAGCGTAGACAGAGAAGCCTACAATATTATATTTGGTAATAGTTTTTCCTAGGCAACACCTGGCTGCCAGAAAGAAAGGGTAAATGTGGGTACGCACTCGGTCTATTGGATAATCAGTCTACGGTATATACTCACAAAGACACCGGCGCAAATGAGGGTCCATTTATCCGTTTGGACCTTCTTTCCGTTCGGACATTTTTCAAAGGCAGACTGTGTATCTAGTTGTTTATAGAAGATCAATGAGGGACAAAGTATTTGGCTGTTTTCGATATTTGTCTCTTGATTGATTGTTGTTTACAATTATTTGATCTGGCTGAAAAAGCCATAGTTGTTTTAGCTAGAAATCAACAGATAACCCTGTTGTTTTTTTCAGTGTAGTGGGTCAAAGAAACACAAGTGTCGAAACTCTATGCTTTATGGCAGTAGAGCCATAATACCATAGCTTTATAGCTTCCGTAACCATATGGTAATTTTATGGCCAATTATACATGTGTAGATTCATCATTATCCCTCCAAGGTGTCGGGTACAGTCGAATCCAGAGAAATAGATACGGGTCTCAGTAAAGTTGAGATTTTCTTAAGAACTATTTGACCGATTGTAATAATTCCTTCAGTATTAAATAGCTTAGGCCCGAATTATTATATATAAACGGATATCACTCACTTATATTGTTAAAGTCGGCAATTAGACCGACAGTTTCGACCGATTTCGAGCGGGCGTGGCGCGCTCACCATGAAAAAGACCGTCGAAATCGGTCGAAACTGTCGGTCTAATTGCCGACTTTAACCATATAAGTGATATCCGTTTATTATATAATAATTTGTAGTAATGGGTCACTATAGTTTTAGCTTAGGCCCGTATCAATAGTCTCAGCTAACCCGCCTTAAGAGCGAATTCAACTGGTACACTCTCAAGACGTGATCACCATCTCAAGCATGTCATTTATTAATAAACCAATCTTGAGGGCGTATCACGTGATGTCTTTCTTTAGTCGCGGTTCGCCTGCAATCAGCAAATACGTTCTCAAGTGTGAGTTTGACAGTTCTCTTGAGAACTGAGTTTTGTTTCTTAATACGGCGTTACTCACGTGATACCCGATTCCTAAACGCGCACCTAAGTTACGTTTATTAATAGGAACGCCATCTTGAGGTCGTTCTCAAGATTGACTTTTAAGCTGAGAGTGATTTATTTATACGGGTCTTAGAACGCAAACTATGTAATGTAAAAGAATTTTTTAAATCGGTTCATAACTTTTTGAGAAAATCTCAACCTTAATGACTCTCCTGTATACTTTCCTTTGCGTAAGACTGTACCTGCCTGTTCGCGCTCCACTTACCCGTTACCTTACCTTAATTACACTTACCTTTGTACTTACAGCGAATTAACACGACCCAAGTACGCATCATATCATTATATTTACTTATTAGTCTTTGGAAGATATGCAGTTTTTTTAATAGTAGGTACTTAGATAATATTATGAGTACCTAGCTGTAAGACAATTACAAATCTCTACATATGAATTTCCTTTTATAATACCGAGATTTTTAGGAAGGGTACAACTCGCCTAGTCTTTAAAGTTATTCGGACGAGTTGACCCCGAACTCAAAAAGTAGACAACTCGCCCGCGGCCCAAAATTTGAGCGGGTCCCAGAAGATATAAGTTCTTTTTTTCTCACTGAAACCTTGCGTTACTAAGCACTTATAGCAAAATGGTCTGAGTCTATAGCGAGATGAGTTGGGGACCCAGCAGTGGGATATTACAGAAATAAAAATAACCGACTTAACCTACCATAACCTAGCGCCGACCCATGACATAACAAATGGACACGCGTAATGCCATCATAGCATTAGGCATGCGCGTGCGCACTGCGCGCTGCGCCCAATCAATTACTATGTGGGGTTACTGCCTTCGTTTGTACTGTGGCGCAAACGCTGTAGCGTCAGAAGAGAAAAAGTAGCAGATTTTTTTTTTTAACTGTATAATTATTTTGGTTAAATTTTTATATCCTTCACTCGTACAATCCAGACGAATCTAACGACACCTCATATGTTAAAATCCATCAACCCGTTTAGGATGTAGGACATGCCAAAGAATTAGACATACATATATACATACATACATATATAGGTTCTTACGAGAAATATACCCCTCCTTTCGTTAACACTAGTAGTTTAGGAAGAAAAATGTATGGCATGGACATTTGGTAACGAAAAAGCAAATGTCAATCACACACATGTTTCTTTTATATTCTCTCTAGTATATTATCCTTAACACGAAAGTAAAAACCACTTACAAAATAGGCTTTGACACGAACTCAAGGACACACATCAATTAAAACTTTCATATAGATACTTACTTCAGTTATTCTTTATAAGTGCCACTTATAGCATTCGCCACTTATCGTGTCCATCTTCGTATTGTTAATAATAGATATCGAAATCCCACCAAAAGCTGTTGCTTGTATTCTCTTCTTCTCAGTCGTTACACTCTTGGCAGAGTGGTCGTTGTCGTCATTTCAGTCGCAGTGACCCGCCTCGCAACACGTCGCCACTCGTCTCTGACGGCTGCCCTCCTGGTGCAGACGTGCAAGGGATCGGCCACAGCTGCCCTGATCTGGTCCGTCCATCGCGTCGGCGACCTGCCGCGCGCTCGGGTACCGGCAACCTTGCCCTGGACCACCAGTCGCTCAATTGATTCAACTCCACGCCGAGACACGTGCCCAAAGAACGTCAGAATGCGAGCCTGAACTACATTGCTGTTGCTTGTATTAGTCAAAGTTAATAGCCTGTTACTCAAGCTGCACGCGGCGGCCGCTGCAGCGCGCGAGTCGTGCGCACGGTACCGTGGTTCGTCCGCGGCGAGAACACGCTCAGGGCCCGTAATTGTAACCACTCTTGTTAGACGCTGGTGTGTGTCGCCGGTTCCGCATGAAGGATATAGTTTATATTACTAATGATAGTATGTACCTAGATAATAAGTAATTATGTCAAAGTCAAATTTCTTTATTGCAAGTATGCACGTTGACATTTTTGCACGTCAATATATTTTTTGAATTTACATTTACACCACTTTGCAAGGAAAATGTGCCAACGCTGAGGAAAAAGTGGCAAAAAACCCTCAGCAGCACATCTTTTAAAATAATCAATAAGCTCGCTTGGTGGCACAACCCTGATGGATAAGCAGCTTAAGAGAGAGGCTGTGAATACAACAGTCGTTACTGGACTACAGTCCCGACGAGGGCCCCCGCGGTACGGCCCTTGCGCCACCGCCAAATAATAGATATCGGATCATTATCATTACCGTCGTCCATCCATTAGCCTACTGTATGCCGTCAAACTGTTACACTGGAAACATGAGACGCGATGTCAGGATTCCGCTCGAAATGGTTTTTGTAATAATTCACTTGTCATTATGCATCTCTTGATTATAGCTACTTTTAAGCACTAAGTCATTACAATTTTAGTGAGTGCTGGAGTTTGAGTTCGGTCTCAAATGATTCCAAGGACTCAGAAAGTATTTAGATTGCAAAAAAGTGCAATAGGGTTGTATGTGGCGCAGGGTTCCTGGACAGTTGCAAGCCTCTGTTTCAAAAACTAAACATTGCTGTCCATGTTTATTAGAGATATATGTGTATTTATCAAAAATAACATGGACCATTATTTACAAGATAATGAAGTTATCACCAGACAAACAAGAGAAAAAAGTATGAACATGCTATGGCGGCCCTTATGTCGTACGTATATATAGAAGAAAAATGTGTATAACATGTCAATTTTTATATATAACAAACTTCCTCAGACGATGAGGTTGTTAGATGGCAGACCATTTAAAACGGAGTTGTCGAAGTGGCTCTTACAAAATATGTTCTACAGTGTCAAAGAGTTTAGTGACCGTCATCAATGTGTATAATGTACTTACTATAACATTTGTACGCCTCTTATATAAAAGGCTGAATACCATGACATTTTTAGAATTAAAACTATAGTGAGCCATTACTACAAATTATTATATATAAACGGATATCACTCACTTATATTGTTAAAGTCGGCAATTAGACCGACAGTTTCCGACTTTAACAATATAAGTGAGTGATATCCGTTTATATATAATAATTACCATGACATTATTATTAAATTGTATAACATCTCGTATTCTGTGTATTCTGACAAATATTGTATATTTGATTTGATTCAGTTTTCATAAAATTTTGCCTGAGTTCTGAGCTCAAAACTGTCAATGACTATTACAAGTACCTACGTAGCTTACAAAACTTACGCATAAATTGTTGTATCATTATACTATGTCCAAACAAAACCTTCGCCATAGTAATAATTCGCACGCATGCAATCTGAAGGTGTCACTCCGTCAGCCGGCGCCATGAAGCGGCCGCCATTATGTTTACAGAACAGTGTATTCAAGTGGCCAAAACAATCGGCCGAAGTGACATTAGTTTCCGGGAAATGTTGCGAAATATATAATACAATGTATGTAACTTGTGTGACATTGTATTGAGCCTTGGGAGAGCACGAATGGTAGAGTACGACCAACTTGCTGAATACAGTCATGCTTGAGTCGAGTCGCAGTAGCATCCACGGGGAGAGACTACGTATATTCAGATAGGTACGGTGGAACACAGAAAAAGGTGTACAGGAGAGTTTTTGAGGTTGAGATTATCCTGTTAGATAGATAAATGTTAAAACTATGTAACTGTAAAATAATTATTAAATTCGGTCCAGTAGTTGTTGAGAAAATCTCAACCTTATTGAGGTCCCCTGTATACATGTCTCTGTCTTCGACTGAAATAAACTGACTGTTGATGGCGGATCTGAATATAGTCACACATGTCTATTTATTTATTTTATTAATGGACTCGACAGTTCGTCAGTTGCCAATGTCATGTTACAGAAAATTCAATATATAATAGTTTTCTATCTTCCTCCAGGGGAGTCGCAGGGTAGCCGCGTCTTCATGTCTTCATCCAGAGGAGTCGCCGTAGCGTCATCACTTTGGACGAAGCAGCTCGACAGTCACGTTCACTCCCGAGCTTGTAGCGGGAACTCTTGATAAAAGCTTGAAACCCCAGATCTTGCTCAAATTATCCAACAAATTCACCATACTGTCACTCGCGAACATTTTCTGATTAATTTAACGGGATATTAATCTCAAAATAACCACTGTAGACAATAAAACAAAAATTATCAAATAATTTTGCAACCGTCGTTTAGCGCCATTTTCAAGAGAACCCCACACATGTCTAGGTATCAGCGAGCGGGGCAGAGGTGTCGCATAGGGAAGGCAAAATGACTTAGGGGGCGACTCGTCCACACAATTATTAGTCCGCGGACGAGTTTACCCCTTCTAAAATTTTCATAAATGACTACATTCAGATCAGATTCAGGTACGTCATAAAGATTGATTGATGAAAAGATAGCTAGCTACTCGTATAAAGTCCAGCAGTATACAGATGGATACTGGACCCAGGGCCGTCTTTACCAGGGGGTGCAAGGGGTGCGGTGCACCCGGGCGCGGAGCGCCCGGGGGCGCCTGCCGAGCGCTGAATTATTAGATATTTCAGTGAACTTAACGCCATTGCACAGTTTTATATACTTGTTACTTACGACAAATATGTATGCGCAAGCAAAACAAATAGTCATCAACAATAAATTTTTTTTACTTTTATTAAACTTTCGGCGCTTGTCATACCGCATTACTACACTACCAGGCCTGGTGCACTCCGCGCTTTAGGTATAATTCTACAGGTACATCGGGCGGGCGGCCTTGGGCCGCGCCGGCGCGGCTATTCAGTGGGCTGCTGCGCGCCAGATTGATTGCACGTAGCCCGCTATTTTGCGCCCGCGCTGCGACGTATTTAGCAGTCTTTCATTGTATCGGAAGAAAAAAATCGTGACAAGAATTTGGTCTAAATTATTAAAATATTCTTTCATACAATTTAGTACCTACCATAATAATTTATTTTATTTAGGGTGGATTCGACCAAACTTCAATTTATACTGGAGTAACTATCCCAGGGTTATTTTTATTCCCCGATTTTATTCTCCATTAACTTACGAGTAGTTTTACCATGCAATCTAGAGAATAGTTGCAGATAATTGAATGAATAATGAACGAATAATTAGATTAGATTTATATAATAAATCGCAAGGCTAGTTCTTGCATCTTAAATATGTAAATATGGGTTTCGGCTCCCGGACTAGATTGTACCTAGCTAAAACCTAAAAGAGTTATGTTTAGTATTGTAGACACCCATTAAAGTGTAAGAAGATAGCATGCCTATGGTCTTTTGTGATTTAATACCGTAGGTATATTTGAAATATCAGTTTGTTTACAAAAGTAGAATAATAGAGGGGTATAATAATATATGTTCATTAAATATTCAGATTATTTATCTTTCACAAGCCGGCAGCCCTAATCGTGTCAGAAGAGTAAAGAGCTACCCGATAGAAAGAGACGCATGTTGTAGGTGAATATAATTGTAGGCACTTCGCGCTGCGCGAGCTGAATTGTACTTTATTGCGTCGCTGCGAGACTCGCGATTTATTTTAACGGTTTTTAGGAGAGACTCTTCTGTACTTGTACTATTATATATTCTGTGACACTACACAAATAACAATTTTATTTAATACAACACGCGCGCGGCAAAATCTCTAATCCAAAGAGAGTGTATGTGTGTGTGTGTACCTTTGACACATTGCCGCCCGGTCGCCCGCACTTGAAGCAAAATGATCTCTAAGTCAATAGAGTGTAAGTTCATTTGAAATGGGCGCGCTGCGCGGCACCTGTGCGTCTGCCATAGGCGAGTAATTGCGCCCTTTGACATTGCCGGCCGGTCGCCCGCACTTGAAGCAAAATGATCTCTAAGTCAATAGAGTGTAAGTTCATTTGAATTTACAGCGCGGCGCGCGGGCGGCGCCTATGTAAGTGTCGGTCAGTGATTGATCTGATTTCTTCTTTTTAAATAAATTATCAAAATTACGTGTATTGTGTTTTCTTGGTTGACTAGGACCCCTTTCATACTGCAGTGTGTCGTCGTCGGTCGCGTGCCACGCTGCAGTGCAAAAAAAAACGAGGGCGCAGGCTGAGTCCCGCACCCCGGCGCAGAATAGATTTAAGACGGCCCTGACTGGACCTAAACCCCGATGAATTCTTTTCCATTTACAGACAAGATAAAATAATATACTTAGATCCAATCAAATCAAATAGGTATAAGTAGTTTATTTGCACACAAAAGGAATACATCGGTTACAATTAAAACCAAAATTGGTTAGTGTGTATGTGTTAGTATGTTATAGATTGTTGTTTAGTAGGTATTATTATTAGTTAGGTATTATTTTTTAAACAACTTCTAAAAGGAGAAATTTTTCTAATATTCATCATCCTCATCAGTCTATTTATATGTCCCTGCTCGGGCACAGACCTTCCGTTACATCGATGAATTACACAGCGCATTGGTGTTACTGTAATGCTGTGTGATATTTTTATAAATAAATAAATAAATAAATAAATAAATCGAGGGAGCTGTGGCTATGATCCACCACGCGGGCCCACTGCGGATTGGCGTATTTCACATGCCTCAGATTTTATTCTTCTACAGCATGCAGGTTTCATCACGATGTTTTCCTACACCGTTTTGAGAGCGCTCGGTAAATGTACGTAAGTTTTTCCGTCGAAAAAACCGAGGATAACTCAATGGTACATGGCTGCCCTGGCTGGGAATCGAACCTGGTACCTCCGTGTTGCAGCCACTTGATGATTAATATTGTTCTTTATTTGTTCACATTTCAGTATAAAAGTAAGGATTAGGTGTTAAAATTGCCTGACAAAAGCTAGCTCTCACAGTGCAGCGACGATATTAGGCTGCTGCTGCCAATTAGTGTCCCGGACGCGAAGGGTTCAATTAAACCATTACATTACGATAGGTACTGGTTAAGGAATGCGTCAGCAAAGGTCGGGGCCGAGTAAAAGTCCCGATGACGGGAAATGACGGTGCCATTAATAACTAGTGTGGCTGACATTTTTCAGCGTATTGTTAAAGATACCGCAAGATTGATAGCGTCCACAGACCACATTTATCGAGAATTTTTATATTCTTCCGTATTTAAATATCGATAAAATAAAAATTCTCGAACCCTGTATGCGTGAGGCGCTATTACAGACCACTTCCCCTATAGCCCTGTACCGGGAGGCCCGTGTCTGCCCGCACATGAGCGCAACATTGCTACACTACACGTGTCACCTAGAGATATTATCGACATGGACGCATATCTTTAATACTGCACCCCTGTCTCTATGCGCTCATCAGTGACATAATTTTTCGCGTGCAAATGACAATGCCAGATCCTGCCCCACCATCAACCGCAAGTTGTACAAGATAACGAATAAATGTAAAATATCTCCGTTTTTTATTAAAATTATTGGTTTAAAATAAAGTTTTGTACATCAAGCGAGTCGAAAAAAACAACCTAATTAAGAATTCCGAAAATAGTAAGAAATCGATACGAATTATTCATTGTCTTTGTTATCATGTTTCTACTACTCTCGCAACTCCTACTGATTATGATTATGCAATATGAAACCTAATAAGTCCCCAACAAAATGATTAACAGTGTCAATGGTCACGTAGTTTTGTAGGTGGGGCAAAGCTCCATTGAAATGTGGCAATGTCATTTGTACCGATTTCATGACTATTGAGTAAGTGGTCTGTGGAGTATACCTACTCGAAACTATTTTCGAGGTAAATCATTTACACAATCTATCAAGTAGTTCTTGAATCTCAACTAAAATGAGACCCCCTGTATACTTTGCTGTTTTCACCTAGGTACAGTCGAAGTCAGAGATAAGTATACAGGGGGCCTCAATAAGGTTGAGATTTTCTCAAAAACTACTGGACTGAATCTAATACTTCTTTTACAGTTACATAGTTTTAACTTTTATCTATCAAACGGTGAAAGAATTTTTGCAATAGGTCAAGTAGTTTTTGAGAAAATCTCAACCTTAAAAACTCTCCTGTACACCTTTCTCTGTGTTCCACCGTACAGCTTCAATGGTCACGTAGTTTTGTAGGTGGGGCAAAGCTCCATTGAAATGCAATGTCATTTGTACCGATTTCATGACTATTGAGTAAGTGGTCTGTGGTGTATACCTACTCGAAACTATCTTCGAGGAAAATCATTTACACAATCTATCAAGTACCTACCTAGTTCTTGAATCTCAACTAAAATGAGACCCCCCTGTATACTTTGCTGTTTTCACCTATGTACCTACATACCTAAGTATTAATTACTTTTAATCTTCGAAGCATCATCAGGTACTTGCATCGATACTATAGGAATCCCCGTGGAAACTACCTACGTAACGTCTACTAGTTTCCGTTTGCGTGTCATCCGCCATACATCTCTCAGTCAGCTAATTAGATTAGACTTACGTATTCGTCGAGTAGTCGTACGAATATATGTGATTACGCTACAAAGTAAACGACGCATACAATTAGCGAATTATTAATTTTATCAATAAAGACCCGATGGTGCGGTCGAAGAAAGGTGTACAGGAGAGTTTTTAAGGTTGAGATTTTCTCATAAAGTACTTGGCCGATTGTAAAAGTTATTTCACTGTTAGATAGATAAATGTTAAAACTATGTAACAGTAAAAGAATTATTAAAATCGGTCCAGCAGTTCTTGAGAAAATATCAACCATATTGGGACCCCCTGTATACTATCTGTCTTCGACGTACTACCTAAATGGTCGTACCTACTTAACCCCAATCAAATCTCAAGTATTTTGTCATTGTAGCTGTTTGTTTTCCAAATAAAATAAAAAAAGTTTTTCTTGCACAAAAGATAACCTAGGGTTAAATTCGAGTTAACCCTAGTCCAAAAATTGGTTGGATTTAGTCTATTTATTTGATTTATATATGTTTGATAATGTTGTTTTATTGACGTAAAGTTGTGATAATGTGGATTTTAATGTAATAATTTAATGTGACTGAATTAATTGTTGATCTATAAGTTGACTAAGTTATTATTATGAATTAAAGAGCGCATTTTGTAAATAAATAAATATTTGAATCGAATTACTTAACCCGGTTCAAATCTATTGAACCCGAACTTTAATTAACAGTTGCTTCAAGTGTCGGACCCCGCAGTTGAATAGGTCGCTCACGGCGCCTGAACTTAACCTTACTCGTACTGGTTGGAGTGGTCGGTACGTGCGCGCGCGCAGTCGCTCCGCCACTTGCGCGCGCACGCGAATACATGCGAAACTAGTTTGGGGCCGCGCACCGGGAATCGGTGGCAATAATATTTCTTCAAGAAGAAATGGAAACATTTTTGGTATATTGTGTAAAAGATGAAATAAGTAAACGTTTTTGCACATTTCTCTTAAATATTTTGGTTATCAATACAATTGATTACTTTTTAAACAAAGTACTAAATAATCACCATAAGTTTAAAACCCAAAAGTAATAAGGGATAATAAAGGGATCGGTTGAACTATCTGTAATTCAAGCCATTCAGATAGTTCAACCGACCTCATTTGTACAGTCGAAGACAGAGATAAGTATACAGGGGGCGTCAATTAGGTTGAGATTTTCTCAAAAACAACTGGACCGATTTTAATAATTATTTTACAGTTACATAGTTTTCACTTTTATCTATCAAACAGTGAAAGATTTTTTGCAATAGGTCAAGTAGTTTTTGAGATAATCTCAACCTTACAAACTCTCATGTACACCTTTCTTTGTGTTCCACCGTACATACTACATATCTTACTTAGTTTTAGTTTAGTTTAGATATATTTTAGTAAGTACTTACCTTTATTATTAGTTTAATATTGTAACAGTTAGTTTGTATTTTTAGTTATTTGAATAAACATTCCCAAAAGTCAAATTACTATATAAGTACCAAAAGATCCTCAGAACTGATGCTGTCCACTCCCACTCCACCCGATTCTCGTCCCTCTGCAAACCAGTCCCTGCCAATCACTTTGCCCAATTTATGTTGGTCCAATTCGACAATTGGCAAATCTGTCTACAACATGTCCACGACAAATCGGGCTCATTCATCTTGTAATTTTACAGTCGGCTCCCGTTGCATTCGCAGGGAACCTTGCCTCTACCTCGCCAGTGTCAACCATCAGATAAGCCGCATCCAACAAACGATGACTAACCGGCCTGAACCGGCCTAAAGCCCCTTGAGGCCTTCGCCGGTCCTCGCAATTTATGGGTTCATCAGAACACCTTGCTTACTGCCATGGCGGATGCTCGCTGGGACTACCTAGAAACATTGTTTTTTTTTCCTTTTTATCAGCAATCTGTCCATTTGAACTGTTATCAGATGTGCTGAGTGTCCTTTGAGTGATGAGGTATACCTGTAATTCTATGAAACCAAGTAAATCTAAAGTGCTCTAAAAGTAGAATAAGATACGAAAAGCTTAGAATGAAAGTTAAGAAATTAAAGTTCAAATATATAATAGTATCTAGTAAAGTAGAGCAAGTGAGCATTGTCAAGACCTCTTTACAGCCACTAAATATTATTGGAACATTTAAAAGTGACATCCCGTAGTAGGTCGGTTCTTTGCCCTGTTTCTCTGTATATGCATCCAGCCATAACCTAATTGTATTCTATTGTATACACATGAAGACAGGGGGCCTCAATAAGATTGAAATTTTCTCAAGAACTACTTGACCGATTGCAAAAATTATTTTAAAGTACACAGACACATTATTATCAAAAGTCAGTCAAGTAAAATCTCAATGTTAATAATCTTCACATTTCGACAAACTGGTGCCCGGGCGGCGCCATATTGGGTTTATGTCTTCCATAGGTTCTATGACACTACCGAGATTGAGACGAAACTTTTGGTGCTAGAATCATGGAAATCGATCAACGCGTTTCTACAGAGGAACAAAGGAACAAATTTACATACATACATAGTCTGCTAAACACATAACTCTTCCTTGCTGCGGGTAAAAACTCTTCTGTGCACCTTTATCTGTATAAGACCTATTCTACTACCATACCTGTTCCCAAATTACTTCATGTATGATATAACTAAGTGTTCCATGCAGGTCCTAAGGTTGACTAAATGAAGTATTGAAGAAGTATTTGGTAAAGTTGTTGAACTATCGTATAGCCACCGAATCCATTGAATTAAACGGTTCAATGTTTGTACACGATCATAGTCGTAAAGCTATTGGTACAAAACAGTGCATAACGAATGTTAGACGTTCCCAAACAGTTTGCGTTTCATACATATTGTTGTAGGTTCGCTAGCTCTGCCTTTCCCACGCGCTCTCACACATCACATATTACGAAAGGTATAATTACAAGACCTGAAATTATATAAATGAGTTCTAAATTGATATCTAATTAATAACAGACATAGTTTAGTTCAAGAAAAGTCGATGGTGTAGTTGTTGGATCACTAGAATTAACCATACGAAGGGTCTAGGTTCGATCCCCGATCCAATGTACAGTCGAAGACAAAGATAAGTATACAGAGCCTCGATAAGGTTGAGATTTTCTCAAAAACCCGACTTTACTGGACCGAATTTAATAATTATTTTACAGTTACATAGTTTTAACTTTTATCTAACAGTGAATGATTTTTGTCTCTAAATATCTTATTTCTGGGTTCTCATGAAAATGGCGGGAAACGACGGTTGCGAAATTATTTGATAATTGTAATGTCTACAGGGGCTATTTTGTGTTTAATATCACGTTAAATTAATCAGAAAATGTTCGCGAGTGACAGTACGGTGAAGTTATTGGATTATTTGTGCAAGATCTGAAGTTTCAAGCTTTTATCAAGAGTTCCCGCTACAAGCTCGGGAGTGAACGTGACTGTCGAGCTGCTTCGTCCAGGGTGAAGACGCTACGGCGACTCCTCTGGATGAAGACGCGGCTACACAGGGTGATGACGCTACTGTGACTCCTCTGGAGGAAGATAGAAGACTATTGAATATATTGAATTTTCTGTAACATGACATTGGCAAATGACGAACTGTCGAGTCCATTATTAAAATAAATAAATTTCTGTCAAAAAGGGTTTGTTTGCCAGTAGACTGCGATGCGCCTGCGTGTGTAGTGGGGGCGGCCGCGTATATATCGCGCGCGTGGCCGGCGCGGGCGCATCGTGCCTCCAGTGCGCGCGCACCGTCTTCCTTCACTTACTAAACCAACTGTCAAGTTGCGTGTTCCGTATCGAGACTCTGTGATATCGTCTTATTCTGTGCATATTTGGATTCTGTGATTTTCTGGTGAGTTTGTGGATTTTAGTGACGTTTTGTGAAAAGTGGTGAATTTAATTGCTTTTATTCGTTAGTATTCTGGCATCCTCCCCCAGGGCAGGCTATAGTGTTTTGGGATTGTTAATTTGTATTAATTAAACCAAAATATTTATATTCAAATGTCCTTAAAATACTTAAAACTAAAACTATCTATCCGTTGAACCGTGTTGAACCTTCGACAAACTAATAATTAAATAGGTATTTTCATACGTATATTTTACTAGCTGTACCCCGCAACTTCGTTTGCGTAGAGGAGGAGGATGGAGGAGATCAGGAGGCAGATCTTCCTCTCTGGATCCTTGTTTCCACATCACATACCGCCATGGCTTATAGCCTATGAGCTGTCCGGATATTTCAGCTATCTCCTAGTGAAACTCCCATCTAAATCCTTTCAGTAGTTACGGCGTGATACTTGCACAAAGTCACAGACAAAAATTCTAAAAATTAGTGTTTTGGCATCAGTATCGATCCTAAAACATATTACAAATTATTCTTTTCAAAAAATATCCAATATACAGACACAACTTTTTTAGTCTTATTATATGTATAGATTGTATCTACATGCATGGGAAGAAACTAAAAGGAGATGCGGTATTTTTCGAATAATTATATTGTGAATTAAATCGATTGCGTCATTTTTGTTATTACAAAGTATAAAATCGAGCCCTATGCATTTTTACCTGCGCAAGAAGGAAGGGTTATTAATTCATTATCTCTTTGTTAGTAATTTCTATTATTTATTGTGTTTTCCCTGATACTCAGTTCAACTGAAGCGCATAGGTAGTGCCGCTGATTACTACTGCAATCCTATAATTTGAGATGAATCCCAAATCGTGACGTAACAGCCATAGTTATGACTGTGATAGCATGGTGGTGCGTTACGCGGAAATCCTATTGTAATAGTATTCTCTAGTTAGATACAGTCAGCTGGTGGTGAGTGGGATTATAGGTTTTTAGTTGTGTCTAAGGCAGCGGAAATGGTCGCGATTTAATATAAAGAAATATAAATACAAACAAATAATAAAATGACTAAAAACTAACATTAAATAACTAAAACTACTTATAAATAAACTACCTATAAATAAAATATGTCCTCTAGGAGGGCATCGGGAGTCACGGTGCCCAGAAGGCTGGCAGCATTCCCTCTCTGTATTGCCAATGCAATACGTTAGCAGAGGTAGCTGCCAGCCCTCGGGTTGCCGGACTCCTCGACCAGCCGCTTGGACAGCTCTGAAATAATTGATAATAAAAAATTAAACCTCGTGATTTATGACCTTTTATTTTTGAGTTAAAGGGAATTTTAGGAATGCTTTTTTAAGGTAATCTCTACTTTATCAGCTTTCAGAAAAGTATTATTTCTATGCTCAGAGTGGAGCAATTTTTAACATTTTTTTTGTGAACATGTCAGAAAATTAAAACTACCGTAACTCAGAAAACACTCATTTTCGACCCCTAGTTAATAGGGCCTAATTTATTGCAAACCACCTCTAGTATCACCTCTTTCAAGGAATGTATCGAATTTCCTATCACCTTGTATAATTTAGTGTGACTCAAAAAGCTCAGATATAAAGTGATGAGACTTTTTTGAGTGCTACCTGAGTTTGTCAGGGTCGGATTTAGGGGAGGGCAGGCGGGGCTACTGCCCTGGGGCCTACATAAGAGAAAGGCCTACACAATAGAGATAAAAAAAATCAAATTTCGGCCCCGAGTTCGGTGTTTTGACAGGTACGGTCGAACACAGAGAAAGGTGTACAGGTTATTAGAGTTGAGATTTTCTCAAAAACTACTTGACGTATTGCAAAAATTATTTCACTGTTTGATAGATAAAAGTTAAAACTATGTAACTGTAAAAGTAGTTGACATTGCTCATAGAATCAGTAAACTGAAGTGTCAGTGGGCTGGTCACATCTGTCGTAGAACTGATAACCGACGGGGGAGACGAGTTCTCGAATGGAGGCCACGAACGGGTAAACGTAGTGTGGGACTCCCCCCGACCAGATGGAGGGATGACCTTCGCAAAATGGCTGGCATTGACTGGATGCAGAGGGCCGAGAGTAGGGTTGAATGTCGCGCTTTGGGAGAGGCCTACGTCCAGCAGTGGACTGATACGGGCTGATGATGATGATGATGAACTGTAAAAGTATGATTAAATTCGGTCCAGTAGTTTTTGAGAAAATCTCAACCTTATTGAGGCCCTCTGTATACTTATCTCTGTCTTCGACTGTACCTACTCACGATGATTGCCCGATTCCCTGAATCGGATGTCACCGACTAAAACGAGTCCTCTGTTATGTTACAGAGCGAGGGGTCGCCGGACACCGACAACATGGTGTATATACAACATATGGTGAGTACAATTTTTTCTCTCTCTTTACCTAACATACTGAGTGCTGCTGAAGGTACTCATGCCCGTTTCGTCATTGGTTTGGGCGAGTTGGTCCTTGAGGTAGCCCCCGTTGCCCCGGCGTGGGACCTCAGAAGGACGTTTGTTTGATAACTATACTGTAGTTAGAACATGATGAAAAAATTCTTGCCGTAGGCAGGACTTGAACCTGCGACCTTGTCATTCCGTGACACGCTCTTACCAACTGAGCCACCACAGGCCACGCCACGTCCACCGAAAATCTTCATCGCTTTATACATACTTAAAGGGTACACTAAAGTTGTGAAAATATGTAATAGCACTACCTTTAGAAACGTCTAAAACCTATTCATCATCATCATCAGTCTATTTATATTGCCCCACTGCTCAGGCACAGACCTTCCCTTACATCGAGGGAGCTCGGGCCATAATCCACCACGCGGGCCTAGTGCGGGTTGGCGGATTTCACATGCCTTAAAAAAAAATTCTTCTTCTACGACATGCAGGTTTCATCACGATGTTTTCCTTCGCCGTTTTTGAGAGCACTCGGTAAATGTACGTAAGCCGTCGAAAAAACCGAGGATAACTCATTGGTACATGGCTGCCCTGGCTGGGAATCGAACCTGGGACCTCCATATTGCAAGTCCATTGACCCAACCACTGAGCCACCGAGCTCTCTCTAAAACCTATTAGAAAACGCATATTACGACTCGCTGTAAACAAACTTACTTAAATACCTTCTATACCTATTACTACCTAGCCCAAACCCCGTAACATATCGTAACTCACCCATTGTACCACTCAGCTCACCTCACAGTCACAGCTCATTAGCGCGATGCCGGAAAGCGGAGCGATAATGTTATAGATTTACGATGTAAGTACATGCGCCCGCGCAGCGCATGCGTACGCACAGTGCGCGGAGTTCAATAGATTTTTTTTCTTATGAAGAATTAATGAAATCACTATTATTCTCAGATTCTCACATTTCATATGTAAGTAATATTGTTTTACATTTCTTTTAATTAACATTTATCCACATCTCAAGGAAAAGGTGATGGATGATACAAATTGACAGAAAAATATAAGAAATTCATTTTTGGATAAAAGGTAGCGTACAGTCGAAGACAGAGATAAGTAAAGAACCTCAATAAGGTTGATATTTTCTGAAAAACTACTGGACCGAATTTAGTAACTCTTTTACAGTTAAGTACTTACATAGTTTTCACTTTTATCTATCAAACAGTGAAAGAATTTTTGCAATAGGTTTTGACAAAATCTCAACCATAAAAACTCTCCTGTACACCTTTCTCTGTGTTCCACCGTACCTAAGCAAACAGCTAGGACCTAGATATAATCAAAGTTCAAATCAAATGCTTTTATTATGAGCTATTAACATCTGCCAAAATCTTTGCCTTTTGAAAACCACGAGACGAGCAATAACCATAATTATTTAAACAACAATTCCACTTGTAATAGCCGTGAAATGGACTAACTTTGAGTAATAGCGCATTCCGAGCGCACTAAGGGCCGGGGCACACCGGTACAATGGCCCGCGAGATGTTGCGTCACGCCGCATGCGTAGGGTTGACAGATCGTAACATCTAAAAATCTCGACTAGGCTGATCCACGCCTCCGGCGACCTGAGGGCTGGAAAGGAAATTTTAAGAAGATGGAAATATCTAGATAACATTTCAATTTGTTGGGATTTCGTGGTTGTTGTCTGGAAAAAAGAAATTAATGAGTCAAAACTTTTTTTTTCTTTATTTATAGTTTAGGGATTTTTGACACAATTGACGATGTCAATCCCATCGTGCCTTATTATTATTATTGAATACATTATAGAGTATAGTAGCGGATTTTGAAGTTGGGTTAGACAGTATACCATGATACATTCCAACATTAAAATGAGTCCCAAGCTTACAAGAGTCAAAACTATTTTTTTTAAATAACAGGCTTACAAATCAAAACATTATCTGTATTTGTAATATTAAATTAAGGTTTTACGTTTTGCCACAAGTATTTGACATTGTTATTACTGAGTCCACCAATTTGGATCGCGGAGTATTAAAAATAGGCTAGTCAGGAGATTTTATTATTTGTAGCCATCATTATATGACAATAAATTTATATGACATCGATTTGCACTAAGTTTAAAACAGAGGTTCTCAAAGTTTTATTTATTTATTTACTCAACAATAATTTTACACATTTTACTTAGTTCTAAGCTTCGCCAAATTGCATAACAATTTGTTGGCGAACATTTGCACTCACTTAACTACTATGTGTACATATGTCGCAGTCTGACGGGACCGGCTAGACACTTCGTAAAGCGCTGAACCACACCATCTAACTACGACATTGTACATTTTGGAAAACAAAATTTTTGTTATGACTCTTTCACTACCTAAATTTAGAAAATACTTATTAATAGTTTAAGCTTCACTCTGTAAATCCTACATCTCAAAATATAATCCGTGGATAACGTTGCTGGTTATACAACAAGTACCTTTCTTATGTTAGTACGTAAGCTTATGCTAAGTATACACATTGTATGACTGTTTGTTTTCTCAAATAAAATTCTTATACATTATGAGATAATGATTTTTTTTTATTTGGGAGTTAGTGTAGTGTAGTGAAAACAATTCGTAGTGATAGTGCGCGAATGTAAGACACGTGGACAAAGTGATGGCCCTTAATAGACTCTTAGATATAAGTGCCAATTTATAGAATTTTAGGTCAAAATCAAATTACTTGTTAGTCTTATTGTATTTAGGCCAGATCGTAATGTGAATAAAATGTCATATTATGACACTAAAAATCTCATAATGTCTGGAGAATCCATACGATTGCCAACCAATCCCAATTCGATTGGATTAATGCTTGGCAACCCTAGTCTCGCGTCACAACAATTCACGCAGACCGCACGGTTGCGTCATGATCTCGTCCGCCGCCGCGCCGCCGCGCCGCCGCCGGAGACAGCCTCTCAACAAACGCTTTAAATAATAATGCACAGAACTGTCGTTTGCTAAACAGCCATGGATTTGCGACAGCTCTACGTGCAACACTTTCTTTCTTTATTGTAATTTTCCATATCCGCAATCACGTGTATAGGCCGACTGCAAGTATTGTGCATTTCCATTTCTGCGTCAATTTGGAAACACCTGTTTTTATAATTTGTTTATCATCATCAGTCTATTTATATGTCCCCACTGCTCGGGCACAGACCTTCCCTTACATCGAGGGAGCTGGGGCCATGATCCACCACGCGGACACAGTTCGGATTGGCGAATTTCACATGCCTTAGATTTTCTTATACAGCATGCAGGTTTCTTCACGTTTTCCTTCACCGTTTTGAGAGCATTTACATGTACATAAGTTTTTCCGTCGAAAAAACCGAGGTAAACTCATTGGTACATGGCTGGGAATCGAACCTGGGGCCTCCGTATCGCAAGTGGGTCAATCCCAACCACTGAGCCACATATAAAATTCGTAAAATAGAGCTCTCTATATAATTTGTTTATAGGGTGCCTGTAAATTATATATGTTTAGTTAACATTTCACATATTAAAATACAAAAATATTGTCAAAATTTCGTTATCGTGTCTATCTAATACGACAGGTACCACAATAAATGACAATTTAGCGTCACATTAGAACACTACATAATATATCTTACAATTTGTTCAAAATCACACGACATTTCTTTAACCTTTAAACAATTTTAGACTAATATTCATCGTAAATTCATTGATTGATTCAATAGCTTTCTGCATCAAACACTGTTCTCGAATGTCGACTCATTAAAACTTTGAATACTGAATTTGGCATAGTCGTAAAGTAATTGCATAATTCCCTCACACAAAGCCTTATCATTAGAACCTTAAACTAAACGATGGGCTAATGTGGTGTTTAAAATATTAGCGAAACTGTGTCAACAATAGCTAAACCTGTATGACGTAACGTGCGGCGGGCGGCGGCTGCGCGAAGATGGCCGCGGGCCGTAGAAAGCGGTAAGAAGGTCAGGGTCACTTCCGCGGCCCGCTGCGGTTACGTGGCGGACGCGCCGGGTGTGCGCACGGCCTTAGCGGCGCTCGCGATTAACCGGCCATTGATTTTGTTCACACAGGAGTAAAGTTTCGTTTACATCTCTGGGCATAAAAAAAAATAGTATTTATCGTAATAAACATTTTGTAAATAGTTTTTTAATAAAATTGGAAGATATTATTTTTTCAAGATTGGCGGCGCTAGTTGGCTCAGATCTTTATTAATCTCAAGAAATTATTACATTTCACTTAGAGACATTTATTTTATTTTTCGTATGGTGACGTGACATGAGATCTGCCCCCTTACCTTGAAGTCTTATAGCAGTATTACTTTCATAATACTTTGTTACTTCGCACAATGTCGACCTTAATATGCTTACTTTAAGGTCGTCATTGTACGAAGTAACAAAGTATTATGAAAGTAATACTGCTATAAGAGTTAAAGGTAAGGGGGCAGACCGTGAGTATCCAGCCACTCAATCACGTCCTCGTCAGCCTTAGGAATCTTGACAAGACCACCCCCAATTGACCATTGCGGGCAGTTATCGATAATCTAGCCATCTAGACTTAGACTTAGAGATAATCTAGACCCTATATATACAGGGTGTAACGTAAAGGGTATATGAAGCCGAAAGGAGGGTGTTCAGTATCGGTAACTGAACAACTTTTGTTCTACGACTTCTCGATTTTCGGGAATATATTTTTTGACTTTTCATACATTTCGTACCGGTCAGCTGATCGATTTGTATGAGACATTACTTTATTTTTATTTTTTATTCGAAAAGTCGTAGAACAAAAGTTGTTCAGTTACCGATACTGAACACCCTCCCTTCGGCTTCATATACTCTTTACGTTACACCCTGTATATAATCTAGTCTACCCGCTCGCTTCCCACAATTAACACTAATTGTCAATTGTAGTGAATCCAAAGCTTTGTGCTTTAATATGAATACATAAATCGATCGGTGTCTCTACTTTCTTGTGCCGTCGACTACCTCATTATAGCACTTATGTCAGAGCCCGAGAGCACAATGCAGACGCGACACTCTAATGACTCTAATGTACTGGCATTGTTGGCGA
The DNA here is from genome assembly GCA_963506565.1 of Tachystola acroxantha. Lineage (NCBI taxonomy): Eukaryota > Metazoa > Arthropoda > Insecta > Lepidoptera > Oecophoridae > Tachystola > Tachystola acroxantha. The sequence goes on from OY735879.1 coordinate 14,295,420, forward strand.
CAGACTATGAAGTACTTACTCGTCTAAACCTGAGATTCATAGTCAGTTTTGAGAGCAAACTTAACCTGAGTTCGTTCTTAAAATGTCAAATTCCATAGAGATTTGACAGTTATAAGAGCGAGCTCACGCCTGTAAACAGTAGCTTAGGATTAAGTAACATTACATTGGTTTGTTTATAGACGAAAAACGACAATGCCAGATTCTGCCCCACCATCAACCGTATGATGAACAAGATAACGAATAAATGTAATGCAAAGCTCCATTGAAATGTGGCAATGTCTTTTGCAGTTTTGTGTGATTGTAAACGCAGCTTTAGTATGTATCTACTAATCATCTCGTGCCCGCGACATCGTGAGAAATACTTTTGAAACGAAGATTGCTCATTATGCAAATATATTCATTGTAGGCAAGCATCGACAAAAAATTTATGTTAATGACTCGACGACATAATAATTGAATTCACACCAATTGAAATATTAATTACGTACCGACTATAAGTAATCATAAGTACTTAGGTACTAACCTCCGCCTGGCTTGCAACTAATGAAGATATTAGGTATTACATGAAGGAAAATATCGCGCTATGGAGAGTGCCTAAAGTATACTTTAGACACTCTCCATTGGGATTTCTTGATATGACCGCCCTTCTAACTTTCTCTTTCATACGTCAAAAAAAATATTCCAAAAAAACAAAAACCTGACTGCAAATAAACGATCTCCTTTAGATTATTTTTTAATACCCTATGACACTCCCGTAATCAAGACGAATCTAACGATACCTCGTACATTAAAACCCTTCAAGACGTTTAGGCTACAGGATGGCAGGAAGGAATGGACATACATACATACACCTGAAAAACATTACCCTCCTACTATAGTCGGGTATTTTTATGTGTTCGACTTCTATTGAAAATTCAAAAAAAACCGAAGAGTTGTCATGCGATCGCGGAGTCTGCAATGCAAATATGGCTCCCTCCAGAAGCCGTTCCTTGCTTCACGTATTACATAGTACCTAATTATTATTTATTATATTATTTAATAGCCTGTAACGTCCCACTGCTGGGCAAAGGCCCCCAGTACCTAATAGTACATTTTATTACTGCCTACATTATGTAGGTCTAAGTAGTTACTATTAATTAGCTTCGTAAGGGTCAGTGGGGTTAGGGCAGGTCGGCCTCACGAGGAAGGTGATGGGCGAATGGATAATGAATTGTGGGCTATTACAGCCCACAATGGGCAGTACCTGTGGCTCGGCAACAATGGCACGAGGTGGAACACACCAGGAAGTTTAGTCGGTATTCCGCCCCTTCAGGGCGGCGAGCCCGACATAATAAATATGTTTTACCTGGGACAAAAAAGGTCAGTTCGGCCTGCCATTGATTACAAGGAAACTATTAGAGTTGCTATTTACAAGACTGACATTCCATTCGTATGGAGAAATAACTTCGACCGAGTCAGTGAAGTTTTTCTTATGGCGCCACTTCACTCGGCTATTCGTATTTGCGTCATCATCATCATCATCAGCCCGTATCAGTCCACTGCTGGACGTAGGCCTCTCCCAAAGCGCGCCAATCAACCCTACTCTCGGCCCTCTGCATCCAGTCCCTGCCAGCCATTTTGCGAAGGTCATCCCTCCATCTGGTCGGGGGGCGTCCCACACTACGTTTACCCGTTCGTGGCCTCCATTCGAGAACTCGTCTACCCCATCGGTTATCGGTTCTACGACAGATGTGACCAGCCCACTGCCACTTCAGTTTACTGATTCTATGAACAATGTCAACCACTTTTGTCTTCTGGCGGATATACTCGGTTCTTATTCTATCTAACAGAGAAATTCCAAGCATAGCTCTTTCCATAGCTCGCTGAGCGACCTTGAACCTGTGGGCCAGTCTCACCGTCAATGTCCACGTTTCGGCTCCGTAGGTCATCACTGGCAGGACGCACTGGTTGAAGACCTTAGTTTTTAGGCATTGTGGTATTGAAGACGAGAAGATATGACGTAGCTTCCCAAACGCTGCCCAGCCCAGCTGAATTCTCCTGTCACTCTCTTTCTCGAAGTTGTTCTTACCCAGCTGTAGAGTTTGTCCTAAGTAGACATATTTCTGAACAACTTCGAGGACCGTGGCATCGACTACTACTGGTTCCGGGACGACCAGATCATTGAACATGATCTTGGTCTTATCCAAATTCATCCCGAGCCCGACACGGCGAGAAGCAGCATTAAGGCTATCCAGCATTGCCTGCAGATCCTGCAGCGACTCAGCCATGACCACTATATCGTCGGCAAACCGAAGGTGTGAAATGTACTCGCCATTTACATTGATGCCACGTCCATTCCAGTCCAGTGTTTTGAAGACATCTTCCAGCGCGTTTGTGAAGAGTTTCGGTGATATAACATCTCCCTGTCTCACACCTCTACGCAACTGGATAGATCTTGTTTGCTGGTTCTGGATTTGGACGGTCATAGTGGCGGCGTCATACAGGCATCTCAGCACCTCGATGTACCGCCAGTCTACTTGGCATCGCTGCAAGGACTGCAGAACAGCCCAGGTTTCGATAGAGTCAAATGCTTTCTCATAGTCCACAAATGCAAGACACAGGGGCCGATTGTATTCCTCTGTCTTTTGTATAATCTGCCTCACTGTGTGGATGTGGTCTATGGTGCCATATCCTCCGCGAAACCCGGCCTGCTCCGGGGGCTGGAAGTCGTCAAATCTCCGTCCAAGACGATTCGTAATGACTCTCGAAAACAGCTTGTATACATGACTCAGGAGTGAGATAGGTCTATAGTTTTTCAATAGGGTTTTGTCCCCTTTCTTGAAAAACAGGACAACAATGCTCCTGTGCCATGCCTTCGGAGTTCTCCCACTCTGTATGACGGAGTTAAAAAGCTTCTGTAGCTCCATCAGGACAGGAGTACCACCTGCTTTCAGGAGCTCAGATGTAACCCCGTCTTCACCGGGGGCTTTTCCATTCTTAAGCTGTTTGAGAGCCAGTCCGATTTCGTCAAGACTCACATCCGGCAGGTCTTCGGTAAAATGGCGTGTTAACGTAGCTCGGGGATCATCGGTACTAGGCTCAGGTTGCGGTGCGTGAGGTGCGTACAATCGGCCGTAGAAGTCTTCGATCTCAGCGAGTATCTCTGGTTTGGAAGTGACGGTTCTGCCATTCGCCGACTTTAGTTTGGTCAGATGGCTTCTCCCCAACTGCTGTATGAATACTTTTGACCCTCGATTTTGCTCAATTGCCTCTTGTATGCGGCGTGTATTGGAGCGACGAAGGTCACGACGTATAAGCTTCCTTACATGCTTGTTGAGGGTCCGCTGTTCTGTCTGAGAGATTTGCGTAGCCTTTTCACGTCTTTCCTTCATGAGAATTTGTATTTGCGTATTTGCGTATTTGTCATAATTGCCATGTGTGGTTTAGGCGGCCAACTACTAGATGCGGCTAAAAGAAACCGCATCGTAACAAATGTACGTAAGTTTTTCCGTGGAAAAAACCGAGGATCTAACCTAAAAAGCCAGAAATACTGTTGTAAAGTTTGTGTTTGGTGTAGGTAAACACACATCGCGTGTTGAGGGTAGTCGGAAGACAGTTAAAATTAGTTCAGTCTATTATTACATTTGATTAACAGAGCATTGTTGTTTTTCTATTCTCGCTTCCCCGTCCCAAATATACTACATTTTGGCGACGAGGATGGGATACCTATAACTGTAGGTATAATGTATGTGTAATTGGAGAATGAAAGTAAATGCCCTCAACTGTACTTGAGGCTGTCGCTCTCTCGTCTCGCGTCGCGACTGACAGATGTACTATATGTCATAGTTCACTCGCAGCACGCCGCGCCGCCGCCGAGCTCACTCAATGCAACCTTATATAACCGGCCGCTACACAACTTACATTGCTGGCTAAACCCAATGTGACTTATTAATTATATTTGATATTTCAATTTGTTTCTATGCGATAACTTGTCATTATCAATAATTAACATCGATTGATTGCAGTGGCTCAAATGACAATGCCAGAGTCTGCCCCACCATCTACCGCAAGTTGTACAAGATAACGAATGAATGTAATAATACTTCATTTATTCAACCTCAGGAGCCCTAGGGAACACTAGGTTATGTCATACATAAAGTAATAATTTACAATAATATAAGGTACAGAATACAAACCAGGTTACGGCTGGATGCACGAACAGAGAAACAGGACAAAGAACCGACCCAGGGATATGAACTAATTGCGGCTGTAAAGAGGCCTTGGCAATGTTTTACAATTTAGAGCAAGTTTTTATTGGATTCACAATAATATAATTAATTGCATTGAATGTCAAAGTAAGTTTCTGTAAAAATAAAATGTGACTTATTCATTATATTGATATTTCAATTGGTTTCTATGCGATAACTTATGATTATAAATAATTAACGTTGATTGATACAAGTGACTCGAATGCTCGCAGGGTTGAAAGTCGTTCGGTTAATACATCTTTGCTGAAAATGTAAAATGTAGGTATTAGTAAGATATTTTGTGACAAAGTTGTACAGTCGAAGACAGAGATAAGTATACAGGGGGCCTCAATAAGGTTGAGATTTTCTCAAAAACTACTGGACCGAATTTAATAATTATTTTACAGTTAAGTACTTACATAGTTTTCACTTTTATCTATCAAACAGTAAAAGAGTTTTTGCAATAGGTCAAGTAGTTTTTGAGAATATCTCATCCTTAAAAACTCTCCTGTACACCTTTCTCTGTGTTCCACCGTACATATGTAAAAAAAAAATACTAATAATTAAAATGTACAGAATGTAGATAATAATTAGGTAAATAGGATTCACCATAAAAATTGATTTCTTCGTTTTTACAAACAGCGCTCTGCTTTCGAGTCTGCGAATTTCGATTGAACGAAATACGAATAGTCGATTTTATGAGATATATTTTTATTCAAAAAAACGCAAACAAATAAACAAAAAAAACAAATAAACGAGCTCGATACAAATCTAAAGCGTTTACCGTATTATTTATTTGTGTTGTCGAATAGGCATAGTGTAAGCATCATATATGTATGTAATTAGTACTTACTTATAAATTGACATGTAACGTACGTAGTTATGTAGTGACCCTTACCACAGCCCTATTACAACAATTTCCTTAATATTGCACAACATTTAACATTATTGAATCAGAGACACTTGTCCTTGTATTTTTATAGCTTTTTAATGAATTTCTGGAATTAGCTAATGTGGTAAACAAAATCATAACTTATCCTAAATTATGACAAGTTAATTCAAATACGTGCCCTTTTGTCACATACGCATATTAGTAACGCTGCTGGTTTAGATAATTTATTGACACATTTTACGACTTTTTAGTTATCAGCAAGATTTTCCATACCGTTTTACGAGTTTTCCACCACCATGAGCCCAAGGAGGGATAACAATATATAAGGCCCACCGGCCCCTAATTCAGCATTCTATTTCCCTTCGCACATAAGTTAAGCGACAAAACTTTGTATTTTTCTAAATTTAAATAAAAGTAATTTTAAGTAAAAGTAACTCTTTTACTTTGTGTGAACCACCTCGCCGCTCTTCAGTATAATTCAGCGATCGCCCTGAAATCGGCTTATCGACAACGGGTTGGTTCAACTGTAAGTGTTGTTATGAAAATAAATAAATAATCAAACTAAACTACTTAAAAATACATTAAAACCTAAACTAAAAATCTACCTAACTAAATCACACTGGCGGCATTCCCGCGCTGGATGGCCAGGCTCAGCCTCTGCACTCGCGCGCCGCCAGCACGAGGCTCACCCAGCGCCTCCCTCAGGCGCTGGCTGAGCTCCTTGTGGAACTCGGGCCCCACGGACCAAGTGTCGACTTTATTTTATCGACTCAACAAATATTAGAGTCAGCGCTCATCGGTTAACTGATTTTACATCCCATGGGATACATACAATGCAAATAGTGCCTAGTTAAGTGCTTGATATAGTTAATTTAGTCTATAATCTAACAGCGAAAACCTGTAATTGGCTATCAGTTTTATACAGAGTGTAACGTAAAGGGTATATTAAGCCGAAGGGAGAGTGTTCAGTATCGGTAACTGAACAACATTTGTCCTACGACTTTTCGATATTCACGAATTTATTTTTTGATTTTTCATACATTTCGTACCGGACAGCTGATCGATTTGTACGAGACATTAATTTATTTTTATTTTTTGTTCGAAAAGTCGTAGAACATAACGTTGTTTAGTTACCGATACTGAACACCCTCCCTTCGGCTTCATATACCCTTTACGTTACACCCTGTATTGTGTAACTCACCCTTTGATAATTGCCGTTGCTTTTCCAATTTAAAAAAAAAAGGAAATTAATTCATAGATATAGAAGATGACTGCCTTTAAAAGCCGTCAATGTACATCACACAACTGAGAGTGTGTTGGATTATAATAGAAGTGTGTAAGTGGCACTACTCTTACTTTCGCTGGGGCGCGGGGGCGGGCGGGGGGTGGGGGCGGGGCGGGGGACCGGCGCACGCGCATACGTTATGTCATAGGTATGCCAACTCCTCCGTTAATATGATATTTATGCCGGCGAATTTGGAGCACTGCGCTTGTTTACATATCTAAGAATAATTCGTTATTTCGTAAACTTGTTCTCGAATAGGTATAATGGGGTTTTCATTTAAGAAGATCTCTACGCGGTCACGTTGTAAAGTAAGATATAATACCTATACATAGAAAAAAGTACTAGGGTCATAATTAGGCTAGAGATTTATTCCTTGAAAAACTACTTGATCAATAGTAAAAGTTCTTAGTTCAGAGTACAGACTAGTACTCTACAGACTATGTAATATTAAAAATCAGTCACTTGTAAATAGTTCTAGAGATGAAAAGTATATTTTGTACGGGAACAGGTTTCCACCCTTGTCGTCACTTTCACTCTCATACGTTAGAAAGAGACATCTGTTTTTTCAAATTCAAATCTTTTATTTCAGGCATATTGTGTCCATATGGGTTAGTTACAATAAAACTTGCAACTATGTTAGAATGTTACAACCTAAATAAGTACAGTAAGTACATGTAGAATGTCGATGTTTTATATGCGCGACATCTATTGAATTCAAACAATGGAAAAACAAAAAAGCAAGAGCGGAGTCTGCGCTGTAACTTTGGCTACCTCCATCGTGGGTTCCTTGTTCCATGGTCACAGCGCTATATTGCGCTACTGGTCATTACCTTGCGTTTGTTTAAATGAACATTAGTTACCTTTCGCGGTCCGGTTTGCGCAACGCGTGACCTTCGTGCGCAGGCGCAGCATTGTGCAACACGAGGGAAATTTGCGGGAAAAACATCGCCGCCATCTCATATTGGAAAGTAAGATGGCGGCGATATGTTTTCCGCATAGTTCTAACACAGAGAAAGGTGTACAGGAAATTATGTCAAAAAGTGATTGACTGATTTTTGGAAATTCTCTACAATTACATAATTGTACTCTAAACTACGTATTCATATTCATTTATTTTGTAATATTCATACATCGTCATTTATATGTCGTATTACATTTTGTAAAATAGTTAATTACTTACATTTAGTATATAAAATTATATAAAATTAAATTGATCAATGACATTAATTATTAATATTGATTACCTAGTCATTGGAATAAAATATCGAGATGTGGTGCTGGAGAATAATGTTAAGAATACCTTGGACTGCGAAACGCACCAATTCATCGATCCTAACCCAGTTGCAGATAAGAACCCGGCTGTCTACTATATGCCAACAGCGCATTCTTTCATATTTCGGCCACACAGTGCGCAGAGGGGACGAAAATTTGGAGAAACTGATCGTGGTTGGGAACACCGAAGGCAAAAGATCGCGGGGTCGTTCACCAACAAGATGGACCGATCAAGTGAAAGAATCTTCCTCCTCCAAATTCTACACGATCGTAAGAGACGCGCTGGACAGGAACCGGTGGAGACAAATCATCCGCGCCAGATGCAAACCTGATGCTGACCACGATCCTCAGATATGAGGGACCGACCACAGAGAGGAATAAAATAATACAATAAATTCAAATGTCAGTTGCTCAAGTTACGTATAGTACCTAATCAATATTTACTAAGTATTTGGATCAGTTATCACATCACAGTGGAGTGTCTTCTGCCAAACACTCAGCCACAATAGGCCTACCTATATTAGTAAAAAATAATTATTACAATCGGTCAAGTAGTTCTTGATAAAATATCAACCTTATACTATTCTCTTTCCGCGACACTGTTGCGTTTTGACAGGCATCCGTTATTACCTCCCAATATTGGTTGCCTCGGTTCATATCTTTTGTTCCCCGGTACCAGTCGTACGGACAACAGCAGATCAATAGTAACACTTGCAGTAGGATTTTAAATCTTACGACGCAGATAATAAAGGTCCAAAGTTCAAAGTCTTACACTTGATCTGTTGTTAGCTGTACTACTAATTTATTTATTAATTTTTTTTTTTTTTCATCAAATGGCGAAATCAACGGATTGGTTATCCAACGCAAAGATACTTTTATGCCTATTTACTAATGTACAGTCGACAGCAGATCAATGGTAACACTAGCAGTACGATTTCAAGTCTTACGACGCAAATAATAAGAACTGACAAAAGTAAAAAGTGTTACCATTGATCTGCTGTCGACTGTACCAGTACCTAGCTATTGCTCTTTCCAAAATTGTAAAATAAATAGACTGCAATGGCATAGTACTTATAACAATGAGTTCGCAATGGTGTTGTGTATGTTGCTGTGATGTCGGCTGTACTCTTGAGCTGACAGATAAACATTGAGACGCACTTCCTCGCTCGCACAAAAACCCCTTACATTTCACTATCGCCGACGAACAATGGGAAATGGTCGGGAAAAACTCCTTATCGTTCGAAAGTTCATCTCGATCTCGGAATTACAGCTTTTTGCTCGAATCATGAAGCAAGCAAACGCCGATGGAGGTAGCCATATTTACATCGCAAACTTATTGCATGACAATCTTTCGCGTCTCTGCGACTTGTTTGAATTTGAAATATGAATTTTCAATAGAAGTCGATCAGATGTTACTTACTGACGTATGAGAGTGTAATAACAATGGCGAAAACGTCATTCGCAACGTCAAACGTCATTGTAGCAAATTGTCAGTTTAGAACCTAAACTGGATCGGTATAAGAGGTGAGAGTAACCCTGCTGTCCTCAAACAAAATATACGTTAGGCTCTCTCCATGGAGTGCAAATAATTTTTTCCTTCATGGCTAGAATAGATAAAATGTTAATTAAGTTTTTAATCTTCACTCGAGCGATTCGAGCGGCTAATCATTTCCGATCTCGTTACGTTTTTACCCGACTGTGCAAGCAATAGGGTTATGTTTTTCGAGTTTGTGTATGTGAGTATATATGTACGGTCGAAGACAAAGAAAGGTGTAGAGTTTTTAAGGTTGAGATTTTCTGAAAAACTACTTGACCTATTGCAAAAATTATTTCACTGTTAGATAGATAAAAGTTAAAACTATGTAAATGTAAAAGAATTACTAAAATCGGTCCAGCAGTTCTTGAGAAAATATCAACCTTATTGAGACCCCCTGTATACTTATCTCTGTCTTCGACTGTACCTATGTATAATTCTTTGTCCCGCCCCGCAGCCTAAACGGCTTGATGGATTGTAACATACGAGGTGTCGTTAGATTCGTCTGGATTGTAGGAATAAAATAGGCTATAAAAATTAGTCATATTATTTATTTATTTAACACTTAATTGTACACACAAATTTACAAATATAACTTAAAAATAGAATTTGCACAAAGGGCGCACTTATCTCTATTAAGAGATTTCTTCCAGCTGACCCAACCAAAAACTGAATCACATAGGAACCGAGGTATCTTCCTCGGGGTACTTATAGTCACAAGCAAAACATGACTACACAATAATATACGCTACTTGATACATATGGATATATCAAAGATATAAGTAATATGTATAAATTAATGAGCTACATAAATTCCGGTATTATTAATTTCATTCCATTTTTAGAAATATTTTAGAAGTCGGTTTTTTTATAATAATTTTTAGTTTAACTACGTCGTTGGTGCGACTATCTGTGCAATATCGCGGGAACGGATGAGGATTGGACAAAGAATTGTTCGATTTGCACAATTTGGGAACAATACTGGCCGTTGCAAGATTGCGGGCCGGTTCCCATGGCAACCGGGCGTTCCCGTGAGACGAACGGACAGACATCTAGATCTTGTCTAGTCTTTGGTGGTATTGGTGTGAAGTAACGCTTAAACTATTATTACACGTGATTTAGTACTATAATTACGTTTCACATAAGTACTTTGATATTAACAATGTAACTTAATGCTATTGGCGTCGGTTGCTTCATTATAAAATCTTTAAATCTTTAGGTGAAGGTATATTTTAATTGTTATACATTTTTTTTAACTAGTACGGATGCTATCGTTGCATATTCTTGAAACTGCTGCAAACAATGCTCATAGTTATAAGTTTATAAAATGAAGAAACTTCTGTCGCATAGGTAATTCAATACATTAAATCTTAATTAAAGCCTTCAATTTATTCGACAAAATTTTGTGTATAATTAGGCTTGTCACTCGTGACATACATTAATTCTGCACAGCGTTTCTCCCCGAAGATTTTTTTTTTACAATAAATTCAACTACTTATCAAAAAAATATTAATTTGCGGTGCATCGTTAATGTGCTTTGGAGTTTTTTTTATATATTCTAAGGTAGTTTTAATTTTTTGCAATGATTTCTTTCACTGGAATTTGATCTAATGGTAATTATTATCATTTCTAAGGTCATTGTGTAACTTGTGACGTAGGTACTTAGTTTAAAAAAAATACAGTTTTGATTAACAAAAAAACCTTACTAATTTAATATTTATCATGAGTACAACTCCCAATTTCAATTTGTCGTATTGTTTTAATTTATTTAATTTACCTTTTACACATTCATGTACAAAAGACGAACTTAATGCCTTGCAGAATTTTCTACCAGCTAGCCTTGTCATGTCGACTGACGCATCCATTCTGTCACTAGGCGGCGTGTTGCTACAATATCATATTTGCCATTGATCTCCTATAAACCACTAGATACACAGCCTTCTAAAAATGTCCGAGCGCAAAGAAGGTCCAAACGGAGAATGGACCCTCATTTGCTTTATTGTACAATATTTGGACGTTAACAATGGACCCTTATTTGGACGTTATTTAAATGGTTTTAGTAAGACCTTTGTGTATCTAGTTGTTTATAGGAGATCAATGTATTTTGCCTAATATGTATTTATCTCAATATCTCATAGGCTGTTTATAAACGTGATTTAAAGTTACCATTTAGCCCCCCTGTCCCTTTCTATCTTAACCTTTTTTAACGAAGTGTGAAAGAGATAGCAACACGATTTAAGGCAAGTGAGGTTTAACTAGATTTATGAATAACTGGGACTGGATGCAGAGGGCCGAGAGTAGGGTTGATTGGCGCGCTTTGGGAGAGGCCTACGTCCAGCAGTGGACTGATACGGGCTGATGATGATGATGATGAATAACAGCAATTGTGGTGTGACCGGTCGCTGCCGGCCGTTGCACCACGCCACGCACACATTGCACCACTCACACTTGACACATCCAATTAAACTGTCATCACCATGACAGAGGCCTGCGAGCATGTAGCAAGGAATGACCTATAGAGTAAGCAACCTTAGGAGAGACCTATGCCCAGCAGTAGACTAATATGGGATTTTATTTTATTAAGACATGGAAAACCAACAGCTTATAAACTACTACATTTTGATTTTATAAAAGCAAGAAGCCAATTATAGGTCTTCACTTATAGATACTGAGTAATTAAACAAGACGCAAATAATTAAATAAAAGATAGAAACTAGAAAAACTAAGAACCAGTGCAATGCTTATCAAACAAAGCCCGCTCCATACAAACCCACCGAACGTCCACCGCCGACAATAATGATGATGTTATTGTTTTTTTATCATTATTTTAAAAGATGTGCTGCTGAGAGTTTTTTGACACTTTTTCTCCTCAGCGTTGGCACCTTTTCCTTGCAAAGTGGTGTAAATGTAAATTCAAAAAATATGTTGACGTGCAAAAATGTACACATGTGCTTACTAGCAATAAAGAAATTTGACTTTGATACGATATTTCCAACACCTGGAAGAAATCGCTTAAAGGTATAATGCCGCCTGTATTTTCACTATCTAATTTTGTTTTTATATTTATATAATAACCGATGTATTATTATTTGTGCAAATAAAACTCATTCAGCCTCAAAGGAACTATACAATATCTAGTAGTGAGGACCTAAAAAGTTGATTTTGACAATTTATTTAAGTAATTAAAATTAACCTTACGAAATTAACATGAAATAAAGATTTTTAAGGAGCTCGGTGGCCCAGTGGTTGTGACAATGGACTTGCGATACGGAGGTCCCAGGTTCGATTCCCAGCCAGGGAAGCCAAACCAATGAGTTATCCTCGGTTTTTTCGACGGAAAACTTACGTAGGTACATTTACCTACCGAGTGCTCTCAAAAACGGTGAAGGAAAACATCGTGATGAAACCTGCAAAAAAAATCTAAGGCATGTGAAATCCGCGTTGTGCAGGCGTGGTGCATCATGGCCCCAGCTCTCTCGATGTAAGGGAAGGTCTGTGCCCGAGCAGTGGGGCAATATAAATAGACTGATCATGAACGATTTTTAAGGACCATTCTGATAAAAACTATAACTTAGCAACAATAATATATTTTATTTCGGTTACTGTCAACATATCTATTTTTAAAAGTTAACTCTACCATAAAATCTACCAAAATGGAGTTAAGGGAGCATTGAGTTAGCTAATCCGCGGTCAGAGATCACAATCACGCTCGTCATTCCCATATCACACCAGCGATCAGCACCTTGAGTGGTGCATGGAAGCATGGTGCGGCCCCATGCCATGGCTCAAACACAGCAATAGCCTTGCGCAAAAGACATTGCCACATTTCAATGGAGCTTTGCCCCACCTACAAAACTACGTGACCATTTAAGCTGTACCTATCATTTTGTTGGGGACTTATTACAGGTTTCATATTGCATAATCATAATCAGTATAATTTTCTACTACTCTCGCAACTCCTATAGAAGAATAACAAAAACAATGAATAAATCGCTTCGATTTCTTATTATTTTCTGAATTCTTAATTAAGCTGGGTTTTTTTCGAATCTTAAAACTTTATTTTAAACCAATAATTTTAATAAAAGAAACGGAGATATTTTTACATTTATTCGTTATCTTGTACAACTTGCGGTTGATGGTGGGGCAGAATCTGGCATTGTCATTTACCCAACGACCCGAGTAAAGCAGCTAGATGCATGGCTTTATTCACATTACGAGGTAGATAGAGATCTTGAAATACCGCGAAAGCGAATACCTACTTTCGAGCATTCAATAGTTTACTTGATGTCTCACGTCTCTACCAAGATCAAAGCACAGTTTGAACTTGTAATTGTAACGACTGTTGTTATCAATTTTGTAATTATATGTCAAAAATAAAATAAATTTTTAGTTTTTAAAGGAGTTTAAGATCGGGGTTGATCCTAGATATTTCCAGAATCAGCGGGGTTACTCTCACTACTTATAGCGATCCAGTTTAAGTTCCGAATCGCTATTTGCTGTAATTGTCAGTTTAGGAACCAACTGGATCGCTATAAGAGGTGAGAGTAACCCCGGAGATGTCAGAATTTCAAATGTGAAATACTTGTTATTATTGATGCCTTGTGGGTGCGATGTATACTCGTACAACTAAAAATTACAGCATTTCATCATCATTATCAGTCCACTGCTGGACAGGCCTCTTATCTCCCAAAGCGCGCCACTCAACCCTACTCTCGGCCCTCTGCATCCAGTTCCTGCCAGCCATCTTACGAATGTCATCCCTCCATCTGGTCCGGGACGTCCCACACTACGTTTACCCGTTCGTGGCCTCCATTCGAGAACTCGTCTCCCCCATCGGTTATCGGTTCTACGACAGATGTGACCAGCCCACTGCCACTTCAGTTTACTGATTCTATGAGCAATGTCAACCACTTTTGTCTTCTGGCGGATATACTCGTTTCTTATTCTATCAAACAGAGAAATGCTAAGCATAGCTCTTTACATAGCTCGCTGAGCGACTTTGAACTTGCATTTGTAACTTGCGAACTAACCAGAGATTATGTTAGGATTATTCTCGATTCCAATAGGATCTGCTTGTGTGCAGGTAGGCAGTAATAATATGAATATTCTTCTCATTTATTTATTTATTTATTATTTCATTTAAATGTCTAGCATTACAGTCTTAAACTAATGCACTATACATTTCATAATTTGTCTTAGTCATATTATTAAATTAATTTACATTTTCTTGGGAAACAGAAGTGCACAATACGACTGTTGTTACAACATTACCATAGTAGAGGATTTAAGCAAGGTGCGGTTCGTCTTCTTTATTATCGCACGTGGCTGGATTACTGAATCAGTGATTTAGCTGGCAATCGGCGTAAGTGAGCGAGTCCACAGGCACGTCTCGCAAAGTGAGCTCATCGTACTTTTATATCCGGGATCTTGAAAAGTTGGTTGTTTTGTTTAGAAAATACGACAATCTCTTGCTTGTTTCGCTAGTTTCAATTTCGACATGACTGTTCACAGCTTACTACAAGGTAACAGCCATCACGAACCTCAGAACTTAATAACCATTCATTAGGTATGACAAAAAATTAAACTATGATTACATTGAAATGCTTTGGAAACTGAGCTATTACCTGTATTGTACGGTGGAACACAGAGAAAGGTGTACAGGAGAGTTTTTAAGGTTGAGATTTTCTCAAAAACTACTTGACCTATTGCAAAAATTATTTCACTGTTTGATAGATAAAAGTTAAAAATATGTAACTGTAATACTAGGCCGAATTAAGAATGATTAAATTCGGCCTAGTAGTTTTTGAGAAAATCTCAACCTTATTGAGGCCCCCTGTATACTTATCTCTGTCTTCGACTGTACCATTCGTAAGAACGTTACATTACATAGAAATGCTCGAGAAAATGCTCTAGTGTGTATCCACCTTTACACAAAATGAGCACATGATACACTGCTACTCAAGTAGTGCTAATAAGAGCCAGGTGTCTTTCTAAAACATAGAAAAGTATACCTTTATGTGAAGATTTTGTCAAACACTACTGACTGTTATTTATTTATTTTATTAATGGACTCGACAGCTCGTCATTTGCCAATGTCATGTTACAGAAAATTCAATATATAATAGTCTTCTATCTTCATCCAGAGGAGACGCCGTAGCGTCGTCACTCTGGACGAAGCAGCTCGACAGTCACGTTCACTCCCGAGCTTGTAGCGGGACTCTTGATAAAAGCTTGAAACTTCAGATTTTGCTCAAATTATCCAATAAATTCACCATACTGTCATTCGCGAACATTTTCTGATTAATTTAACGTGATATTAAACACAAAATAACCACTGTAGACATTATAATAAAATACATGTATAGTTATTAAGTAATAATTGTATTATCATTGTTTTAAAAGATGTGTTGCTGAGATTTTTTTGCCACTTGTTCTCCTCAGCGTTGGCACCTTTTCCTTGCAAAGTGGTGTAAATGGAAATTCAAAAAATATATTGACGTGCAAAAATACTTACTTACTTGCAAAAAAGAAATTTTACTTTGACATCAAATAATTTTGCAACCGCCATTTCCAAGAGAACCCCTACTGATTGTTATTATTGTTTGATTTCTACAAGTCATTACAATGTGTGGGCTGTACCGAAGACTGCCCCTGTATATCTATTTCAGGATATACATATATCTTTTTTTTAAAGCTAAATATGGTCTGGTAAAGCCCCCTCGTCAGCCGCGCGTCAACCTTGCCCCCCGCGCCGTGCTGTGACCGCACGCTCGCCTTGGCGCGACGAACTGTCGCAACTCACCATTACCTCGCCAGTGATGAGATCATCTAGGTGGCAAGATAATCTAGGTGACATTGCCAGAATGTACTGAAAAGTGAACCCATAACTTCAGGGCTCCTTAAAACCGACCCAAAAAAAATTGTAGAGCCAAGCGTAGAATAATCCGAATAGGCGAAACTAAAGTTGCTCAATTACCAATAAGGCTTGATTTAGGCGTCGAGTGTGCTACAGGGTAAAACACTGTGTAAGAAGCTACGCCAACAAACTGCATTGCAGTGCGGCGACCAATGTAATTGCATTCTTAGTAAAAAATATAAGGTTGCGATTTTCTTAAAAAGTATTTGACTGATTTTTTTAAAATTCTTTACAACATAGTGTGTACTTTAAAAAATCTACTAGAAAAATATTTTATACAATAGTAAAGTCCTTAGTTCTTGAGAAAATCTCAACCTTATTGAGACCCCCTTTCTGGTAACGGACTGTTCATTCTTAATATAGGTAGACTCGGATACTTTATAGCAATGGTGATTTAATCTGAATCTGAAGACATGTACAGTCGACAGCAAATCAATGGTAACACTTGCAGTACGATTTCAAGTCTTGTGACGCAAATAATGAGAACTGTCAAAATAAGAAATGTGTGATTGATACTTATTTCTTTACCCGTTGCGCGCTATTTCTTTACCTTTGATTCCTGCTTCGTATGGATACAAGAAGTTCAAATCATGTTGAAGCAGCTATTTGATTGTTCCCAAGGTGGGTCAAGGGTCTCTCAAGGCCGGTGTTTGCGCAAAGTGCAGTTAACACGCGCACCACCGCCTAACGACCGGCCGCTAACAGCGGACACGTGCGCGCGCATTGACACACAGCGGGTAGAGACACCGCATAAGACAAGGACTCTCATTGATGCTGCCATGGAAACCCCATTGAACTATTACCCCTTTCCCAAATCAGCACTTGTTACATTTATATCGGCATGTATGTTCAACCTGCCCTACGTATACTTACCGCACAAGGGAACCAACCCAAGTATTCTTCAATGATATTCTGTGCCTGATTAAGTGGCCGTTTGGTGTTTATGTACGGAGCGGGATTTGTTTGTTAAGCACTGCACTGGATCTTAGTTTTTTTAGTTTCTATCTGTTATTCACCTCAACCAAGCCTGCCCGGAGCACCTCAAAGTTGGGCAACAAACAAATCCCTGGTGGAATATGCAGGCTGGTTTAAAGCTTCCATTGTCCGTGGCCTTTCAACATCTAGGTCTTTCAAGGTCGTGCTCCGGGAGATGCACTCGGTACTTGGGCCAGGACCTTCTTCCTTTGCGGAATACATTGTCTTCACTCCCTATAGAGTTGATGTAATGATGATAGAGTCGCCATTACAGCAACGCTAGGGAGTTTACTTCTTCAACTCTCCCTCTTTGGTGTTGCAGTAGAGCACATTGTCAATGTCATCATCATCATCAGCCCGTATCAGTCCACTGCTGGACGTAGA
Source organism: Tachystola acroxantha (assembly GCA_963506565.1). Lineage (NCBI taxonomy): Eukaryota > Metazoa > Arthropoda > Insecta > Lepidoptera > Oecophoridae > Tachystola > Tachystola acroxantha. The sequence goes on from OY735879.1 coordinate 14,312,904, forward strand.
CCTCTCCCAAAGTACACCACTCAACCCTACTCTCGGCCCTCTGCATCCAGTCTCTGCCAGCCATCTTGCGAAGGTCATCCCTCCATCTGGTCGGGGGCGTCTTACACTACGTTTACCCATTGTTAATGTGTGTTGTCTGTATTGTTGCAGGTGTTGTCGCTGGTGCTGCTGGCCGGCGCGGGCTCGGCGGGACGCGCCAGGAAGCACTACAAGCGAGATGGTAAGAACCAGCTCTTTGAAGCGCAAATGATGATGAAGTCCTTCGAGACATGTCATCTCCTGCATTGTCCTCGGATGTGACTTGCGACGCCAAACGTAGTCTTGAAGACTGTCGTATGTGGTGCAGTAGAATTCCCTGCTTGCGTTGGATTGGGAAGCGCAAATGCCTAGCTTATGATGATATCAAAAGAAAACATTACGAGATGCATACTGAGTATCGCCATTCCGGAAACTTCGGTCAATATTTAGGTAGACAGAGGTTAACAAGCGTGTCTGTCAAGCGACTGCCCATATAGGAGAAGCCTTTTTTATCAGGTAGACCAACTGGTGGATCTGTAGATCCTTTGGTCAGATCCGTGAATCTAATGAGTAGGCTCACGGATCTCATACTGCAATTTTTGGTACTAAGCTACTTATAGAACCATGTATACTGCCTTTCGTATTTAACCAACCAAAAGCACGCAATTTCTATAACACAGAGGGCAAGCACTGGCGCTCGCTCGCATCTCACATTGCCAATAATGTACCCCCAAACAACTTATCAATATCTTCCTAACAAAACAACTGATAATTGAGGAAATTCACATACCTTCAGAAGCGTAAAAGACATTGCCACGTTTCAATGGAGCTTTGCCGCACCTACAAAACTACTACGTGACAATTTAAGCTGTACCTATCATTTTTTTAGGGACTTATTACAGGTTTCATATTACATAATCAAAATCAATATCATTTTCTACTACTCTCGCAACTCCTATAGAGGAATAATAACAAAAAAAGAATAAATCGCTTCGATTTCTTACTATTTTTTAAATTCTTAATTAAGCAGTTTTTTTCGAATCGCAACTTGTACAAAACTTTATTTTAAACCAATAATTTTAATAAAAAACGGGAATATTTTTACATTTATTCGTTATCTTGTACAAGTTGCGGTTGATGGTGGGGCAGAATCTGGCATTGTCATTTTAGGGCTCCTCCATTGCAATTGGTAGTTCTCTCACTGTGATGTCACAGTGCCGCGGCCACTTGTCGTAACTAAAGTAAACATTCGCGATGCCTGCGTAAGCGCAGCTCCGACAATATTTGGAGACTTGTAAAATGTGGATCCCGGCTTGTTGTCAAACAGTGATGGGAACGACACACTGCGCAAATTACGCAATGTTTGTACAATTACGCTTTGGAGTGAAATGACCGCTAGTTGCAATACAGAAAATTATTTAAGCATTGCTACGGATAGGTCGAACCTTACGGGGGACAAGTAGTGCCACGTGTGCTCCAAACTATGTCTCTATGGTTTAATTATTCCAGAACCAAAATATCCTTAGAGAAAATTATTCCCGATAACCATACTTAAATATTAAAGACTCAAATTGAAAATAACCTATCCTGTGATTGCAGCGCCGCTGAGCTCCTCCTATCTACCGCCCGGTGGTGGTGGTGGTGGTGGCGGCGGCGGCGGGCGCCCCTCGTCGTCCTACGGCGCCCCCAGCCGCCCCTCTAGCAGCTACGGCGCCCCCAGCCGGCCGTCCTCGAGCTACGGGCCGCCGAAACCATCGAGCAGCTACGGCGCGCCCCCGTCGAACTCGTACGGCGCCCCCGCTCCGTCGTCGGGCTACGGTGCTCCTCCGCCGGCGCCCTCCTCCAGCTACGGTGCTCCCGCGCCCTCCTCGAGCTACGGCGCGCCTCCTTCACGCCCCTCATCGAGCTACGGCGCCCCCTCGCCCTCCTCCAGCTACGGCGCACCCCCTCCGCGCCCCTCGTCGAGCTACGGCGCCCCCAAGCCGTCTAGCTCGTACGGAGCGCCCGCGCGGCCCCCCGCGACCAGCTACGGCGTCCCCACCGGCCCCTCGACAACCTACGGCGCGCCCAAGCCCTCCAGCAGATACGGAGCTCCCGCTCAAAAACCATCCAGCTCCTACGGCGCCCCCGCTCCGTCCAGCTCCTACGGTGCCCCGGCCCCCTCTAGCTCATACGGCGCTCCCTCTCCACCCTCATCATCCTACGGCGCTCCCTCTCCACCCTCCTCGTCCTACGGTGCTCCCTCTCCGCCCTCGTCGTCCTACGGAGCTCCCTCTCCTCCGTCGTCTTCCTACGGTGCTCCCTCTCCACCCTCCTCATCCTACGGTGCACCTTCCGGCGGCTCCGGGCACGGCAGCAGCGGGGGCGGAGGAGGCGGCGGCGGCGGTGGGTTCAGTAGCAGCGGTTTCAGCAGCAGCGGTTTCGGCGGCAGTGGTTTCGGAGGCAGCGCGCCGTCGTCTAGCTACGGCGCGCCGTCGTCGGCCCCGTCGAGCAGCTACGGCGCCCCAGCGCCCTCCAGCAGCTACGGCGCCCCCAGCGGCGGCGGCGGCGGCGGCGGCGGCTTCTCATCCGGTGGGTTTTCGTCCGGCGGGGGCGGGGGCGGCGGCGGTTTCTCTTCTGGCGGCCACTCTAGCGGCGGCGGTGGTGGCTTCTCTTCCGGCGGTTCTGGCGGCTACTCGGGCGGCTCCGGCGGGCACTCGTCGGGCGGCGGCGGCGGGTACTCGAGCGGCGGCGGCGGCGGTGGCGGGTACTCGGGCGGCGGCGGCGGCGGCGTACCAGCCACCATCAACCAGGGCTACGACTCCAACGGCGGCTATGTGTATTAAAAAATCACTGCAATTCCTTGCAATCTAGGGACATAATGTCAGTCAATTTGTTTTAGGGGAATATCCATTTGAGTAAGCTTGGAGCTGTTTGTCCAATGCGGAAATGACACACAAAAACGAAGAAGTCAGTAGCGTGTGGTAATATCCTGTCATACTCATAACTTTTTCCAGTGAATATTGTATGGTACAGTTACTCAAACCGTTAAATGTATTCAAAGTGATCCATACGCGTGTGTCCGTCCGGTTGCAGTCCGACTGAGGCGGCGCGTAGTCTCTCTACTTGTATTTATTTAGTGGCACTACTGTACCGCGCTGTAGTGTGGCGTGGTGAGGTGTCGCTCGCTGTACGTAAGGGATTATACTAAACAAAAGTATTAATTATTATTTAATTGTAATAAAGAACTGTACAAAAATTTAGTTTTAAGTACCAAAACGTTTTGTATAAATTAAAAAAATTGTAAATAATGGCTGTTTCATTTTCTTTTACGCCTCGCCTATAAGAAGACAGCAAGATGCAGAGATGTAGAAGGGCACCCCGAATGAAGTATAACTTAGAGTGACGAGGAAATGCACTCAATTAAAAAATTTTATAACCATTGACATTTGCTGTGCAATAAAATACAGTGTCACTAATGAATGGTCTTCAAAATGAGGGTTTCAAGATAGCGACCCCCAAGGAATCTTATGACTCTTAGTCGATTAAAAGAGTGTAGTTACAGCTCATATTCGATCTTGTCCTAACTACGATTTACCTTTTGATGTCCATACCGATGCTAGGAATTTTGGTGTGGGTGCCTTGTTAACACAGACATTGGTGTTGATCGTCGTTTCGTCGGGGTTACGCAGAAACGGCGGTACAGTCGTCAATATTAATCTTGGATCCTCTTTGACACAATGAACAACTCTGTCATTTGCTACCATTATAGAGTCTATGTATATATAAATCAGTTTGGATGTCGTTTACTTTTTATTGTGACACAGTTTTTCATTGTATCAAATTGGATCTTAAACTACAATTGTAGTAAGGGTGGCAATGATCACAGAAACTCGTCAACATTCTATATCATTTATTGGGTCCGCCGGCGCCCCGAGGCCGGGGCTTGGCGGCGCCGAGTTCACAAAAGTACACATTTATTTTTTTCACATTTTCAAATATTCAACAAGAACTAGGAATAAGTCAATAGTAGGTATGTCTACCGGCTAACAGTGGACGGTCGCTGTCTAATATCATAGCGTATGCATCTCGTACCGTCCGTCCGTTCATAAAATATATAACTTTAATAATGGCATTATCACACAAATTTAAATATTAATATAAAATTTTAAATCTTTTCATTTATATATTTTCATAAATAATACATAATAAATTCATTGTTTATTGTTAAGCAATATTGATAACTTTTTCGTCAGATACGACTTCAAATATAGGGCTCTCTTTCTCCTTGTATAAGTAAATCATATAATATATATGTATAATATACCAACAATCCGGCAGTACGCAGGTATATTAGAGAGCAACGCCGAAGAACAACAACGATGCCTATAGCTACGCTTATACCTAATTGATATGTATCCGTTTGACACTAACACTATGATATGTTGTACATACACTTACACGCTACGATATTAACATTAAGTCACATAGACATGATATGTATCGGGCAGTCCCGGCGGCGGGACTCTAGGCAGGGGTTGAATATCACAATAAAATATTCAATATTTGCAACTTAGCTTCTAAAACTACACAATCTGTATATGCGTTTTTTTCTATGACCCTTGCCACTCGGCGACATAAACATTCAAAAAACAATACTAAAGCCAGATTATGTAAATATTCTGCATTAATTCGTAATATACGATTCAAAATACGTTTACGATATGTCAAAAAGCGTCAACTTAGAACACCAATTATTGTGGAATATCGTAAGTAAAATCACATTAGATATGAAACCTTGAACACCGAATAACATCAATTCTTATTTAGAAGTATTTAAACGAAGCGGAATCATAGTGCCGAGAGTGACCTATTTGTTGGCCACGGTTTGAACTGTGTGAAACTTAATGTCCCAGAATTCGACTCTCGAGACAATTGTAGCGTTTGGCTACTTTACGTCAAAACACTCCGGATCCCTGGCAACCCCTTTCATTTGTAATGAGGGGGTTTCAAAGTGACATTTAAGAAACAAAAATAGTACCGATAACTCGGGTAGATGACACTGATTCCTCGGTATGAAATCAAAATTATAAAGCTTCAATGCCCCGTGCAACCTAACCTAACCCTGTTTAAGAATTGAATGCGTATTTTTGTGGTATTTATAAAAATTAAATTGTATTGTTTCAAATAAAATAAAAAAGGATATTATTTAGCTGATATGCTGATATTAACAATATTTGTTTCATGGTCCGTCTGTATTTTTAAGAACTTTCGTGACTTCGCGCAACGCCATCTATTATTTTAAATGTCACTTTGAAAACCCCTTATTGTAAACACTACCACGAAGTGGCGGATGTTGGTATACAATTCATACCAACACATTTGTCATTTTGGTAGGAATTCCATCTGAGACTACATTTGTATAGGTTTTCCAACACTCAGACGAGAAAAACCGCGTGCAGACACTAGTCTAGACATGGCAACCTCTAATTAGTGCAACTGGCCCGAAACTGAACTGATTAGTTTGTTCAGATATCGCTAGCGCTGATCAATTGGCATCAATCTGTGTCACAGTTCAAACCAGACTGGCAACGAGGGGTATAGGCTTACGAAACCTACCTGGACTATGAAATACAGTCCCAGCCTAAGGCTGCCTTTCCACCAGAGGTGTGCTATGGTATGCTGCTTGATATCCACCAATCATATTCATTGGTCCACATAGCATTGCTCTGGCTGAATGAATATGAATGATGGATATCAAACGCAGCCATAGCAACGTACAATACCACATGTGGAAAGGCAGCCTTACTCTGCTGTCATCAAAGCGAAGATTCCCAGATACATGTATCGCTAGAAGTAACAAACTACGGAACAAAGCATATAAAACTAGAACAGCCACCGAATTGTACTAACGTTGCTTTATAAAACAATATCTAGTAAACAAGTACTTGCTTTACATTTCAACTAGGACTCATTATTAATAAAAGCATATAACAAATCTACTTAAAAGTATATAAATGCCTATAACAAAGCAATGCTGACTGGATGTTACAGTGAGACTAACAACATATACTTATCTAAGTCAACACACATAGTGTGTGCTTTTGAAGCGATTACATACATCTAAAGTATATAAGTAATTCTTTTATATATTTTTAAAACACTTTAACATTTTACGTAAGTAGATATAATCCATGTATTACATTCATTACATACTCGCTATATATTTGCATTCGAATATACTTTGGTCACGAGTAGTTAGCCTACACATAATATAATGTATGTATATGTCCTCTAAGCGGCACGCAACATATATTGTGCCTCGCTCTCTACGTTAATTGACTTAAATAAGGAATCCTCTTCAATATAAATAATATATAACGTGTATATCTCTTCTAACAACGAATAAGTTCACAATTTGATATGTATGAGTTGCGTTATCATTTCATTATTTATTATAAGTACCTACATATATTATATAAGTCGCGGGTCTACAAAGTAACGACTAATAATTTTATACACCCACTAAAACATACACTATTGCTTCAATGCTGTCGTATTTGTTATTATTATTAAACTAATATACATTTAAACACATACATCACACGACGTAAGTGCCTCTATTACGTAAGAACTAAACTAAAACTAAACTGTAGCCGTCAGCGAAGTTACTTGAGTATGTATGTTACAATATAAAAGTGCGATTTGCGGAAGATACGGATGATATGTTTCATTACTTTGAGCTTATAAATGTAGTTCAATAAGTTGAAGAGTTGCGGCTCATTTCGATGTAACGAACGTTATACAATCAAAACATATAGAGGTCGTTTCGTAGTTGAAACCACGTGATTAAGAATAATACCTAGATAGTAAAATCATCGTAAAATATAGTTTCGTTCCATGTGTGCAGTGGTCGGCGGTCGGGGTGGCCCAATGTCTACGCGGGGATCAGTTCTCACATCAACGTTATCTTCAAAGACAATTATAGCCGCAAGCTTAGGGTGAAATCGCTCTTACAACTGATATTTTTCATGGAATTTTGACAGTTGCTCACATTAAGCTTGCGCTCAGAATCTCGGCATGATAGCCTGTTTAAAAAAAACTATATTTACTTGGTTGAAAAATAATAGTGGTGGCAAAAGTAGCTGTTTACTAACTTAACTGCTGCGAAAGATACCTTTCTCAACTTTTATGACAAATGCTGTATATGATCAAAAGCTACACCTATCGTAGAAGCACACCTAACGTTTATTTGGGAATCTGGTTTTAATTTAAGTTGATCCTTAATCACGATTTATTAAGAGCAATATTAAACTTCAACCAAGCATTAACAGTTTCCCTTATACAAGATACAGAGATTACAGATCTAAGAATGTTTCATACCCGCGTAGACCTAATACGAGTTGTCTCAGAAGGCCGTCTGCTTGCCGAACGGCTGCACCGGCGGCGGTGCGTTGCTGGTGCCGAACAGCGGCGTGGGGCCGTCGTTGGGGTCGTCGAGGTCGTCGTCGTCCTCCAGCGCCGGGTTGACCCTGCCGCTGGCCTCGTCGGGCCCCACCAGCGTGGCCGCGGCGCCGTACACCCGCCCCGGCACGCCGCTCAGCACAGACATCTGCTCCCCAGCTTCGGACGGCTCGTCCACGCGGCGGATGTCCTCGGGAATGTTGACCACGCAGTTGAAGTAGTCGGACTCGGGGCTCAGGTAGCCGGAGTTGAAGAGGTACCTGCGGGAGGAGGGGGAGTTAGTGGGCTGCAGATGGAGTAGGTGATACGAAGGCAATAAATGATGCAAATAGATTAACTCAAAGAAGCATACGCATAGAAAAGAGTAGAAGAGAAACAATTAATGATTTAATGATGTAGCTCAATGGCTAGTGTGTAAAGTCATCATCATCAGTCTATTTATATGTCCCCACTGCTCGGGCACAGATATTCCCTTACATCGAGGGAGCTCGGCCATGATTCACCACGATGAGTGGCGGATTATACATGGCTTAGATTTTTTTCTATGACATGCAGGTTTTATCACGTTTTTTCTTTCACCGTTTTGAGAGCATTCGGTTGCACTCTAGTGCGTAAGTAATATTCGCAAATTAATGATCTAGCTATGGCAAGATAAACGTACAGAGTAGGTACATTTTTAAAGGACTTATATCAGCAATATTTTATATCGATCTTTAGAATCGCTACAATAGTAATGGTTAACATATGAGTGTGGTCATTCTGGGTGCAATGTTTTGGGTGCCCCGTCCTGTGGGGCTATTACGGTTCTCAAAACGATCAAATCATACCATGTCATATCGTGTGTGACAGGGACAGTGCTATTGCGTTAGTGTAGCGGCGTCTCTGTTCGGCACGACAAGGAATGGTATGATTTCATCGTTATTATTATTTATTTATTTGTTTTATTAATGGACTCGACAGTTCGTCATTTGCCAATGTCATGTTACAAAAATATCAATGTATAAATAGTCTTTTATCTTCCTCCAGAGGAGTCGCCTCAGCGTCTTCACCCTGGGCAGCCGCGTCTTCATGTCTTCATCCACAGGAGACGCCGTAGCGTCAATCACTGCGGACGAAGCAGCTCGACAGTCACGTTCACTCCCGAGCTCGTAGTGGGAATCTTGACCATGGCGCCAAACTTCAGATCCTGCTTGAAATCTCCAATAACTTCACCATACTGTCATTCGCGAACATTTTCTGATTAATTTAACGTGATATTAAACACAAAACACCCACTGTAGACATTATACTGAAAATTATTAAATAATTTCGCAACCGTCGTTTCCCGCCATTTTCAAAAAGCCGATTTCATCGTTTTGAGAACGGTAATAGTCTGGCTGTTAAAGATTACGACTACTAGTCATCACACGTGGTTCCGTCCGTCCGTCCGTCACGAGGCCATTTGTCAGCCGCTCGCTCGTCGTGAGATATTTGACGATCACGAAATCATTACCCGCATCTAATAGTCCATCTAATAGCCCGACTATGATGTGGCCTGCCTATGTTACGTCGCACATTCTAAGTAAGAGGTAAAGGATATAACGTTTATATTATTACCCAACTCTATTAAGTTAATAGGACTACAGAAACAATGTAATAGGTACTTAAATGCAAATTCAAAAATTGGCTTTAGTGGCAACTCATCTTCCAAAAATGTCACCTATAGGTGAGATGCCACCTTTTAAAATTGTTAGTGGTCGATTCACCCAGTACTTGAGTTGACTACTTCTAAAATGTGAGATGGTCTCACCCAGCTCCAAATTATATGCAAAAATATACGCTATATATTTACTTGCAATTATACAAATATGATATCCCTTATAAACCATGTTTTTTGTCAATTTAATACTTTCGTTTAATACGTTAAGTTAGACCGTGTGTGTCGCCAGTTCCGCATGAGGGATGAAGTCTAGATTACTAACAATAGTAATAGTTGTGTAATACCTAGTTATTAAGTAATTGTGTATTATTATATTATTTTAAAAGATGTGCTGCTGAGAGATTTTTGCCACTTTTTCTCCTCAGCGTTGGCACCTTTTCCTTGCAAAGTGGTGTAAATGTAAATTCAAAAATATGTTGTCGTGCACAAATGTACACAACGTGCTTACTTGCAATAAATAAATTTGACTTTGACCGTGGCTTAAGCCAAACACTTGTCACTGGTTACTCGCAAAACTTTTGATCAGACGCGATGAAATTACCACGTATGGAGTTGAGGATACTTATACGAGCTTTAACTGGACACTGCAGGCTGAATAGACATCTGAACAGAATGTGCCTGTCCGACACCACTGCCTGTAGATTCTGCTGTGAAGCCGAGGAAACCCCCATGCACATCCTCTGTGAGTGTGGATCACTCATTCACAGCAGAAGCCGAGCCTTAAGACACATAATGCCACACGAGGATATTACAACTCTCTCGCCCAAGTGCATCATACGATTCCTGAAGGACGTTGGTCTTGGGAGCGAGATATAAGAACTCGGTTCCTTTGAGGTCGCAGTGACCCATGGGCTTGTACCAACACCGTGATATCAAGTAATAATAATCAAGTGATTTAAGCCCTGGAATAACTTTTCAGTCATGATTACAAGGCTATAAGATCACTATTGCTACCTACTAAGATGTAAAAGCATTCAATTACTTATGACAGTCGAACAAATGTTTTTCGAATTTAGAACCTCCATCCTGACGGTTTACTCTACGCCAGAATCTATTCGCGTACATTTCCTTCATCGAATCGTATCCCTTCATTACAATTGTGTATCTAATATCATGTTCCAACAGAAACCCGTAACATTAGCCATTAAATTACTCCAATTTGCCGAAGCTTTTAAAATTAATGAGTAGTGTTCGACCGAACTTTCGGTTTCGGCCTAGATTCGGCCAAATAACGGGTTTCGGCTTAGTTTCCGAAACTGAATTCGAAAGCCTATATAACGTTATAATATTAAAAAGCATAAAAAAGTTATTTGAAATAAGGGAGTGATAATATATACTTAGTGCTTAAGAATTACTTCAAATATCAAAAACTGAATTGTTTAATATGTGATTTATAAATAAAAAACTGACTGATTATAATTGCCTATTTATTTTTTCCACGAAATAATGACTTTATATGGATGTTTCGGTTTCGGTTTCGTTTTCGGCCGAAACTAAGACTGTGGCCGAAATTCGGTTTCGGTTTCGGCCCTAAAACCTACTTTCGGTCGGACACTATTAATGAGACAACGAGCGACTGAATTATTTATTTCGCTTTATTCGTTTGAACTTATATATTCCGTTTGAATTGGAATGTGATTGCGAGGGCCTCCCCCTTGATGGGGGGTCCGGGGTCGCCGGGGCCGCGACAACAGGCCGGGGCTCGGACATGATGGAAAGGAAGTATTTACATTCAGTCATAAAAGGATTACGAGAGGCGTTTATACAGCCATGAACGAAAATAACTATTTTAATTATTACTCTCTACCTTAGTAACACAATTACGAGTACGGTAATACTATTTTAATGGCTATTTTTATTATTGGTGAATAGAAAGCTAAATACTATTTACACGTGACACTCTGCTAAAGCTTTGCCGATAGTTAAATGCCCCCGTAACTAAGTACACTGCGTTCCCATACCCTTCGTTCATATTCACTGTACTACGCCACTTGTCACTCACACTAATCAGTTGTTGTCCAAACGTGCTAAGTGTGGCCTGCACTTGACACTTGCACTAATCAAGAAAAGAGAGAAAAGAAAGAAAGAAAAGAAAGAAAAGAAAGAAAAGAAAGAAAAGAAAGAAAAGAAAGAAAAGAAAGAAAAGAAAGAAAAGAAAGAAAAGAAAGAAAAGAAAGAAAAGAAAGAAAAGAAAGAAAAGAAAGAAAAGAAAGAAAAGAAAGAAAAGAAAGAAAAGAAAGAAAAGAAAGAAAAGAAAGAAAAGAAAGAAAAGAAAGAAAAGAAAGAAAAGAAAGAAAAGAAAGAAAAGAAAGAAAAGAAAGAAAAGAAAGAAAAGAAAGAAAAGAAAGAAAAGAAAGAAAAGAAAGAAAAGAAAGAAAAGAAAGAAAAGAAAGAAAAGAAAGAAAAGAAAGAAAAGAAAGAAAAGAAAGAAAAGAAAGAAAAGAAAGAAAAGAAAGAAAAGAAAGAAAAGAAAGAAAAGAAAGAAAAGAAAGAAAAGAAAGAAAAGAAAGAAAAGAAAGAAAAGAAAGAAAAGAAAGAAAAGAAAGAAAAGAAAGAAAAGAAAGAAAAGAAAGAAAAGAAAGAAAAGAAAGAAAAGAAAGAAAAGAAAGAAAAGAAAGAAAAGAAAGAAAAGAAAGAATGAAAAAACGACTACACAAATGTTATACATCTGAATACTCACACTGAGAGCCATGAGATGAATGCGAGCGTGAACAGCGACATGACCATGGCCATCGTGCGGAACGGGAACAGTTGCACCTGGGTCTCCGCGTCCCAACCTGCAGGGCAAGGACACGAGGAACGTTAGGGCGGTACAATATTTCAGCAAAGGACAGAATAAGAAGCACCGAGGATTATCAGCCAGGTCCAGAAAAAATCCACTGATCCTTAGAAAGCGGATATATGGACTTGTAGGAAAGTGGTAGGAATATAGATTCGTGGAACATGCCGATAATAATCGCTAAATGGAGTATTTAGCGAGGAGTGCCTTCAGATCCTCGGCGGAGTCAAATGTCTACACTAGGGCAAGTTTCCATGAGCTATTCTCTTGTGTAGGAGCTGTTGTATGCTGATGTCTGACGGGGAACTTGTGTAGGAGCTGTTGTATCCTGTTATCTGGCTTGGAACTATGTAGCAGCTGTTGTATGGTGTTGTGTGACTTGCCCGGGTAGTGTATGAGCGGTGGCAGGCCCAACATCTTCTCTCCACCCGACAGGCGCACCAGCAGCGCCACCACGTACGCGGCCAGCGAGCCGTACGTGTTGCAGTGCCGCTTGAAGTGGACCACCATCAGCAGCTGCGGGAACAGGATCACGTACACCAGGTCCGAGCACATGGACCTGTGGGCACACGATAACGCAAAACACAGTTAGTGGACGAGCATTATTACACAGCAGTCACCTGCAGAGCCTGTGGTGATAACCTAGAGTTCATGAAACACTTTTTGTGTGAACGTAGCCAGTTAGGCTAGGAAGCGAATGGGTTCCCCCGATTTTCCCCCCGAAAAAGAAAAAAAAAGGAAGCGAATGGGTCTATTGGGGTCGGTCTATCCGGAACCAGAAGATTACAATGTTGACGAATACGTCGTCCTTCCTCCTCCTTAAAGATATAACTTGAAGGAGGAAGAAGGAGTATAAAGGAATGGGGAGAGCACAAAAGACCACAACGGGTCAAAGTACCGCCACTTGGCACCCAATAAGTTAAGATACACTTAGATCAGATTTAAGATACTTGTATTTCCACCAACAAATAGTCCAGCGGAAAGGAATGCTCTGTTCTTGGGAGCGGAGCGGAGTCATTACGGACTTTGACGGAAAGACATCATGTGATACGCCCTCAAGATATATATACCTACATCTAACACAAGTTTAGAACATTGTTCTCAGATAAAATTTCTCTGAGATATGTTGATTGACGTGATCAAGTGTACCTAGTGTTCCTAAGATCTGAATAAATGAGTTATGAGATTGGTTTATTAATAAATAACATACTTGAGCAGACGTGGCCCGCAAAGCAGCCACATTAAAGTGGAACTGTGCGGGCCCCGTGTGCCGCATGCAGCCGGACCGATGGGCCCGGACTGTCACAGAATGGGTGCCATCGGACGGTCGCCGGCGTCGGGGCAGACCTCGGCGTAGGGGGAGAGACGATGTCGGTAGATACAGGGATGGGTGGCTGGAAGAGGCTCAGGACAGGGATGGATGGAAGAGGAGGGGGAGACCTTTGCCCAGCAGTGGGACAATTTATAGGTTAACAATAAAAATATATACTTGAGATGGTGATCACGTCTTGAGAGTGTATCAGCTGAATTCGCCCTTGATTTGAGCTCAGACTATTAATACGGCAATAATAAATAATACAGTGGCGTTTCCACAGAGAAAGAGTTGAACGAAACGGATTAAAGTGGTTGAATGAGTTCTTTGTGGAAGATATGGAAGCACAATGTATATGAAACTCGCGAAAATACCTTGGACCACATTATTTGAGTCAGCGGGCACGATCTCTGATAGCATCAGTATAACATGCAATTCGCACGGAGTAGTTCTAATCAAAAGCAATAAAACATTGTTACAGCCTTCTAATTTATGGGTATCATTGCACGTGTTGCGAAACCAGCGCCCTTCCACTCGTACATCAGAGCGAACTAGATTTTGTGCAAGTACTGGCATATTTTAATACACGCATTATAATATTGGATTGGGTGAGCACGAAGTCGCAATATCCATTGACCTAAGGCAGGAGAATGGACACTATGCGAGCGACACGTCTATAGGTATACTATGTGCCGCTCTCTTTAATATAGGTGAGTACTATAAGACTATATTTTATAAAGGAAACGAATGAATTTGCTGTTTATTTACCAGTCGTCTTGTAAAGAAAGGTGGATTCAGAATCAAAGGATTTTTTTTGCATTTTATCACTGAAATTTCGATGTTTTGTGGAACTCTGGCCTTTGTAGGGTTAATGCTCGTATTTAGGACTAGAAATCTAACGTAGTGTCTGTGAATGTCGATCCCTTAGTATAAAATATTGATTTAACCTGCAATTAAAACAATGTTTTTTTTATTTAAGTATTTATTCTTTTATAAGTTTATTTCAAAAAGGTACAATATAAAATAAAAAGGTCCATTCAATATTTAAAATACCTAATCTAAACAATTTTTAAAAATTTTAGTTACAGGAAGAGTAGCCAAGACACTGGCAGCGTTACCTCGCTGGATCGCGATGCTAATCCGTTGCGCGAGGTAGCTGCCAGCTCTTGAGTCACCAGTGGCATCTACTACTCGTTTGCTAAGCTCTTTATATAGCGACCAAGCGCCGGGACCCCACGGGCCGAGGGTCTCGACACCAAAAGCAACAAAGTTGTATTTATTTAAACAATATTGTCACAGAATGTCACTTAACCAATGTGCTGTGCAATTCATGTCATATTATACATTACTAGTCTAATTCAATTAGTAATTACAGTCAAATTAATTAAATGAGTATTATTAGATAGGTCAAGAATTATTATACTTACTTTAAACATTCATTACATTACATAATTTCTTATCTCCTTTCGCCGGGGATTGCCTGGAAGAGATCAGATCAGATAAGGCCGCCTTTGTACAATAATATTTTTTGTAATAACTCGATTAATGTAATACTTTTGTACAATAAAGAGTCTATCTATCTATTCATTACTACAATTAAGACACACAGTTCATTCATCCAATGTTGTGTCCTGTCCAGTAAGTTTATGAACTGATAATAGCTTACACCTCTACGCGTTACAAGCGAGCGACCTTTGTCCCCGTACACACCGATACGGGGAGGTAAGTGGAGCGCTAGCCTGCAATCTCCCCTGGAGCGCATTGCACCGCCGGCACCTGCGACGGGACGCGGGAGGGGAGACAAGGAGGTGCGCTGGGGGGGGGGGGGGGGGGGGGGTGAGGGATTCGGTTTCAATTATCGAGCTCGCTCAATGTAAATATCTAATGCACTTACTAGGTTTTCATCGAGATTCATAAAACAGAGGCTTCTAAGGTTTCAACAGAGCACCGGATGCGAGAGGAGAATTGGGATAGGATGGCGGCTTGTGAATTTGTTTCCATTTTGTTCGATATCGGATAGCGATGGGGCATTGGGAAAGGGGTTGTTTTCTTTTAATATAGATATCGCTTTATTAAAGATCGCTTCAATACAGATAAAAAGATAGGGTCTGTCCCAGTAGTCTCATTGGACAAGTGGCATGAAAGCAAGTGTTCCGTAGAGCTCCTAAGATTGAATAAACGAAGTATTGAAGGAATATTTGTCTCAACAGTTCTTCAAAGAGCTTGGTGGCTAGTGGTTGGGTCAATGGACTTGCAATACGGAGGTCCCAGGTTCGATTCCCAGCCAGGGCAGCCATGTACCAATGAGTTTCGACGGACAAAACTTACGTACGTTTACCGAGTCAAAAACGGTGAAGG
Organism: Tachystola acroxantha; assembly: GCA_963506565.1. NCBI lineage: Eukaryota > Metazoa > Arthropoda > Insecta > Lepidoptera > Oecophoridae > Tachystola > Tachystola acroxantha. The sequence continues at coordinate 14,328,513 of OY735879.1, forward strand.
AAAACATCGTGATGAAACCTGCATGCCGTAGAAAAATCTAAAGCATGTGAAATCCGCCAATCCGCAGTGGGCCGGCATGGTGGATGATGGCCCCAGCTAGCGATGTTAGGGAAGGTCTGAAGGTCTTATTACATTTCGTCTTTTAAATCAATGTTCATGCACAGTTTTTAAACTTTCACGGTTTGTATACATATTAATTAGATAAAACGGGAATTACCGTGTTAAACATTTATTATTGTTGTCTCGATATTTCGACAGCATTGCAGCCATCATGGTCACGAGTAGACTGAAGTCGGTGAGTGTTAAACGTCAGAAGGGTGACACAAAACGATCTACCCTCTTTCGTGTTCGCTGACTGCGTTGAGAAAAGTTGTTGATATTTGCAGGTACCCCCATTTTGCAAAAAGAACTAATTATGTCCGCTCGTTTGCACGCACTCGCCTTTGTGCCTCGTTTACATAAGTCTCCACTGAACGGTACCTTAACCACCTCAATTCGGTACACGAAAAGGTTAAATTTACCCACGAAGTCGAAGAAAACCGCTCCCTTCCTTTCTTGGATGTGAAAGTTGTTGTCAGACCTGACGGCACTCTGAGCCATTCGGTGTATAGAAAACCTACACACACTGACAGATACCTCCATGCTGATTCTCATCATCATCCCGCACACCTGCAGTCAGTTGTTGCATCCCTTACCAGACGAGCCTTCAACCTGTGTGACGAGGACCACGTGGAGAGGGAGTTAACACACGTAAAGGGCGTGCTCAGAGACAATGGATATGATGGGAAGTTCAGAACACCAAGAGCACCTGCAAAGAGACGAATAAGGGTTGACAGACAGCCGGCGTATCTACCTTTCGTGAGAGGGGTAACAGACCGAATAGGCAGACTGCTTTCAAAGATATCCATCAAAACAGTTTTTACCCCGCACACAAAGGTACAGAGAAGCATGAGATCACCCAAGGACATTTTTCCGCTTGAAAAACCTGGCGTCTACAAGGTCGACTGCAGCTGTGGTAGTTCCTACATTGGACAAACAAAACGCACGATCGCCTCCCGGACTAAGGAGCACATAGCTGCGGTCAGAAAGAACGAAGCGCACAAGTCAGCCGTAGCACAGCATTTGTTAGAGTCGGGCCCTAATCACTGGATTGAACTTCACAATCCAAAAGTATTATCGACAGAACGCCATTATGTTCCCAGATTAGTACGCGAGGCCATTGAAATAAAGAAATACAGAAATTTCAATCGCGACGATGGTTTTCTGTTGTCAAAAACTTGGAATCCAGTGATCGACTTATGTAAACGAGGCACAAAGGCGAGTGCGTGCAAACGAGCGGACATAATTAGTTCTTTTTGCAAAATGGGGGTACCTGCAAATATCAACAACTTTTCTCAACGCAGTCAGCGAACACGAAAGAGGGTAGATCGTTTTGTGTCACCCTTCTGACGTTTAACACTCACCGACTTCAGTCTACTCGTGACCATGATGGCTGCAATGCTGTCGAAATATCGAGACAACAATAATAAATGTTTAACACGGTAATTCCCGTTTTATCTAATTAATATGTATACAAACCGTGAAAGTTTAAAAAGTGATATTCGTAACCGATACGGGTCGGAAGGAATAATAAAATTACGCCATCTAGAACGCTTGCGGAAGAAACGCGAAAGACTTACCGCCGGGATAACATTCTTAGTGAAGTGCCGTGACACTAATGTCATACCTACTTGTGCGAGAATAAAACCGCGTAATGATATCGCGAATTCTGCAAGTATTCTGCGTAACGCGAGTGTACAGTTGCTGCGGAGATTAATTCGGAACAATAGGTTTTCGTTAAATAAGGTGCAAAGTGAATTGTATAATCTCCACAAGGAATGCAGTGTATTATTTACAAGGGAAGATTTTGACATCTGTGATCGTGTAACATACCTCCAAGCAGCTCGAACGGGTGAATGGTGCTCCATAAATCAGACAAGGAAGTATGAACATCTTATTCGCAAACAACAAAGGAAAGACAGGTATGCTAAACCTAAGACACACGACACAGTAATTAATTTATCTTCAATAACACTGACCGAATTCTGCGGTGTCCCTTCTTGAAAAAGGTTTAAACTTTGCACCTACTCCGACACGCGTCCCATATGAACAAATCATCGGCAACATCGAGGAAGTTATCAGCAGAAACCGTATTCCTCCGAATGATGCAGAGATAATAAGACAGGAATCGGCGGTCATATTACGTCACGCGCTACCCCCAAAACCAAATATCTCGCAAGAGGAAAGAAGTGCCATGTTTGAACTAAGTCGAAATGAAGACATTCAGGTACTTAAGGCAGACAAGGGTAATGCTACAGTAATTATGGATACTGCAGATTACAAGGTTAAAATCCAATCGTTGCTCGAGGATGAAGGGACTTATAAAAAAGTGAATTACAACCCAACTAGCAGAGTCACCCGTCAAACAACTAAGATTATCCAAGAATACAAACACCTATTCAATGAGGATGTCCTTAAACGCTTGCTTAGGCCAAGGGTAACGCAGCCGCCAAAATTGTATGGTCTACCAAAAATACACAAGAACCACGCACCCCTGAGACCTATTGTTAGTCAAATTGACTCACCCACGTATGAGTTGGCAAAACATGTCGCTAAGACATTGCAGCCACTGGTGGGCAAGACATCATCCTACGTGAAAGACTCCAGACACTTCGTGGATATCATAAGGCAGACCAGGGTTACAGACAGTGACAAGCTGATCAGTTTTGATGTGGAATCTTTATTTACAAATGTTCCCATTTCAGAGTGTTTGAATGTGATTAGCCTGAAACTCCAAGATAACAATACCCCATCTGACATAGTCGTGCTATTGAAACACTGTCTGTCATCGAGTTATTTCATCTACCAAGGAGAATACTACCTACAAATTGATGGTGTGGCCATGGGTAGTCCAGTAGCACCAGTAGTAGCCAATATGTGGATGGAACACTTTGAGGACCTTGCAATGCGCACCGCGCCACCGATACCCATAAAAATGTGGAAACGGTACGTTGATGATGTCTTCGGTGTGCTTGATGGTGACAGTGTAGACATTGAACGGTACCTTAACCACCTCAATTCGGTACACGAAAAGGTTAAATTTACCCACGAAGTCGAAGAAAACCGCTCCCTTCCTTTCTTGGATGTGAAAGTTGTTGTCAGACCTGACGGCACTCTGAGCCATTCGGTGTATAGAAAACCTACACACACTGACAGATACCTCCATGCTGATTCTCATCATCATCCCGCACACCTGCAGTCAGTTGTTGCATCCCTTACCAGACGAGCCTTCAACCTGTGTGACGAGGACCACGTGGAGAGGGAGTTAACACACGTAAAGGGCGTGCTCAGAGACAATGGATATGATGGGAAGTTCAGAACACCAAGAGCACCTGCAAAGAGACGAATAAGGGTTGACAGACAGCCGGCGTATCTACCTTTCGTGAGAGGGGTAACAGACCGAATAGGCAGACTGCTTTCAAAGATATCCATCAAAACAGTTTTTACCCCGCACACAAAGGTACAGAGAAGCATGAGATCACCCAAGGACATTTTTCCGCTTGAAAAACCTGGCGTCTACAAGGTCGACTGCAGCTGTGGTAGTTCCTACATTGGACAAACAAAACGCACGATCGCCTCCCGGACTAAGGAGCACATAGCTGCGGTCAGAAAGAACGAAGCGCACAAGTCAGCCGTAGCACAGCATTTGTTAGAGTCGGGCCCTAATCACTGGATTGAACTTCACAATCCAAAAGTATTATCGACAGAACGCCATTATGTTCCCAGATTAGTACGCGAGGCCATTGAAATAAAGAAATACAGAAATTTCAATCGCGACGATGGTTTTCTGTTGTCAAAAACTTGGAATCCAGTGATCGACTTATGTAAACGAGGCACAAAGGCGAGTGCGTGCAAACGAGCGGACATAATTAGTTCTTTTTGCAAAATGGGGGTACCTGCAAATATCAACAACTTTTCTCAACGCAGTCAGCGAACACGAAAGAGGGTAGATCGTTTTGTGTCACCCTTCTGACGTTTAACACTCACCGACTTCAGTCTACTCGTGACCATGATGGCTGCAATGCTGTCGAAATATCGAGACAACAATAATAAATGTTTAACACGGTAATTCCCGTTTTATCTAATTAATATGTATACAAACCGTGAAAGTTTAAAAAGTGATATTCGTAACCGATACGGGTCGGAAGGAATAATAAAATTACGCCATCTAGAACGCTTGCGGAAGAAACGCGAAAGACTTACCGCCGGGATAACATTCTTAGTGAAGTGCCGTGACACTAATGTCATACCTACTTGTGCGAGAATAAAACCGCGTAATGATATCGCGAATTCTGCAAGTATTCTGCGTAACGCGAGTGTACAGTTGCTGCGGAGATTAATTCGGAACAATAGGTTTTCGTTAAATAAGGTGCAAAGTGAATTGTATAATCTCCACAAGGAATGCAGTGTATTATTTACAAGGGAAGATTTTGACATCTGTGATCGTGTAACATACCTCCAAGCAGCTCGAACGGGTGAATGGTGCTCCATAAATCAGACAAGGAAGTATGAACATCTTATTCGCAAACAACAAAGGAAAGACAGGTATGCTAAACCTAAGACACACGACACAGTAATTAATTTATCTTCAATAACACTGACCGAATCTGCGGTGTCCCTTCTTGAAAAAGGTTTAAACTTTGCACCTACTCCGACACGCGTCCCATATGAACAAATCATCGGCAACATCGAGGAAGTTATCAGCAGAAACCGTATTCCTCCGAATGATGCAGAGATAATAAGACAGGAATCGGCGGTCATATTACGTCACGCGCTACCCCCAAAACCAAATATCTCGCAAGAGGAAAGAAGTGCCATGTTTGAACTAAGTCGAAATGAAGACATTCAGGTACTTAAGGCAGACAAGGGTAATGCTACAGTAATTATGGATACTGCAGATTACAAGGTTAAAATCCAATCGTTGCTCGAGGATGAAGGGACTTATAAAAAAGTGAATTACAACCCAACTAGCAGAGTCACCCGTCAAACAACTAAGATTATCCAAGAATACAAACACCTATTCAATGAGGATGTCCTTAAACGCTTGCTTAGGCCAAGGGTAACGCAGCCGCCAAAATTGTATGGTCTACCAAAAATACACAAGAACCACGCACCCCTGAGACCTATTGTTAGTCAAATTGACTCACCCACGTATGAGTTGGCAAAACATGTCGCTAAGACATTGCAGCCACTGGTGGGCAAGACATCATCCTACGTGAAAGACTCCAGACACTTCGTGGATATCATAAGGCAGACCAGGGTTACAGACAGTGACAAGCTGATCAGTTTTGATGTGGAATCTTTATTTACAAATGTTCCCATTTCAGAGTGTTTGAATGTGATTAGCCTGAAACTCCAAGATAACAATACCCCATCTGACATAGTCGTGCTATTGAAACACTGTCTGTCATCGAGTTATTTCATCTACCAAGGAGAATACTACCTACAAATTGATGGTGTGGCCATGGGTAGTCCAGTAGCACCAGTAGTAGCCAATATGTGGATGGAACACTTTGAGGACCTTGCAATGCGCACCGCGCCACCGATACCCATAAAAATGTGGAAACGGTACGTTGATGATGTCTTCGGTGTGCTTGATGGTGACAGTGTAGACATTGAACGGTACCTTAACCACCTCAATTCGGTACACGAAAAGGTTAAATTTACCCACGAAGTCGAAGAAAACCGCTCCCTTCCTTTCTTGGATGTGAAAGTTGTTGTCAGACCTGACGGCACTCTGAGCCATTCGGTGTATAGAAAACCTACACACACTGACAGATACCTCCATGCTGATTCTCATCATCATCCCGCACACCTGCAGTCAGTTGTTGCATCCCTTACCAGACGAGCCTTCAACCTGTGTGACGAGGACCACGTGGAGAGGGAGTTAACACACGTAAAGGGCGTGCTCAGAGACAATGGATATGATGGGAAGTTCAGAACACCAAGAGCACCTGCAAAGAGACGAATAAGGGTTGACAGACAGCCGGCGTATCTACCTTTCGTGAGAGGGGTAACAGACCGAATAGGCAGACTGCTTTCAAAGATATCCATCAAAACAGTTTTTACCCCGCACACAAAGGTACAGAGAAGCATGAGATCACCCAAGGACATTTTTCCGCTTGAAAAACCTGGCGTCTACAAGGTCGACTGCAGCTGTGGTAGTTCCTACATTGGACAAACAAAACGCACGATCGCCTCCCGGACTAAGGAGCACATAGCTGCGGTCAGAAAGAACGAAGCGCACAAGTCAGCCGTAGCACAGCATTTGTTAGAGTCGGGCCCTAATCACTGGATTGAACTTCACAATCCAAAAGTATTATCGACAGAACGCCATTATGTTCCCAGATTAGTACGCGAGGCCATTGAAATAAAGAAATACAGAAATTTCAATCGCGACGATGGTTTTCTGTTGTCAAAAACTTGGAATCCAGTGATCGACTTATGTAAACGAGGCACAAAGGCGAGTGCGTGCAAACGAGCGGACATAATTAGTTCTTTTTGCAAAATGGGGGTACCTGCAAATATCAACAACTTTTCTCAACGCAGTCAGCGAACACGAAAGAGGGTAGATCGTTTTGTGTCACCCTTCTGACGTTTAACACTCACCGACTTCAGTCTACTCGTGACCATGATGGCTGCAATGCTGTCGAAATATCGAGACAACAATAATAAATGTTTAACACGGTAATTCCCGTTTTATCTAATTAATATGTTCATGCACAGTACATGCAGCAGTATAGTAATGGTAGTAGCGCGTGTCCTCCACTCGCCGGTTGCGCCACAACGAGTGGCCTCCAGCTCATGATCCGTGCACTAATTCGGCGAGTGCATTCCGCTCGCCGCAGCCGCTGCGGGGGGCACGTAGCCACGTACCGAGGTGCCCGGTCCCTCGTCGTGTCACAGAGTGCGAACGCCGTTTATGTCTAAGTGCTCCCGCACACGGGCCACCGGCCACAGCCACAAAACGCCGCCACTGGCATATTTCCTGTAATTTTCATACATTTTATATGTACTCGCCGCACACGGTTGACGCCGGTGGCGGCCACACGCTACAAGCTTCTAGCTTCTCGTGGCGGCGTTTGTGGCTGTCGCGTGTGGCCCGTGTGCGGCGACACTTAGGTGCAGATCATTATAGTGACTGTTTTTGTGTGGCACCACAGTGTATTTAAACACAGTATAGGCACTAGATATTTCTGGTTTCCCTGGAAATCCCTAGTTTGCAGGTTCGATAGTCTCATTGTCCCAAAAATATATGTTTAGGCTTATTACTGGCTGTTTTATTTTTTAACCCTTATGTCTGAGTGACAGAGAACCATTTTGATGTTAAACAGATTACATTGAACTTTCAACAAGCAAAGGCGTGATTTTCATTGTCTATATCAATTAACCATATAAATATCCAGCTAATCATCCAAATTCATCATCAACCAACCCCTGGCTTCGCAAGGAGCCAACAATATAAGTTACAATGCTTAAACTTTTTTGGAATTAAACTGTCGGTCTAAATGCCGACTTCAGTCTTCAACAATATAAGATAAGATAAATATTCTTTATTGCAAAAAAAAACACAAAAGAAATAGGCTAACACAGTTAGTATTACAATTGGCGGTCTTATCGCTCAAAGCGATATATAAGTGAGTGATATCCGTTTATATATGCTTATACTGTTTATTACTGTCCATAACATACTTACTGAACACGCCTAGTGTCTGTGCTGGGAAATCAACTTTTCTTGACTAGCTTCTACACAGAATAGTAGTAAACTTCCCGCAGAAGTTCAGATCCCAGAAATTCCTTGGCCAAATCAAATATTTTTATTGTGCATAAAAATTCACATAAATGAATTTCTTGACTGTCATCAAAAAAGTTAGATAATTTGTAGTTATTTTAGTTTGCAGTTTCTATTACTTCTACAATTCTTCAACTTAAGAGATCGTGAAACGAAAGAAACTCTACACAAGTCTCCCTCTTCTCTCTTAGTCAGCCCGCAGTGAACGGTGCCATTATCGGCGACTTGGCAGTTTCTCTACTATGCTTAGCGGTACACTGACGGTAGTGATATATTTCGCAAGTGTATCGCGTGCGTCGTCAACGCGATGGGTCTGTACGGGGCCACTCGGCCAGGGTTTATGGGAGTCGTGTGGCGATGGTGACTGCGGACTGCAAGCTACTCGGGTTATGGGGATTGTGACGCAAGAATGCATCCGAGTGCTCTCAAAATGAATGAAAACATCGTGATGAAATGTGCATGCCGTAGAAAAAAATCTAAGGCATGTGAAATCCGCCAATCCGTAGTGGGCCCGCGAGGTGGATCATGGCCCTAGCTCCCTCGATAAGATAAGATTCTTTATTGCAAAGTAGAAGGAATTACACAAAAGAAATATGCTAATACAGTTAGTATCACAATTGGCGGTCTTATCGCTTAAAGCGATCTCTTCCAAACAACCATTAATCGATGATTTGATCTTTTTTTCTCGATGTAAGGGAAGGTCTGTGCCCGAACAGTGGGACAATGTAAATTGACTGATGATGATGCAAGAATGATGATACTCCAGCGATCTACTAGATCGTATCATACAGGACCATATTATCTTGTGTCCTAGATTTGAAGTAAGTATTCCGTAAAAAAAATAGTAGAATCTATTGTCTTCAGTAGCTAGACATTTTGAGACCGCATCTGTCCAACATAGGCCTCTCCCAAGGTACGTCACTCAATACGATTCCTTCATTTAGCCTTTTCCATCCAGTCTCTGCCGGCCACCTTGTGCATCTCAATACGTCTAGATGTGTTGATGTAAGGGATGTCATAAATACTACAGGGATGACGCTCATTATTCGTCTAAAACCTTCCACTTTGCTAACATATTCTTCGTATGAATTTGTAAAAAACACATCTCAATATTTCGGTTATCATTATCAAACATCAATCGCCGTAATATCGACAACCAATCAACCTATATAAGATTGAAATTTTGACCGTAGCATCATGGCGTAAGGTTCATAATAAGGTCATCAATTGGTACCAACCAATCTACTGCCATGATTATGAAGTCATCCGTTGTTCCTCCCTCGCGCAAAATAGCAGTTAAAGCTAGAGTGGTAAGATTATGAATCCACCCCATTGAACTCCTATAAACAACTAGATACACAAAAGTCTTACTAAAACAATTTAAAAAACGTCCAAATAGGGATCCGTTGTTAACGTCCAAATAATGTCCAATAAAGCAAATGAGGGTCCATTCATCCGTTTGGACCTTCTTTGCGCTCGGACATTTTTAGAAGGCAAACTGTGTATCTAGTTGTTTATAGGAGATCAATGATCCACCCTTAAAAAAGGCCAGTCCACTCACTAGCTGGCACTGAAATTGTGGCGTAAAAACGCGAGTTTTGACTTTGATTATGAATTCAGTCTAATAATAAAGACCATCAACAAGCGCGCAGTTTGAGGTGTGACAACACCTAGGCCACTGGTGATGTGCCGCTAATGAGTGGTGGGTGAGCACGCTATTGTCATACGGGGTCGGTGACACAGTTTACAACACTTAGGATGGATCGTTTGGAGATTTGGCATAGCTAGAGCAGGCGACAGCATATGAAGCCAAAGTAGATGCTGAAGAGGACCAGCAACTTACCTCAAAGTTGCCAGAAATGTTTTGCGTAATTCTTCTGCGAGAAAGTACAGATCAGTGGGGGCTATTACGGTTCTCAAAACGATCAAATCATACCATGTCATAGCGAGCGTGACAGGGACAGTGCTATTGCGTTGGTATAGCGGTGTCTCTGTTTGGCGCTGCATGACATGTTATGATTTGATCGTTTTGAGAACGGTAATAGGGGCACTAATTCCGGTTCTATGCAATACGCATGTGAATTAAAACCCGCCGGCGACATCGCGGGGCATAAGCTAGTATCACTGTCTTTAATACTAAGTTGGCTGGTAACAAACCCATTCAAATGGTTAAGCGCACAAAGCTAATGCTCAGAATGGCAACAAGGGTGTCAAAAGGGCTAGTTTTCGAAACGACTAAATTCTCTAAATGGCTAATTCTCAAAATTGTGTCGTATTGCGATGGAGAGAATGCGTACAATGTTGACCAACCGTGAATCTACTAACAATAATGTAAACACTTCTGCAGATTGTCAATGTATGACTGAAACCAAAGTGTCGGGCGCAGATGAGACCAATGCTTGGCAGTCTCTAGTCATCGCACAAGGACGGAGACTGTGCACCAACGAGTCGCATTACGGACGCATTAATAAAGCAATATCCTCTCGCATTGGGTGAACGTTTATGGTTGAGTCAATCATTATGAGGGATAATGCGTTTCTTAAACTTAGTGTGGCGTAAGGTTCGGGTATTAATAATGATTGTATGGTTACTGTTTGTGGAACTCGTGGTTAGAAGTTAGTACTACGATTCGTCAAATTAACCTTCGTCGATCGAACTGTTTTACTGCCTATTTTGTGAAGGCATGGATGACTTATAATGGCACTCTTCCATTGCTCCAATCAGGCCGGCCCTTCGCCCACCGCGTGACGGCAATAAACTTAATTGAAATGGGCAAGCCTTTTTCAGAGGAGAAATTTTATTTTCTAGGGAAACCAATGGAAATGAATATGATTAGGGTATATTCCAGGCATATATAACAACGAAAACTAAGAAACAAACTGCAACCGACACCAAAATTGTCCGTGGTATTCCTGCAGTTGTAGACAAGTATCTAAAAATCTCACAAGATGATAAGAAACTTTAATGTTGTTATCATTAGGTATTAGTGAAGGTGTGCGACTGACCAGAGCCCGTAGATGGATGGTATGGTGAGCGCCATGAGCGTGGAGAGGAAGCCCACCACCAGGATGGCGGCGCGCATCACCCAGATGATCTCCATCTCAGAGGCGCGCTGCCGGAAGATCAGCTTGTACACGTTCCTGAGGACAACACGGACCGATTATAACTCGCTCCACGAGATATAGATGGTATGGTATGTATAAGTGTATGAGAGAGGACGAGAGAGAAAATTTCGAAATTTCTAATTAATTGAATTAAAAATTCATGGGAAGGTAGGTAGTTTTATAAAGCACAAGAAAATGCTTCGGCAGTGGTGCTTTGCTTACCAAGCACTCGTCCAGAAAATAAACTCTATTCATAAATGAAACACAAACTAGATTTAATCAAAAGAAGCATTAAAGGATGCAGAAGCATTTATTGCAAAACAGATGTATTCAAATGTAAATATGTGCTTAATATAGGGTTGGTAATGTCGCAAGCCTTCCAATATCACAAAGCCTGCTACAGAGGAGCTGTCAGCCGGCAACCCTGATACGCTATTCAAGTAAGCTGGGGTGGTTAAGCTGACAGCGGGGAAATCCACAAGGTCGGTGAAGAGACTCCAACCCTTACAGAATGTTCATGTGTAACAATGAGTAGGTACATTATGAGTTGCATCTACCTGGCGAACATGGAGGACGCGCTGAGCACGCTGGAGTCTGCCGAGGACATGACGGCGGCGGACACGGCGCCCAGCCCGAAGAACGAGACGAAGTCGGGTGTCAGGTGCTGCAGCACCAGCGGCAGGATCATGGACGTCTGGTCGGACGTCAGCTCGCCCTCGGGCGTCAGGTCGCCGTGGAAGTCGGTCTCATTCCACGCTGTGGAGTTAAGGAACTATGAAGATGCTGTTGATCGATTAGAATCAGAGGAGAAAAATAAGTAAACATATTCAAAGGGTTCTATCATATCGCTGTGATAATTATTACACGTGATTTTCATTGGTATAAAGTGCCACATCATCATACATATTTTAGAAGTAGTCATTATGGAATAAGATAAAAAACAGGTGTTTATCGGCTTGTGCAAATTGATTTTCTTTTACATAGATGATGTATTAATATTGGGTACAAATATTTCGTAGCAAGTTTATAGAAGGCTGGCTTGGGGCTTGCGTATGGTGTTACCGGTGGCCTTGGCTATGGCTCCGATGAGCACCGGCGGGATGGCCATGAAGATGCATCCCACGGCCGCCACGTACGACAGCACCTGCGCGCGCCCGGCCGTCTTGCTGCTCAGCACGCGCTGGAAGTACACCTGCCAGGGCAAACACGCAGTTACCATAATGTCCACACATGACTGGCACAGGCAGAGGTCATCATCACCTAGACAGCGATTAAGAGAAAAGCTAGTCCGACGCCAAGAGACATACATGTACAAACTCCAAAAAGAGGGAGTTAACTAAGCAAGCATAGTCTTCGATACTTTAATACTAGAGAGTGAAGATAATGAAGTCGTGAAAGAAGCCACTAGCAAGTACCGAGTTCATCTCATAATCATGGCGGCATTTTAAGACCGAGAACAGTGAAACCAATAATCAGCTATTGAGACTTTTCAAGGATCACTTTCATTCAAAAACAAACATGGCTCTCACCTGCCAGGGAATCCCTCCAAATATGAGCAGGAGTCCGTAGTCGACGTAGAACCAGTAGTAGTCCGGGTCCACCCTCCCGATCCAGTCCACCTCCATGGAGCTGAGCGGCTTGACGTGCGGACTGGCCCACGCGAAGGGGATGCACATCCACAGCCCGATGAAGATGCAGAACAGCTGGATGACGTCCGTGTAGGCCACGGAGTAGAGGCCGCCGAACAGGGTGTAGAAGACGGCGACGCACGCGCTGAAGATGACGGACGTGCGGTGGTCCATGTCGATGATGACGGCCAGGGTCGCGCCTGCGGGGCACGGCACGGTCAGCGAGGGAAATGCACTCACTATGGCTCGTAGCGATAAAAACAGCTAAACGGTGGTTCTTCTTCTCGTGTGATTTAGTGGCTAAATCTATTATCAGAGTTATTGAGGCCGCCCGTAGCCTCTGACATGGCCTAACGACTACTGTCGAACAATATGTGCTTTCCGAGCGAAATGGAACATCAAATTAAACGGGTTTATTTTGACAGTTGCTGAACCAACGGCTTGGTATGGCGAAATCCAGCTAGACCCCCTAAACCATGGCTTAATGGTTCCCACACAAATTGCGAATTCGCATCGCATTGACAAAATTTGCGAACTCGCACGACGATTTCCATACGACTACGATTCAGATTTCTTCCATGCGATATATCACATCGCAGTTTTGACATAACTTTTGTATCTCTTCGAGCCACTGCGAGCCATAGTTCAGCTACATAGACTACTTAGAACTCAATGAAATTGTGGAGATATCTTCCAATCCTTAATTTGGTATTTTGTTTGGAAACTTTTAGCTCAAAGTAAGGTAACGTAGGTGAATATTATAATATTTATAATACAAGTAATAGTGTGGTCTCCTGTTGCGTAACCGTACGCTTCAATAAGTAAGCGAGCTCCCGTGTAACGCGAGCGGGGACGTCGCTGACATATTATCATTATTATCACCCTATGTTTATATTATACCATTACTTGCTATTATAAATTGCTCGCTAGCGACTGCGTTGACGTGGCTGTCAGGTTGTAATTTTACTAAGTTACTCCAACAAGTTCAAGTTCATTTATTCGTTAACGATGTTGGAGGGAATTTAGTTCCGCTCATGGCCGCATCATCGTTATAATCTCTTTATTGCAAGTAATATGGTGTGGTCAACATTGGACGCATTTTTAGTACTTCGTCCAATTCGCAATTCGACACAATTTGAATTTGTCACTAAGCAACCAATGACAAGGTCGCAGGTTCAAGTCCTGCCCACGGCAAGAAATTTTTTATAATATTTTTTGTTCACCGAGCATGGGTAATGCATAATACATCGTGTCATCGGTTTTCCCTTCAGGTATAAATACCTATGATCATAGGGGACGAAGGGTCTGTGCTAGTATCTACCTACATAAAGCACACGCGTAGGGAATTACCTGTTAGATCAATAACAAAGTTACTCGTATACCGAAACTATTTAAACAGACGTGGCATTAGAAAGGCACATTAATGTATTCCTCTGCGGTATCGTGGGTAAGAAGTTAAAAGAACTTGTATTATTTGGACAGTTTGCTATAGACACGAGTTTAGCTGACGTGTCACAATTCCCAAGACGAGAAGCTTCCATATACTTACATACAGTTTGTGTAAAGTGTGATAAGTATATACTTACCTACTCGATAGAAAAGTTCACCACTGACTGCTGTGTGAATTCGCGTGCATCACCGATTCGCTTAAGGCGCCATATGGTTGTCAAAAGCAAGAGTGAGACAGAAGATGCCCCGGAGCGGCGGAGTGAAGAGGACGGCGCAGTGCTCAATATTCGTATTTTTATGAATATCGGATGAGTTTCGGCAGGGAAATAAAATACGCCAACAAAAATCTGATTTTTTTTAAACAAGCTCTCGTATTTATAGTACCTGCCTACCCTACATTTTGATAAGTATATATTTTGTATGAATAACTATTTCGGTTTAGATATAATTTTCATTTTAAAAGACATGGAAGGGGTATGTTTGCGATTTTTTTTCTATCGAAGTTTGTCCAATCGTGTATCGGTGTTCTCTAAATAGACACCCCAAGATTGCTATATATCTTTTTCAGACGTTTAATTTTAGTAGTTAGTGCCGTAGCCTCCGTAGAAAAACTGAAAATACGCGCATACGAAGCCTTAAGATTGAGTAATACCACGTATTGTCAAATTTCGATAATGATTAACAATACGAAGATTGACACAGGTTTTTTCGGTAAACAATGTAATGCTTAGGTACTGCAATAGGTATCTGTATTTAATCTACACATCATTGGTGTTAGCGATAAATCTATTCTGTTCTATTTTTATTTGAATGGATTCTACTCTTATTCAAGAGATAATTTCGCCAGTCTAGTTATTTAGAGTATTCATCTAAATTCAAAATGATGGCGAATCCAATAGCGATAAATCTAGTATAACCTTACTTATCTTTGAGACAAAATAGGTACTGTTTAAGGGAACTATGTTTGGTATACACTTTGTTACAAAAAACAGAAAGGGATCGAAAGCCTAAATCGTGTACAGTGGAACACAGAGAAAGATGTACAAGAGAGTTTTTAAGGTTGAGATTTTTTCAAAAACTACTTGACCTATTGCAAAAAATATTTCACTGTTTGATAGATAAAAGTGAAAACTATGTAACTGTAAAATGATTATTAAATTCGGTCCGGTAGTTTTTGAGAAAATCTCAACCTTATTGAGGCCCCTGTATACTTATCTCTGTCTTCGACTGTACTAACTAACGTTTACACCGTGATTTAAAGTTACAGGTTATAATAGGTTATAGGATAGAGTATGCATCTTACTTTGTATTTTAGAGTACTTTGTCACGGTTTTGGCAACATATTATAGGCCTAGGTAAGTCGGTAAACGCTGTGTGACGCGAGGTCAAAGAAAAGAAAAGCATTTCGGCTTTATTTGAACTAATTTGCATCGCCCTTTGTGTTGAACTCGGCCCGGCTTCGGGGAGCCGCGTCCTCGGTGACGTCAGCGCATCGATCGCGGTATAAATACACTGCACTTTGGCACAATATCTTGGCGAGCTATAAGTATGCAAGCAAAGAGCTTCCATGAGCCAACTATCGCCGCCAATCTTAAAAAAATAATATCTCACAAATTATTAATTTTTATTAAAAAATCTATGTACACAATCTTTATTAGGATAAACACAATTTTTTTAATATAACATGGCATAATTGCGACAAGCAAAGTTGTAGTTCTCAAATGTGCCAAAAACTGCCGTTTTTCGCAATTATGCGAACTACAATACAACTTACCGACATTGAATCACGTTATAAATAAGCATTTAAAAAATAATATTTATAGCAATAAACAATGTGAACGTAGCTTTTTAATAAAATTGATTATATTGGAAGATATGATTTTTTTAAGATTAGCGGCGCTAGTTGGCTCTAGGAAGGCTCTTAAGGGGTTTTATCTATCGATCATCAAAGAGCTTTTAATATCATGTTGTCTTATCCTGAAGGTCATGGTATCCCCATGGACAGTCCGATTCTGAGGTCCGTATTAATAAATCACTCTTAGCTCAAAAGTCAATCTTGAGAACGACCTCAAGATGGCGTTCCTATTTATAAACGTAACTTAGGCGCGCGTTTAGGAATCGGGTATCACGTGAGTAACGCCGTATTAATAAACAGAACTCAGTTCTCAATATAACTGTCAAACTCACACTTGAGA
Organism: Tachystola acroxantha; assembly: GCA_963506565.1. NCBI lineage: Eukaryota > Metazoa > Arthropoda > Insecta > Lepidoptera > Oecophoridae > Tachystola > Tachystola acroxantha. Next base: position 14,344,780 of record OY735879.1, read on the forward strand.
ACGTATTTGCTGATTGCAGGCGAACCGCGACTTGAGAAAGACGTCACGTGATACGCCCTCAAGATTGATTTATTAATAAATGACATACTTGTGATCACGTCTTGAGAGTGTATCAGCTGAATTCGCTCTTGGCCGGGTTTGAGCTCAGACTATTAATACGGGCCTGAGCAGTGGCAGTGGGGTACACTTACATGTCCCGGGGTCTCGGAGTCAGACCTAAGTCGCATGTCATAGCGCGTAATACACCTCATGTAAACACTAACATAGTTTTAAGTACTTACTAACACTTATATGGTCTTTGTGACTGCAATAAATCATTTGAATTATTTAAACTCTATTTAATATGCAATCTGCAGTTTCCACCAGCGACCACCGTCTTTGAGGGAAAAGTTATAATGACGTCACATTGCTTCAGCAGTGGATTTACTCTTAGTGAAGGAAAAAGCATTAGAAAAGGATGGCACGCTATGTTTAGAAATATCAAATTTAGACTTAAAATAGATCTACCAGTGTAACTTAAGGCCTCGTATGCGCGTATTTTCAGTTGTCCTACGGAGGCTACGGCATTAACTACTAAAATTAAACGTCTGAAAAAAATATATAACAATCTTGGGGTGTCTATTTAGAGACTGATGATACCGATACACGATTGGACAAACTTCGTTCGATCGGAAAAAAATCGCAAACATACCCCTTCCATGTCTTTTAAAATGAAAATTATATCTAAACCGAAATAGTTATTCATACAAAGTATATATCAAAATGTAGGGTACTACAAATACGAGGGTTGTTTTAAAAAAATCTGATTTTTGTTGGTGTATTTTTATTTCCCTGCCAAAATTCATAAAAATACGAATGTTGAGACACTGCGCCGTGCTCTTCACTCCGTGGCTGCTGGGCATCTTCTGTCTCACTCTTGCTTTTGACAACCATATAGCGCCTTAAGTACGCTCGTAGATAAAGTCATTAAATATTAGCTCGTAGTTAATAAAAAATCCTGCAACCCCTAAATTACAAACGTCAAATTGGGCTTAAAAAATAAACTTAACTATACTCGTAGCTAAAGTGTTAATTGCTTGTAGCTAATAAAAACCCTCCTGCAAAAATACTACCAACCCCTAAATAGAACCTCTCACGAGTATAGATCACTAGGTCACGTCACTTTGCAGCCGACTGCTTCGGGTGTCTAATTCCGGGACAGTCGGACTGTGGGGGCAGGCAGACGGGTTCAGATAGGGGCCTGGAATGGGGTGGCGAGTATTATTCCCGGTATAGCCTTCGGTTCCTTTCTAACTTCATGTTTCTTAACGGAGTGTGACAGTGACAAAAACGTGGTTTAAGAGATTTGGAATTAACTAGGTATGGGTATGGGTAACGGCAAAATATATAAGTAAACCACATCAAATTAATTAAGATCAAAATTATTATATTTATTTGGAAAAGTCTAAAAATTACATGTAACATTAAAAACCTAAACTAAATGAAATAAACTAAAACTATATGTACAAATCAAAATGACATTGCCAGATTCTGCCCCACCATCAACCGCAAGTTGTACAAGATAACGAACAAATGTAAAAATATCTCCGTTTTTTAATAAAATTATTGGTTTAAAATAAAGTTCTGTACAAGTTGCGATTCGAAAAAAAACAGCTTAATTAAGAATTCAGAAAATAGTAAGAAATCGAAGCGATTTATTCATTGTTTTTGTTATTCTTCTATCGGAGCTGCGAGAGTAGTAGAAAATGATACTGATTATGCAATATGAAACCTGTAATAAGTCCCCAACAAACTGATAGGTACAGCTTAAATGGTCACGTAGTTTTGTAGGTGGGGCAAAGCTCCATTGAAATGTGGCAATGTCTTTTAAGATTTAAGTGTATTTACTATTTTAATTCTTAATGCTGTTATTCATAGACCTAGTTAAACCTCACTTTCCTTAAATCGTGTTGCTATCCCTTTTACACTTCGTTAAAAAAGGTTAAGATAGAAAGGGACAGGGAGCCTGAACGGTGACGTAACTTTAAATCACGTATATGAATACGCGCCTAAGTGATTAACTATTGCAATTACTTAACCGACTGTTATATGATCAGGGATTCAGGGTGTTAGTTCAACTTCAATCCCAAGGGTCACTGTGACCTCAAAGGTCTACTGTGACCGCGCACCGAGAATCTCCCAAAGACCAACCATTCAGGAACACTCGACAATACCATCATCATCATCATCAGTCCACTGCTGGACGTAGACCTCTCCCAAAGCGCGCCAATCAACCCTACTCTCGGCCCTCTGCATCCAGTCCCTACCAGCCATCTTGCGAAGGTCATCCCTCCATCTGGTCCCACACTACGTTTACCCGTTCGTGGCCTCCATTCGAGAACTCGTCTCCCCCATCGGTTCTAACAACAATACCAGTAACTCGGCAATACCAGTTGCAATTAAAATTACAGTAACGGGAAATAGACACTAGTAATTGTTATTCAAAAGTATAAATAATGTGGGTAGCACTCGTCCGCCCTGTGACTGCGTCCGCCCACCCCCGCGCCCCCGCCCCGCGCCCGCCCCAGCCCGATATACCTGTGAATATTTAAAAGACGTCTACCCTTTAACGTGACGTGTAGGTATAGATAGGTGTCTGCCTGTTCTACCACACATGTAGCACATAAACAATAATACGTACAGAATAATAAATTAACTGTAATATTCCTAACAATATCTCATGTACGGTGGAACACAGATAAAGGTGTACAGGAGAGTTTTTAAGGTAGAGATTTCTTCCAAAACTACTTGACCTATTGCAATAATTCTTTCACTGTTTGATAGATAAAAGTTAAAACTATGTAACTGTAAAAGAATTATTAAATTCGATCCAGTAGTTTTTGAGAAAATCTCAACCTTATTGAGGCCCCTTGTATACTTATATCTGTCTTCGACAGAACAACTAATATATTTTGGAAATGCCCTGTACTGCAGCATGCCCAGTGTCGCCGCTCACATCGGCATTGTATGCATTCAAGTATAGCGACGACGATGTTCATGACATTTTTAAATTATATAAAAAAATTGCGATCACTTTGTAAACTCAAAGCAACACGTGACGCTCAGCAAGATCGTCACGTAAATGTTGGAATTCCTAAAATTGTAAAATAAAATAATAATTGTAAATTAATTAAACTATATATTATTGTTTAAGTATTGAAATTGTTAATTATAAAGACAATCTGTATGGTTTAATATCACCTATTTTGTTAAGAAAATGACTTGTAAATTTTTATTTATTAATAAATTACTGAACTGAATCGGCAACGTTGCACAACGCTAGCGATGCCTGGACAGACATTACTAAACAAAAGTTCCTCGTTGTCATTCAACATGATGAGCAACATGTTGTGCAACATGTCGCGCGGCAAATGGTGCCTAGTGGATACGAGGTTTAAGATATTTCTGATAAATTGAAATATCAAAATATGTATAAAATATCTTCACTTTACAAAATGATCGACACTTTTACGATGTGTGGTTTTACGAGCTTAGGGGTGGCGCTACAAGACGGAGCCCTTGACAATTTGAATTTAGGTCAGGAGCGTGACATAGTGTAGGGGAGGATACCGGCGAGTATTGACTGACCAGGTGACCACTTTGCGGCGTCTTCTACAGAGCTCTGACTTTCGGTAACGCACTAGATTAGAAAGAGAAATATATGAAATTGAAATGTGAATCTTTATTTTTATTGTTAAGATCGATATACGCTACAGGATTTAATAAAGAAATACTTATAAATAAAAAATGGACGCCAATTTGCTACCCTATGGGAGAGTGCCCAATAGGCTGGCGACGTTACCTCGTTGTATAGCCACCGATATACAACGAGATTCAATGTGAATCTTATACATGTTTATTTTTATTCCACTAGCGTTAACGAAAGTCAGAGCCACTTGACTCGGGGGACTCGTGGGAGGAAAGGGTAGTACAGTAGAAGACAGAGATAAGTATACAGGGGGCCTCAACAAGGTTGAGATTTACTCAAAAACTACTGGAACGAATTTAATAATTCTTTTACAGTTGCATAGTTTTAACTATCTATCAAACAGTGAAAGAATTTTTGCAATAGGTAACCTCAACTTTAAAAACAAATCTCAACCTTAAAAACTCTCCTGTACACCTTTCTCTGTGTCCCACCGTACCTAGGTGAAAGAGGTGTGTTCGGTATTGGTTTAGTAAATGAAATTTTTCCTTTTTTTTAAATGTCAGCTCTCGTTTTATATATACGTCACACAAGTGTATATATGTACACGAGATCTTATCAAATAGAGCAGTGACAGTACAAAATATATTAAATCGTTCACAAGGACTATATGCGGTAAAATATCGTGTTCGAGATATATTTGAACGACAAAACCGTATAAGTACGCGAAAAAATCTGATCGAATGGTCGCCGCGTGAATAGCCTCATAGTACGGTGGAACACAGAGAAAGGTAAGTATAGGAGAGTTTTAAAGTTGAGATTTTCTCAAAAACTGCTTGACCTATTGCAAAAATTCTTTCACTGTTTGATACATAAAAGTTGAAACTATGTAACTGTAAAAGAATTATTAAATTCGATCCAGTAGTTTTTGAGAAAATCTCAACCTTATTGAGGCCCCCTGTATACTTATCTCTGTCTTCGACTGTACCTATACCTGTCGTTTCTATATTTAAAATCAGATATATCTTCAGCATGATCAAGGGAGTTTTTTGAAATCTTATGTAGTTGATAATTATCAAATAAATTAGTCAACTCTCCTTCATAACTTACCAACATTTATCACCTGAATCTCTTAGCTGATGTTAGTTCGGAAGCTGAACAGAGCGAATTTGTCCGCGTCTGATTGTATCTCAGCCCATTAGTCATTAGCCTAATGGAGGCCGAATACCTCTCGGCCCGCGCCCTCGGAGCGGGAGTCACTAATTAGACAAGCAGCGCAGGGGCGGGGGTTGTCAAATTGATTTCACCTTTCCATTCACAGCGGTTTGGGAGGGGTTATTTTTAAAACCCTTTCGCAACCCTCGTTTCTCGGATTGTGGAAATACTGACGCTGGCAAGGTGGAATTTTGAGAGACGAAAGGCTGTCAGATATCTATTATTAAAGAGGTACTATTGCACAGCAAAACAGACGTACACCAAAGCCCAAATCTTTTGTAAATAAAAACTACCCTTCTAACATTTTAAGCTGTTCTGTGATTATTGAATAGTTATTTTCACATTATTAGATCGGATCACTTTATTTGTCACAATAATGAACAGGTTCAATCAATCAGTTCCTTCAGTGTTACATCAAAACAGGTAATTAGACGATCATATTTGTTTACAAAATGAGACACTTGATTGGGCTGCGGTATAGGTACTTCAATGTATGAGGTTTGGCCGAATCAAAGGTCGATATGATAGTAAAACTTAAATCCTGGCAGCTAAATATAAAATTCATTGTAGTGTCGAATTTAAAGCTAACTTATTTGTACCACTTTAATTACAGGACATACTTACCGATCTATAAACTTAGAGAAAAATACACAAGGTATTTTCACAAAAAATGTTCTTTTAAGTTTTTAACCCATATTACATACATAAAAGCTCTAATGCCTGCTGTAGGTCTAATTGACGGCTTCAAGTGAGTGATATCCGTTTATTATAATAATTTAGTCTTACGTTTTCCGGTTACCTACATTTTTATATGTAATTTTATTATTTTTGTAAAAAATAATCAAATAAGGAAATCTAAGCTGCTTTAGAATTTTCTCCGGATTTCACCATACACTTTTTATCGCTACAAGCCCATAGTCAAGTCCGTCACCAGTGTATGAGGGTTGTCTGTGGTGTGTGTATGTACTGACCCAGCGCCGCCAGGATGCCCGCCGCCCAGAAGACCTCCCCGCAGAGCGCGGGCAGGAACAGCAGCCCGCCCATGCGGCTGCCGAACGAGTCCTGCAGCGGGTCCAGCATCGTCACGTAGCCCTGCTTGCGCATCGGGTTCGCGAAGAATATGCCGCCTGCGCAACGAGACACATAGTGCAATGACGGGACGGGACGGGCTGACAGACAAGGATGCGGGCCAATGAATGAGGAGATGCCGCATCAGATGATGATATTCATATTTAGTTAGGTAGAGTTTTTAATGTATTTGTAAGTAGTTTAGTTTTATTATATTTGTTTGTAAAATTTCTTGAATAAAAATAACTTTATCACAGTATAGTAGGTACTAATATTCATATACGTTTTGAGTGCGATCTGAGTTTGAGTTCGGTCTTAGGTACTACCGTCTTTGTCTGTCAGATTTCATACAATTTTGAAAGTCGTAAGACCGAACTCTTAAGTATTTTGATTTTAATGTCAAGTATTTGTTTTGTGTTTAAAGTCAAACATAATAACTATTACTATTGTTAGTTATTTAGACCCTATCCTTCATGCGGCTGCGACACACACCATGCATGTTCATCGTCAATCTATTCTGTAAATACGCCTTATTCAAAAGTGTTCTTTTAATGAAATTTAAACTACACCAATCAGAAAATGTTGGTTTTTTTCTGGTAATCTTATGCAAAATCAGCACAGCAGTTCCTCTGCTGGAGGAAGAGAGAAGACCATGATATCTTATGAATATTACTGTAACATGACATGAACTGTCGAGTCCATTAATAAACTAAATAAATAAATGTGTAAGGGAGTAGTTGATAGTGTTGTGTATTCCCTCACCGAACACGAGCGACAGCGCGTAGCCGAAGGGCGCCTGGCACCACACCAGGCCCGACGTGTAGATGGCCTCCGCCGTGCCGTTGATGTAGCCGCCGCCCACCCACGTGGCTGCAACACGCGCACACCTCAACATGCAGCCACAACCACACAGCACCAGTGGGAGACATTTGCAGGACCAAGCGACACAAACAGCACAGCGATAGAGAGACACAGCCTACCTATAAGGAACTCCCAATTACAAACCCTGCCAGGTTTCGCCAAAGAGGGGTAATAAAATGCTTTTTTTGAAATGTTAATCCTATCTTATGGTGCACAGACATCATCATGAGTCTATTTATATGTCCCCACTGCTCGGGCACAGACCTTCCCTTACATCGAGGGAGCTGGGGGCATGATCCACCACGCGGGCCCACTACGGATTTGCGGATTTCACATGCCTTAGAATTTTTGCTTCTACGGCATGCAGGTTTCATCACTATGTTTTCCTTCACCGTTTTAAGCGCACTCGGTAAATGTACGTAACTTTTTCCGTCGAAAAAGCCGAGGATAACTCATTTTTACATGGCTGCCCTGGCTGGGAATCGAACCTGGGACCTCCGTATCGTAGCCATTGACGCAACCACTGAGCCACCGAGCTCTTTTGGTGCCCAGACATGGTCATTAACAAAGGATCAGACGTCCAAACTCAAGATCTGTCAACGCGCAATGGAACGCAGCATATTGGGCGTGAGAAGAACGGACCGTGTCAGGAACACAACCCTGGGAACAATGACTGTCGTAGCTGACGTGGCTGACGTGGCCCGCAAAGCAGCTACAGTGAAGTGGACCTGGGCTCTTACTTAATTTTGTACCATGACGACCTTATTAAGCTTACTTTAAGGACGTCATGGTACGAAATAACAAAGTATTATTGAACTAATCATGTTAAGACTGCATGGTAATGCCCCTGGGCGTAGCCGGACCGATGGACTTGGACTGTCACACACTGGACGGTCGCCAGGCGTCGGGGCAGGGTTTTAGTTCAACTTCAATCCCAAGGGTCACTGTGACCTCAAAGGTCTGCTGTGACCGCGCACCGAAAATCTCCCATTTTCGTTAACCTAAATATTGTCCCACTGCTGGGCAAAGGTCTCCCCCCTCCTCTTCCATCCATCCCTGTCCTGAGCCTCTTCCAGCCACACATCCCTGTATCTAACGATATCGACTAAATCTTTAAAAATTACGAGAAATTAAGATAGCTACGGAGAGCTTTTGTGCTTGATCTTTGACAATTTTGACATACTAATAAGTAAGTGGTAACCAAAAGGGACCACGTAATCCCAACATTTATTACCCAAAGGTGTTGTAGAGACACAGGAGGCATTTCATGGCGCTATTTCAGGCGTCGTGTCTCATTTATTCATTGGTTTCGGAGTGACCTTTGTTGTGTGCGGCTCGGGGCTGGGGGGTGTAGTGGGTAATCTGCGCTTTCAGGCACAGATTAGAGCTTTCAGTTCGTCACACCATTCCGTGGGGCCATTACGCGATTGGATTGCACAGACTCAAACCCGGGCCCTCCGTTCAATTATTGGTTATCATAAATATGTAGAGCAGGTTTAGTAAGTACTACTTATCTATATACTTTTATGAACCAATTGAAAAATACTATTTGCGGCTTTTAAAGCGTTATAGCCTAAACGCGTTAAATGGGATGGTTAGGCTTGTGGCATACATTAATTCTACACAGCGTTTAAGTTTTAGTTTAAACAATTTGGGGAAAAATAAAAAAAAAATGTTTACAATAAATTCAACTAAGTACAGTCGAAGACAGAGATAAGTATACAGGGGGCCTCAATAAGGTTGAGATTTTCTCAAGAACTACTAAAAAAATCACATTGTTTTAACTTTTATCTATCTAACAGTGAAATGATTACTGCAATAGGTCAAGTAGTTTTTGAGAAAATGTCATCCTTAAAAACTCTACTGTACACCTTTCTCTGTCTTCTACCGTACCTACTTATCCAATAAATATTATTTGATGTGTATCGTTACTGTGCGATTTCTTTCACTGGAATTTGACCTAATGCTAATAATATTTATAAGGTTATTATGTGACTTGTTTTGGCAGTGATGATTTACTAAAAAACCTTACCAATTTCATTTATCATGAGTACAACCCCCAATTTCAATTTGTCGAATAAATACAAGGACACCCTGTAGTGACCTGTTAGATCTAAAAACATAATACCTAACTAGACCATAATACATACAATTACCAACCTTAATTGGGCAGTGTTTAAAATTAAAATTCTATTAATAATTACATGATGTTATGTAATGTACCTGCCCACATCAATATGTCGTCAACTTCCTAAGCCGCCCCAAATACGACGTACAGTGAAATTGGTTTTTCCTTCCAAAAGGCTTTGTCTGAGGCTATTCCCTTTATAAGTTCAACGCGAAACAGGATTCCACACAAAACGGAAAAGCTCTTTGGATCTATTATTGTCTACAAGCACAGAGAGATGCGGCTGTGTGGGTTACAATTAGTGTCCGACCGAACTTTCGGTTTCGGTCTAGTTTCGGCCAAATAACGGGTTTCGGCTTAGTATCGGTTTCGGCTGCCATCCGGCCGAAACTACGGCCCAAACCGAAACTGAGTTCGAGAGCCTAACTAAGCATATAACGTTATAATATTAAAAGCGTAAATAATTTATTTTAAAAAAAAGGGGGATTGACAAAATGTAGTGCTTAAGGATTACTTCAAATATCAGAGACTAAATTGTATAATAATGTGATTTATAAATAAAAACTGACCAACTATTTATTTTTTTAAACGAATAAGTATATGACTTTATATGGAAGTTTCGGTTTCGGACAAAACTAAGACCGTGGGTCGGGCACTAGTTACAATCGACAGCACGTGAAGTTTATAACACTAGAGAACTCTAAGCAACTGTAATACTGCCTCGGTTGCAATGGTTTTGTGTATATAGTTGTGCTGTGGACTCTACATGTATAATGTACACACCCACATGTGTGAAAATATTATACCTGTATTTCTACTAAATAGTCAAACCTACATGTAGTAGGTAAACGTATTAGTAACTTGCACCGAATCTAATCTATACCCATCATATCCCGATAAGTAGGCACTTACCTAGCGCCTGGCTATATTAATTGAAAACCTATTACGATAAACATTATTTGGAAAACAGAATCATTATATTTTGGCGATGTATCTGACGTATATATTTACTTTGAGAATATGTAGGATAAAAGGCTTTCGAATGTCGTGAAAGCCTTTTGATACTGTCGTGTGTCTGGCGATGGCAGGCTCAGCTCACCGACGAGCTTTATCGATAGTTAGAAAAATGTCTGAGATTAATGTTGGATAACGAAAAAGCAATATTAATCCCCATACATTCTAATCACACACGGATTAAACTCACTTGTTTGGTTGAAACCCACAGTTTCGACCGATAGACAGTCCGCCCGTGACGTACCTTGGCGCACTACGGAGCAACGCTCTATGGGTGCGTTCGGAAATCACACACCTGCCTAGGAGGGTCAGTACTTCCAGCGGCCGCATTGTGTCCTCATATCACCTTTTTGTTCTCAGGTGATTCTGTCAGAGATTCAGGCCGCCCGTAGGCCTAACGACTGCTGCGGAATGACAGCAACGTGCTTTCCGAAGCACGGAGAGGCTCAGATGAAAATGTCACCCATCCAGGTGCTGACCCCGCCCAACGTTGCTTAACTTGTACGATCGTTTTCAACGTGTACTCGTAACTGGAGTCTGGACTACTCACCTGTCATGGTGAATATGCCCACGAAGAGCCCGATGGAGCGCCCCGCCAGCATGACCTCCTCCTCCGAGTCGTTCCCGGCTGGCTTCTTGCGCGCCGCCCAGATGCCCACGCCCAGGATCAGCACGTAGAACAGCACGATGGACACCACGCCGGCGATGTTGATCATGATGCAGCCCGAACCGCCGCAGCGGACTGTGCAACAAACAAGCAAACTCAGGCATCACCCGAGGAAAAAAATGCAGGTGAATCATCACCTAAGTCTAGCACTCTAACCCCCACTTGCAATAAAATATAACCCTAGAGTTAACCACATTATCCGTGAAAACTTTAGAGTCTCTAGCTAGAGTTATATTTTATTGCAAGCCACATTACGGCAATGCACCGTATCTTCGCTTAAACCCTTTCACACTTCGCTACAAAAGTTAGAAAGGAACCCAAGGAACCAAGTGGACTAACTTTAAATCATGTTTATGGCTAAGACACATAATGACTCTTCACAGAGACTCTTCTATCAGTACCGTAGCGTAGCGGGAGTCGCTCAGGGAAGCACTTTTTAGGGGTGGCAGGATTTGGTAGTAGAGAAGACTGGCTTATTGGCGATATGATTGGTGAAATGTCCATAAATGGAAATAAAAATATTTTTTTCTGGATGTCTGGGAAGAGCCAAAATAAATCTCAACAAAAATAACCATTTCTTTTAATAGTCTCCGGGAATGTAGAAAAACGGCCCCGGAAAGCGAGTTTTTTACAATTCATGTCTGTCTTGCACATCTCGAAAATCTTTAAAATGGCAGCCGACCGACAAATTCTAGTTACATGCAATAAAATTCGACAAACAATCGATTAAATGATGCATTAGTAATCAGGATTTGAAACCATCATGGTGGCTGAACGCGAGTGTAGGTATGTACAGTATTGAGAATGCGGCGACATCGCTGCAAGAACGTGCACAAATGGCCTCGCTCATAGTCGCTATCCCCAGTATGATATAGCTCTGTCTTAAAGAGGATAAGGAGTTCAAACTATTCAACTTCTGTAAATCAAGGAATCTTAATTCTTAATCCTACTACCACTAATGGCTTTGCCAGAAACCATTGAGACTGAAGATTCATGTGAAATCCCGACCTGGCCAAGGGTTTTGTCAGTCAATGTCCAGGTTTTGTGTTAGGTTTGACCTATGTGTGAGCTAGGGGCGGGTCATGACCTCGCTCGATAGTGAGTACTGTGACGCTGGGCGGGGGACTCAACATGCGCCCGATTGATCACTCCGACACTTCTCCAGTGCAAATGGGCTACCAATAAGCAGTCTTCAACTTAAGATGTTTTAAATGCTGAAAATATGTGGTTCTCAAAACGATCAAATGATATCAGGGCACAGAGTGCGTGAAAGGGACAGTGATATCGCGCTTGTATAAGCGGCTCTGTTCAGAAAGCCATTTTATGATATTATTTTCTTTGTTTTGAGAACGATGAGGGCTGATTCTTATATCGCAGCAATGAAACAACTTCACAGCTTTTGGTCTTAGGTATATATTGTGTTTAATTTGCCTAACTAAACCATCATTCTCGTGAGTAGGCATCATTGTCAGCGGCTACTCACCTATTCAATATAAACTAAAGTCTCCTCGTGCCAGCACCGCTGCTCCTACCAGCTCATTCGCCGCCGAACCTCTACACCACGAGTCTATGGGCACTATGTCTGTGTGCTGTGAGCCCGCAGCTGTCGCCCCATCGGAGGGAGGTTTTCTGCGAAGGGCTGTTCCTGGTCCTAAAGCTTAGGCCGCACATGAGCGCGCGTGCCGCACACCGCTCCGGCCGGGGCTGACATCCACCCGTCGCGTCGCGCGGTTACGTAACGTGGCACGTCGCGCCGGGCTCACGTGCCGCCTGCTGCCTGTGCCTGCCTGCCCGCTGCCGCCCGACACCCGCCGGCGCGCGCACCTGATCGATCCTCTGACGTCACGGCGGGCGGGCGGGCCGCCCCGCTCCGCCCCCAGCCAGCACTCCGGCCCACTGCCCGTTGTACCTACATGGGGCACAACGCTCGGCAGGCGAGGACAACGGAGTGGGTCTTTAAACCCCCACAAAAATTCTCCTTAAAATTGATGCAAAGAGTATAAGTATCTCCTACAAGTAGTTTGTACAAACATCTCAAGTGTAATTATTTGAGTACCTAATGAACTGGTTTTAATGTCTGTGCCATAAGATTTGAAATCGTACTGCATGTTACTTTGATGTGCTGTCGGATGTATATAATAAACTCTATGGCCAAATTGATTGATTGATGTCACTTTTGGCACTTTCGATTTCGACCCTTGCTTTCGAGTTTTTCCTGAATATGTTAATATCGTAATCATTTATTAGGAAATTTTCTCTAAATTCCTAGTGGAAATATCACGAAATCCTATATTTTCGATATATTAAATTAGAATCCACTGAATCATTTTATCACGCCCGCACTGCAACACACGCCAGCAACATGCATGACAAGGTAATTGTCTGCCAACCGCAAAGCCGCACATAAGTCCTTGATTTACCACGGATTTAGCTATTTCATTAGGTATTCCTACCAGAAGACGAATAGAGCTGAAGCGTTTCCGGAACACGGAAGAGAGCTATAAATACCTATCACTACTGTAGTATTCATACACTCGACCATATCAATAGTACACTTGAAGTACCTCTTCTTTTAATTCACATGACGCACAAAGAGCATATAAGCACTCGGTTTAGGTACCGATACCAACAGCTGCCAGTAGTACTAATGTATACCGGTACAGTGTCTGCAAAACTGAACGTTTCCGCCTACCATCCTTTACGCTTCACCTCGACGGTACACATCGTAAAGTATTCCCCCCCTCAGATGGCTCGGCTGGCGGACGTGTGGAAGACGTGCAACAAGATCCGCGCCGCCGCCTTCCGCGTGGGCCTCAACCTGTGGGACTGGTACCGGCCTCTGGACCCGCACGGGAACGCGCTCATATCAGGTCACTAGTGGACTTCATTAGGACGCCCTCGATCATATGGAGAGATGCGCAAGATGCCTGGCAGTTGAGTGTATGTCCTTGGGAGGTGCCGTACCCAGCAGTGATATGGGCTGATGATGAGCGAGCTCACACTAATTACCATTAAGTAGTGGATGTATCCTAATCAGTGACAAATACACCCTCACCACTTCTGGCCCGTATACTGCAATCGTAACTGACGAATGCAAAGAAGAAGAATACGGAAATGCAAAGTCTTTAGTTCACTTGATTTGATTGACCGATCAGTCCGCGTTAAGCTTCATAATGAGATGTAGTACCGACCACATTCGAAAAATAGTATTTAGAACCTACTTATAAGGTTAGTAATTAGTCATTGATAGAGAGCAATGCACTTTAAATTTAAGATTGATTCATTATAGCTTGGACCATGCAACCAAACATGTGTTTTGGAGAGTAATAAACCCCTTCACATTTCAATAATGCTCTTGACTATATCCACAATTCATACTTTCCCCTCCTCCCTTGGATCTAGGTACTGTATGTCCTGCTGGTCCATATGTATTCCGTGGTTGTTGTGTTGCAGAGTCCCAGTTCGTTTCCGTGCTATGCGGCCCGCTACGCGCGCACACCGGGCTGTCTGCGGCTGAGGTGGCGCAGCTGGCGGACTACTTCCGCGCGCAGGACGGACGCGTGCTATACCAACAGCTGTGCACGGTCATACACGGGGAAGGTGCGGGATAGGTCTCTTCTCGGGTCGTTCAGTGACTTGTCAGAGTTAGCGAGCGACAGCAACCGGGACCAACTGCTTAACGTGCGCCTCAAGACACGGAGGGGCTCAGATGTCACTAGCGGTCGTTTTGAACGTGTACTCGCAACTGGACTACGAGGGTGCTAGATGCTCTACTGGCAAGGACAGGATGCAAAAGGCCACGAATCGGTATGACTGGCGTGCTTTGGAACAGGCCTTACGTCCAGCAGTAGTCTGATACGGATGATGATTAGAACTTTGTTACGTATATCCACTTCTTTTTGTACAATATCCGTAATCGCAAGTTGACGTCGCGCCGTAACACGCGCCGGGCATAGTTAGTATAATGTAAAGAGAGCGCCGCGTCCAATGAATAAATCAGAAGCGTCTCTGCCTCGTCCGGTGCCCGGTGTGTAGGTACATCCGCCGGCATTCAGCGGGCAATCAATAGCCGGCGCCGACAATTTGGGGCTATACTTCAAACTGGAAGTCATTAATTGTTTTCAAAGCGATCAATTTCGTCGTAAAATTAACGATAATGTTATATCTACCAAGTATATATATCTATTATGTACCTATATATGTCTTTTCAAAAACAATACTGGGAAGCCAAGCGGTCGTTTGGATCTGGACATTTCGGGAAGCTCCCTCGATATAAGGGAAGGTCGAACATGCTCGAGCATTGGGGATATAAAAAAGACTGATGAAGGTGATTACTGGAAATTTACGATCTGAGAATGGTCATTCTGTGATGTGATCCTCTCGGGAAGAGTTCATTTCAGGAAATATAGGACAAAACGTTGGAGTTGGTTCCTTTTCTTAACTTTGGTGCTAGGTACTGGATGCAGCATTTTAGACTTGAGGTTAGTTATGGTATGTGTGTAGACGCTGGCGGTCGCTCGCCCACGTCTGGAGACTGCGTGCTGGAGTCCTGCCCGCCGCCCGCCGCGCCCGCCTGCCACACGCTGGACCGCTGGCAGGCGCGCCGGCTGTGCTGTCTACTCGCCACCATCGCTGACAGGGACCTGCCGCTCAAGCCATACTTCCAGGACTACGAGCTAGTGAGCAAACACAACACAGCATATAATACATCTTGTATGGCAAGCTGACAGTAGGAGCAGAGCAGACACCTGCCCCACAGTTGCGATAAGATATTTCTGCTAAATCGGAGTGGAATCGCTGCGCCACCAGTATTTACGTTGGTCCAGCTTAGGCATGACGAAGTTAGCCGAGGCTGGGCCAACCTATGCTGATTTCGCAACGGTTTGATTCTGTTCGATATAAATAATATCTTAGCGGAATTGGGGGACTCCGCAGCACCCGAGTCACCCGAAGCTGTCGCTGCCTGCCTTGGAGAGCTCTATTCACGTTTCTCTTGAATCATCCGTCATAATTCTATTGGAAAGCCTTCGGAGGGAAGATTATTCCACATTTTTCTACATGAATTTTTCCACATGGGATCGACATTCATTTTCTTGACGAGCGCGGCTCAGAGGGTCGAATAGGCTCGATTACCAGGGGGTGGGCTATAATCCTATCCTGTGGGGCTATTACGGTTCTCAAAACGATCAAATCATACCATGTCATAGCGACCGTGAAAGAAACAGTGATATGGCATTGGTGTAGCGGCGTCTCTGTTTGCCGCGGCATGACTTGGTATAATTTCATCGTTTTGAGAACGGTAATAGGGGCTGGCCAGTTAGTGTGACAATTGAGATAAGCAGGCAGCCTTCTGCTCCTTGGATGCCCTCATCATCTATGTGTTCAGGTGGCCAAGACTGACGGTCGCATCACGTTCGCCCACTTCGCGCGCCTCCTGTACCACGTGGGCGTGCTGGTTTCCGCCGAGGACTTCAACCTGCTGGTGCGCCGCTTCATCAAGGACTCGTACACGCTGGACTACGTGCAGTTCCTGCAGGCGGTCGACGCGGTCAAGAGGGAGGGCATACGCGGACTAGGCCCGGTGAGACTACAACACGCGGACGTCTAGGTTGAGTCTAGATGAGTTTTAGTAAAATCTGATCACAAAGCAGAAGCTATTATAGCATTGCCTAGAATTGTAAATCTACTATATATGACTCGTAAAGAACAAGTACCTACCTACAGATAGAGTTTCTAGTAGCACAATTCGGGACTATATCGGAGGTGCAGTGAATAATTAATTCCATTTGTTGGCAAACTATGTACCTACTCGTATGTATGATTTATGGCCTCCTATTCAGCTCAATATATACCTAACCTCATTAGGAATACACATGCACCTCTCTAGATAAGATAATTCTTTATTGTACAACATTTAGGTAGGTACATTATGCAGATGGTTAATATAATATTAGTACTATTTAGTGCACTAGCACTGGTAGTGTCAGTGCCAAGATGTTTGAATCGAAGGGAGTCTAACGTATGCGGTATGCGTAATAATCAGTAAACACTGGCCCAGCTTCGGTGAACTTAGTCGTGCTCTGGTTCGATCCAAATACCTTGGCAGAATTAGGCTGGTATCAATATTGTTTGTTGTGCAGGAGTACCGCAACCCGCGCGCCACGCTGGACACCGCGCTGCCCAAGCTGCACCGGCCGGAGCTGTCCGCCCCCAACGCGCCCGCGCCCCCGCCCCCGCTGGGCCCCTCAGACGCGTTCCACCCCGCGCTGCGCCCGCGCGCCCCGCAGCGACACCTGCTCGAGCTCATGCTGCGCGTGCAGGAGTTCGTCAAGCAGCGCCGCATACGCGTCTCGGAGTTCTTTAGGGTCAGTGACATCTTTAGCAACCGTCATCGTAGTGCAGTCGGTCGTCATTTGCTCAATAATGCCATTCTTCAAATTCTGAACGCAGTGTTGAAAAGTCTTCATCAATCAATCAATCTCCTCCATCCGTTTCTGTCCTCAGCCTGTCTCAGGGCAGTGCCCACTACTAATTCATCGTTCACCTTTTAAAGTCTCCCAAAACCCATCATTAAACTCATAATTTTCATTTTGTTTAGCTACAGCCCATATACACTCCACTAACCTATTTAGTAGCCGTCCACGAAGTAATAAGGATTGGCATCGATACAAATATGAGCTCACTGGCAATAGCAAATCTTCTCGTTGTCTTCCGCATACAGGAGTAAAGTTCAGCAATCGAAATCCTGATCCTTTTATGCCGTAGCTGGTATTTCACTTCATCATCATCAGCTTCAGTCTAGTATAATTTCCCCACTACTGGGGCACAGACCTAGCCTTACATCGAAGAAGCTGGAGCCATCCATTGTGCTATTAGGCAATTTCCCTACGTGCTAGTGACTTCCCCCCCTATCTCAGGACTACGACCCGCTCAACTGCGGCCGCATCGCGCCGACCCAGTTCCGCCGCGCGCTGGATCAGTGCGGGCTGGGCGCGGCGCTCGCTCCCGACGAGCTGCAGTGCGTGGCCAACCACTACCGGGACCCAAACGACCCGCAGAGCGTCTGCTGGCGCACCTTCGAGGACGACTGCGACCAGGGTACGTGTAACACACCCAGCCGCGGCCTTGCCATACACACTTTGTGATTTCCTGCTCCTTCGCCCCATCAACGTATCTCGTCACTTTACCCGACGCTAGGGATAGTGTCGTAGTATGCACGTCCCACTTCCCAAGGCGACTATAATCATTTACCATTGTCATCGTTTTATACTCATGTATGGTGTGCGTAGAAGTAGTGCGTAGTCTTCTGTTGGGGTTAACCTACCCGGAACGAGAAGGTTATAAATGTAGCTTAGCTTTCGGCACTGAAAATTTTAGAGAGGTGCAGTGCTTAATTTTGATCGTTGACAAACTACTCCTATGTACGACTCATTTCCATTCAGCTCAATACGGACAAACTTCTTCCCATCGGACTTAATGAGTTAAGTACATTTACATGCTTTTAGGGAGGAGAAAGGAGTAGGTATAGGAAAGGAAAGTGTACAAAAGATCCCAATTTATCGGAGTGCCCTCACCTTTTCAGGATAAAGTATGTGTGTTGTGGGCGCAGTGTTCACAATAAAGGAGCTGGAGAAGCACCCCGACGTGTGTCCCGGCGCGGCGGCGGCGGCCGTGGCCGAGCTGCCGGCGCGGGGGGCGGCCGAGAGCCGCGCGGAGCCCACGCCGCACCAGCTGGACCTGGCGGAGGCGGCCCTGTTGCGCCTGCGCGCCGCGTGCACGGAGCGATCCATAGACCTGCGACCGGCCTTCTCGGACCACGACGAGTCAGTCCACTACACCAGCATTATGTTCTTCATTAGAAAAAAACTATATATAAACATTTATCGCAAATTCAATGTTACCCTAGAGGGGCTCGTAGTATAGTAGCGAGTACACGTTGAAAACGATCGTACAAGTTAAGCAACGCTGGACGAGGTCAGTACCTGGCTGGGTGACCGCTAGTGACACTTTCATATGCGCCCCTCCGTGCCTCGGAAAGCACGTCAAGCAGTTGGTCCCGGTTGCTGTCGCTCGTCAGCAGTCGTTAGGCCACGTCAGAGGCCTACGGGCGGTCTGAATAACTCTGACAAATAGGTTTGGTCACTAAACCACGCGAGAAAAGAAGAAGCTGCTACTGAAGGCGGCAGAGAGCGATTCGATTCCGATCGAGCTGAATATCTATCTTAGCAGAATCATTCAGATTTTGAATAAAGGAGATGAGTTTCCTTAGGGAAATGGATTCAGGTGTGTATGTTACCTATTTGTCTGCATTCCTTACCTTCCTGCTTTCCTACTGCCTTCGGCGCTTCACAGAACATAATATTCGTATGGGGCGTCTCAAACAGGCTATGTCTGTGACCAAGTCTACTCCAGTTATCCATGCCGCTGGTCTCCTCTGGGTCGCTTGGCCCATCGAGTGTCTTATAGCCTGAAGGCTGCGTCTGATGTGGTCCTCGCCCCTTGCCCCGCAGCCACAACAGCGGGCACGTGTCGCGCGCGCAGGTGCGGCGCGTGCTGGCGCGCGTGGGCGTGCTGCCGGCCGCCGCGCACGTGCGCGCGCTCGAGGACAGATACACGGACGACTGCGGCTTCAGCTACGTCAGACTGCTGGACGAGGTGATGCAACATACCTCACACCGGCTAACACTCTTAACGTAAAGCGAGGCGCACCGTATTGGAATATATCTATTGTATTCAATCTGACTATAAATACCGGCCTGTTATTTACCAAATTTTGATTGACGTGATCAAGCGTAGGTACTATCTGTCCAAGTTATGTTATGAGTTACGTCACTAGCCGCCGTAGACTGGTGCTGGCTGACGATGATGAACTCAATGCAGTGATTATGGAATCGGAGACGTAGACGAGCGCTAGGATTGGATTCTTGTCCTCCTTTGAAGCAATAAGTCTAGGTAGATAGCTCGTAACACGATAATCTGTACCTACGCCAATAATACAATTGAATACAATGCATGAATATTTTGTTGCAATTTTATTATTTATTTATTTTATTTATTCAAGTTTCATACATATATATAGTCTAAGTTTAACACCATTTATATATTATGAGCCAGGCAAGCGTTTCATAGAACTATGACAGGGCGTTCAGTAGCAACCCAAAAAGACCTAGGTCTGTGCCAGGGCTTACTACAGGGCACGGACAAAGAGACGAGAACGCTTCGATGCAACGTATAGAAATTCACATTCCATCTCGGCTAGTGGCACACGTTCCATACTCAGATTCTACTACCCTGAGCTGAGTCTCCCTACGCCGGCCTCTGTGCTGGGAGTGTTAGTGGTATGAGTCCACAAAGGGTCGCTAGAGTGTTGGTGCTGTGTGCTGCAGCTGGAGGTGTCTCCGGCGACGAGCGCAGCTTTGTCTGCGGCGGGTACTGCGGCGGCGGGCCCCGCGCACTCCGCGCGCAGCACGGACCCGCTGCTCACGGACATCGTGCACATACTCGCCAAGATCAAGGGAAAGGTGTGCTTAGTGTGCTATTCCACTCTTGTCGTGTGGGACCGCCATGCGCCAGGTAGAGGGTTACCATTCCAACGTGGAATGACGACGACGAACTGAATTTTTAGTTGACTCAAAATACCTATATTAGGGGTATTTGGGAGTACTTACCTACTTTGCGATTGTTTCTGTTTCAGCAATTTGCATGAGTGGTTAGAAATCTAGCCCCTAGCTAGCTAAAAGGTTCTGCAATTAACAAACCCAAGACTACCAATTTTACGACATTTCAATACAATACCGACAGCTCACTAAACTATCGATAGAATAAAATCCCATGGGGTGATTGTATACTATACCTAACCCCTGGGATCATTTATTATATCGCTGAGCGCTGGCTCGTAGAATATTCGTTGGGTCTAATGCCATAAACTAGAATATTTGATGAGGCGATCGATACCTTCATGTAGAGTCGAAAATCGACACGAATTTTCGCAGGGTCATTAGTTAGGTATACCTATGCGCCGAATAAGTACCGCACAGATGTTATTATCCTTTTGGTGGGGGTTGTCTCCACCGATACCGGGTTCCGTTTCCAACACAAAAACCAATCAATGTTTTTACCCACCGTTCACGGAATCCGTTGCTACAAGAATATCGACTCAACAAATATTCGAGCCTATGGCGTTTGACCTCACGAATATTCTAGCCGGCGCTCATCGAAACAGTGAATTTCTACCCATTGCCGTGGTACAATTAATCCGGTGTGTGTCAGATTGTGCGCGAGGGTGTGCGTCCGCGCGACTTCCTGCAGCAGTTCGACCCGCGGCGCGAGCTGGTGGTGGCGCGCGCCGACTTCTACCGCGGCCTGGCGGCGGCCGGACTTGCACTCGCGCCGCAGGAGATGGACACTCTCATGGAAGTGTAAGTCGCCACACCCAAAGGGCATCGCCAAGCCCTCTCTCCCTAACACTAGCACTAGGTACACGTCGAATATGAGCAACGAGGAAATTAGTAAATAAATAACTGCTGCTCCACTCCGCTCTTAACATCCATTTTTAAACGTTGCGTGCTTGTGAGTTGCGTCCGTCGAAAATCAACACCGACCGATCGATCTTCAGACGTGTGGCCGGCTCACGCGGATCCATCTGCACATACATAATCTACGTATATACTTAACGCGAGCTGTCAAAATTGTGAGAAATCTGACAGCTTTGTAAACTCAAAACGGTCTATGAATATCGGCGTAACAACCCGATACAATGTACTCGCCGGTGACATGAATAGGTTGTTGATGCGTTGCGCGGCGGCGGCGTTACGAAAACAAGGAAATCTCCCAAAATACAATGGTTGGACACTTGATTTAAAAAAATTCTAAGGTGCCAATAATGATCCAGATGTAGTTTAAGCACCAAGAACCCCCCAAGACGTCCGATGTGAGTAAATATCGCGTCTGCAGGTTCTGCGCCCCCGGCCGCCGTCGCTACATAGAGTACGAGCGGTTCTGCTCGTGCGTGGGCGAGGCGCTGACCATGCCCGGGCTGGAGCGCGCGCCGCTGGTGACGCCGGTGCCGCACGTGCCCGCTCGAGACGCCTCGCACTACTACCTCGGCTTCGAGGAGCGCGCCCTGGTCGCCGGCGCGCTGGACAAGCTGGCGCAGTGCACGGACCAGGTGTACAACATTATGGAGGTGTTCCAGGTGAGCGCAGCGGGAGGTGCGCTACAGATTGGATGGAGCTGCTGGGAATCAAATCTTGAACCCCTTGCATAGACGGCTATGCAAGGGGTTCGGCGATAGATTCCCAGCCGGGCACGTACTTGGAGTCAGTGTGTAAATTGTGATCGTTCTCTGTGTGTCCCTAAACACATAGCATAGGCTCGTAGTTTGGTACAGTCGACAGCAGATCAATGGTAACACTTTTTACTTTTGACAGTTCTTATAATTTGCGACGTAAGACTTGAAATCGTACTGCAATGGTTACCATTGATCTGCTGTCGACTGTACCGTACTTTGGGCCCTGAGTGTCTGTGGTGTGGAGTGTGTGAGCTCAGTGGCGCTGTGGTGGCTCAGCCATGGACCAATCAGACTTCGTCGTATTCTTCAAAGGTTCACAACTGATTGCTCTCAAAACGGTGAAAGTAGGTACGGGGAACACTAGAGAAAGGTGTACAGGAGAGTTTTTAAGGTTCAGATTGTCTCAAAAACTACTTGACCTATTGCAAAAATTCTTTCACTGTTTGATAGATAAAAGTTAAAACTATGTAACTGTAAAAGAACTATTAAATTCGGTCCAGTAGTTTTTGAGAAATTCTCAACCTTATTGAGGCCCCCTGTATACTTACCTGTCTTCGACTGTACAGACAACATTACAGCAGACCAATGGTAACACTTGCAGTACGAATTCAACTCTTACAATCATTGAGTACCTATTTACCTCAGGGCTCACGACGCAGATAATAAGAACAGTCCAAATGTTAGGTAAAGTCGAAGACAGAGATAAGTATACAGGGTGCCTCAATAAGGTTGAGATTTTCTCAAGAACTACTGGACCGAATTTAATAATTATTTTACAGTTACATAGTTTTTACTTTTATCTATCTAACAGTGAAATAATTTTTGCAATAGGTCAAGTAGTTTTTGAGATAATCTCAACCTTAAAAACTCTCCTGTACACCTTTTTCTGTGTTCCACCGTACACTTGATGTGGTTTGATGTGCACCTACTCGCAACAGCCTACGAGCCTCGCAATATGTTGTGTATGGTGTATTGTGTGTACCTATAGTCCTATACATAGGATATGATACCATAGTCCTCAACTCGTTTTTTAAAAGTTGTGTTATATCTAGGAGAAAGAGAGAGTAGTGTGCAGACTAGAGATGAGTGGAAGGGTTGGGCCCAGCAGTGGGACATTAAATAAAAAAAACCTGCCCAGGAGCTGGACCCCAGCCGCAGCGGGTGCGTGTCTCGCGCGGCGGCGGAGCGCGCGCTGGGGCGGCGCGGGCTGCTGTCGCGCGTGTCGCCGCGCGAGAGGCAGGCGGTGTACAGGTGCTTCGGCTACAAGCGCGGACAGGAAGACCAGGTACCGACAATGGATTCCAAGGACGGCCATAGAGTTTTAAGCAATAACTCGGCGTTAACTCTGACAATGTCAAGAACGTAGCTCAAGAATGTACGAAAACTGACAGTTGTAGTCGAGTCAGACCGACCTCAAACACCATTCATACTCGAAACTATCTGAATATCGCCCGCCCCGTATTAATAAATCTGAATCTAAACTCTGAAAACGGTTTTGATAGCAATCTTAAGATAGCGTTCCTATTAATAAACGGTTAAGTGCGCGTTTAGGAATCGGGTAGCACGTGAGTAACTGCGTATCAATAAACAAAACTCAGCATTCAAGAGATCTCAAATTCACACTTGAGATCGTATTTCTTGATTGCAGTCGGACCGCGACTTGAGTGCGTGTTTGTACAAGATTGGTGTATTACATTAACGACGTACTTGATATGCTAATCACGTCTTAAGTGCTGCGTTAGCATTTGAGAGCGATCTTAAGCTCAGACTAAAACGGGCTAAGTATAAAATTTAGTTTTAAAGCGTAATAATTTACCCGCTAATCCCGTTACCTTGCGCAGGTGAACTACCGCGGGCTGGTGAGTGCCCTGGACCTCATCCACGCCACCGCCAGCGCGCAGCCGTGCTGAGGCAGCCAGCACAACGCCAACACCGGAGCCATCAGCAGCACGCCGCGCCGCCGCCTGCCTACTTGTATGCGGCAATATTTACTTTGGTACGAATTCATTGTAATCATGTCCTAATAAAATGCCTCATTTATTTTCAGTCGCAATTATGGATTTGTTTCTTGTTAGAAAAAGAATGTTTGTGCAATGTTTTATTTATAACTTCCTATTGTTTGGAAAATTAGGTGAAAAGATTTTTTTGGAAAAATAATATTATTCCTTTCTTATCTCTGTACACCGTGATCCGTTTCCACAATTAATATAATTTATTTCTTGTAGCCACGGATACCGGGATCGGTGGATACAAACATTAATTGTTTTTTGTGTTGGAAACCGATCCCGGTATCGGTGGAGACAAACTGCCGGGATCCGTTTCCAATCCAAACGGATCCCGGTATCGGTGGAGACAACCCCTGTATTACTACCAGCACTGGCAGACCTATCGAAAATTTGTATGAGAATGTAGTGGTCAGCAAAGTCTACGAATGGTTAAATTTTGGAACAATGTTCTAAGTTCCATAAATCATACAAATAGCTCGCATTGACCGAGCTCGATTCGATGACGATGGCGTTTCATGCTAGCGCCTGACATACTTACTGGAAAAATTAATTCAATCCCGACATGAATTATCATCTAACGGTAAAAACGGTGAATGAGAATATCGTGAAGAAACCTGAATGCCGTAGAAAAAAATCTAAGGCATGTAAAATCCGCCAATCCGCACTGGGTCCGGGTGGATCATGGCCCGAGCTCCCTCGATGTAAGGGAAGGTCTGTGCCCGAGCAGTGAGGACATATAAATTGATGATGATGATCACCATCTCTAACGAGTCAGGCTCATGAAGGCAGTCTCCAGAGAAGGAACGGTCCTGTTGCTCCCTATTGACGGGCCTATGGGTAATTTTATCCGGATGATACAGAAACTATCGCTTATACATACGTGTCTACATCTACCACGCTAGTGGACCACATTTGAAAACCAACAAAAAACAAAATATTTCAGTAAACATTTACATTGTATTAGATTTAAGCTGGTGTCTCAGTGGTGGTAGTGGTGAGAGTGCACCCCGCGTGCTCCGGGGCGTCGCACACGTGCTCCGTGGGGCTGAAGTGCAGGCCCGCGGGGCACGCGCGGCACACCGCCGCCGCGCCCACGCAGTAGTAGAACAGCTGGCAGTCGTCTGGGTGCGGCAGCAGCGAGTCCGCGCCGGCCGCCGCGCACGACACGGCCGTCACAGAGTGATCCAAGCACCGCGGCGGGATGTCGTCGGCGCGCGACGCGACCGCAGCCTGCGATACGCTGGCACATAAACACTCGATGCAATGCATTGCGGAACAAGCACCGACAGGCGCTTATGAAGTAACGGTGTTTCCTAACTTCGTTGTATAATTATTGATGTTATTCTGTCAGCGCTTCGATCTACGACGCGACGGGTCTACGGAAGCGCGTATACGCCACACAGGATTATTTAGAATTAGGTATATCACTTGCTATTGCGATTTCAAAGGGCTGCTTGCACTAAAAAGATAACCTAAAGGATTAAGTCACAAAAACCGTTTCCCGTTGGCCAGGCTAGCCTGATTGGAAACACCGCATTTTTGTAACTTAACTCTGCGGTTCGTGTTGCAAATCTTCGTTTTCACCTTAATTTATTTCTATCGACATTCTGTTTTATCTCCCAAGTCGTTAAATTGGTATTATTACTTACTCAATAGCCTGCGCCGCGACCACCACCGCCAGCCACATCAGCGCCTTGCCCGTGCCCGCCATGTCCCCTAGGTCACCGTTGATATCGCAGGGTATCGTTGGCTGCAGTGCTCCACAGACCACTGCTTGCAAATGCAGTCGCATATTCGCAAACACGTACTTATAAGCTGCTAACGCACTTCATTGTATCTCGAGTGGTACCCACGACACATCACTTTACGAATAATTCCCACTCGTGGAGAGAAATCACAAGTGGCTGTGATAGCACAACATTGCAGTAAGCAGAGTACAGTGTGCCGTTATCACAGTACCACTCGTGAGTGCACGGGTTCTTCCTTGTGGCCATACTCAAGTAGGTATTGTTTTTAGTAAGTATGGTTTCGGAAATAAAATGATTAGAAACAGTTATCAAGTGGCTCCATTCCTATGAAATAGTTATTGCTTTATTTCGAAGTTTGGCGAAGCGATATGCAATGCAAATAAAATAAATTAAAAAAAAAAGGGAATAATAGGATTTTGATGTTAGCGCTTCTATTATATCCAGCAGAGGTACCCCATGTCATACGACACAAAACACGGACAAAAAGTCAACATTGTATTTACACATTACTTTATTCTGACATACACGGCTGTATATCTGCAGAGGTTTGTTCATGTCTGTCTGACCTTACATCTAAGCATTTCATCCCTACGCATACGCAATGGAAGAAACATCTAATAATTAGTTTGTATAAAATACAATGATTCTGATTCAATGTTCAATTACCAAGTTAAAAATACAAAAGTACAACATTTCTGTATCTGCATGAGATCCGAACATTCAACGGTCAGCGGAGGGCGGGTCGACCGCTCGCTCGCTCACTCACTCACTCTCTCACTCACTCGCACACGCATACTCTATACTGCTTATTGACCGCGCCTGACGCAGGGCGCTGTTCACTATAAACTCTGAAAAATATTACTCTACTCAGTTCGACAGGTAAGACAATTTCAAAATTGAATCTAATCAGCAATAATAATACTCGGTGAATCTATAATCCATTACTATATATTATATAATAAATGTTATGTAACGGCCGCCGCGGCCGGTGTTACATAGACAGAATTTTTTTCCTTAAAAATCTTCTTAAAAAGATTACTTCTTAAATTAATTTAATGTGGAATGGAATGACGTGCCCTCTGCGCGGCGCATGGTGTGTGCAGGGTGCGGTGCGCGGTGCGGGGGGCACGCTCATGACCGGTGACTTAACCTGCAACAAGAGCAGCCCTGTAGACGCGTGTCGGTCGGCAGGCAGCACACAACCCAGCAGAGTCCACAACTCACCTTACTATTGGACTGAGATGTGTGTGGCAGGTACTTCAGTACGGCTGGTGCCTCTGGTTGGCGCGTCCGCCGCCGCCGCCCCCGCCGCCGCCGCCCCCGCCGCGCTGCTTGCCGCCCTGGTAGCCCGCTGCAACACACCGCAGGCCGTCAACACACCGCGACACAACGCCAGGCTCGCACAGACAGTGGCGAGTGCACAGACAGGACTAGCAAACCAGCTCGCCGCACCGGACGGACCGCGTGTGGCCTCACACCGCGGCGCGAGAGATCATCTACATTATCTCCAGACAGGATTATTGCTAATTACTGGCTAATCTAATTTAAATAACTCTAGGTCACACACATAAAAAGCTCGTGCACAGGCTGGGCGCGGCCCCGCTGTCCCGTCGCGAGCGCGCGCCGCCCGCCGCCCGCCGACACGTCTCGACCGCGACCGAACTTATACCGAATGGGATTCAAAGCCGAATTTAGAATTTAGACATGCGAATGGGTATCGCCTGCACTACAAGTGAGTGATGCTAAGTCATGCGCTGTGCAGCGCCGGCGCCGGCGGGCAGCAGGCGGGCACACGTGTCACAAGCGAGTGCCACAACAACTAGATGCGCGCTAGTGTCAGTGTCCGGCGCGGGCCGGTCCGGGGGCGCGCACCGGCCGGCCGCGAGTCCGGGTGGGTGGCAGTACCTTTCCCGCGTGGAGCCGAGCGCGCGCTGTAGCCGCCCTCGTACCCTCCGTACCCGCCGTAGTCTGCCCGCAACACAAAGCCATTAGTCAGCCAGCCAGACGCCTCCCACCCCTCCGCATGCCCCGCCGCCGCCGCAACCCACCCCACCCGGGCGACACCCCATACACCCACCACCCAGGATGCACGACAACCCCTCACCAAGTTTCCCTCGTGCAATATTATGCAGGAGCACATACGACTATAATATTTGTGATTTCATGTTCAGAGTGATGAGAAAATGTTGCCAAGTTGTCCTCTCGCCCTACACCGTTCAGTTGCATAGGTTACTGTGCGCCGCGATAGCCTGCTTGTAGGATGGCAATGAACATAGCTACTCTCTAATTATGAACTACTTGTACGATGTACTAGTCGATTGTTAGATATTTGCGAGAATGAAGTACCACCAGCATGCAGTCGGCTCGAGGTTAGTAGTGGTAGTGTACTTGTGGTGTGGTGTCTGTGTGGTGTGGTGTGGTGTCGGTGTCGTGTGGTGTAGCGAGTGTGTAAGCTAGGCCGGGAGGGATGGGGGGAGGGTGGGGCGGGGGAGGTGATATATGGAAACACATTGAGTTTTTGTAACAGTGCTTTATTCAAGCGTCATCATATCCTTTATCACTTTCACAATGTCTCTCCATATATTACCCCATTTCCCAGATGTAGCCTGTGTCTGTCGGGCGGAGCGCGCGGCCGCAGCGCGCTGGACGCACGCCCGCCCGCAGACACGGCTACATATGTCAAAAGTGGTATTACAAATAAACACTTATACAGATAAGGCGGGTAACATATGTACAGAATACACCCAGTGAGACGGTGACAAGGAGCGGGCCGGCGCGGCGGCCGGACGGCCGGGCGACCGGACGGCCGGACGCCGCGCCGGACACTCGCCGGTGAACAAAATAATGCCAAATGATTCGCAAACAAGTTATATGAAATGATTAATCCTAATTACTCGGAAGGTTAGACCGGCCCGTGGTTATATTCGGTATACAGTCTCCTCTACAACATTCACTACACATTATCTCGATAGAATATTCATGTAAATATGTAGTTAAAATAGAAAAATAAATATTTTCTACACACTAAGTTATACACCTAAGCTTAAAGTGATGTCGATCTCTCCGAATTAAATGTAAGATATACAATTACAAGGTAAATAGGCATCTCAAGGACGGAGGGTCGCCCCGCTTGCATCGTTAACCTATTCGCCGGGTGCGGGCGGTGGGCGGCGGGCGGCGGCCCCCTACAGCCCAGGGGTCACCAGCCGCCAGCCGCCCACCGCCCGCGCCCGGCCTTACACTACATTTACTCGCTAGGGATCAGGTAACATCAGTCGAGGTAATGTGTCGGTGAGCAGGCGAGCGGCGGCGGGCGCCACGTCTAGTTCTGCTTGCCGCGTTTACCGTAATTGGGGTATCCGGAGTAATCGTATCCGCCGTAACCGCTGTATCCGTCGTATCCGTAGCCGCCGTAGCCCCCGTAGCCGTCGTACCCGCCGCCGTAGCCGCCCTGGCCGTAGCCGTAGCCGCCGTAGCCCTGGTTGCCCCACGCCTGGCCGCCGTAGCCGCCGCGCCCCCCGCGACCGCCGCGCGCGCCCCGGCCGCCGCGCCCGCCCCGCGTGCCCATGCCCCCGGGGCCGTCCGGCTTAGGCGTCGCGCGCTTCACGTCCACCTGGATCACACGAACGAACGAACGCACATTAACACAGCGCCATCATAATACAAAATATGAAATAACAAATTGCAAATATTAATGAATAAAACCAATCTGTTGATGACCAAATACCGACCTCTTTGCCACCGATGGTCTGTTTAGGTGTCTTGAGGAGCTCGTTGACAACTTGCTCAGACTCGAATGTGATGAAGCAGAAACCTTTCCTTTGGTTCTTCGTTTTGTCGAATGGCATTTCCACTTCGATGATCTGCAATGCAACATTAGATCGATATAAGACACCGTAGTAGCAGGAGCTTCAAGATCTGAAGGATCGGGCGCATCAGTGGCCCGGATTACTCCTCAGCGAAAGTCAAGAAATAATTATCTCACCAAATCCGGATTTGTCATCATGATAGTTTTAATGGCACACCAAACAGTCGATGTGCAACTCACCGTGCCAAAATTGCTGAAGAAGTTCTTGATTTCATCGTCAGAGATCTCGCTGCTGAGCCCGCCGACGAATATCTTGCCGTGGCGCGCCTTGGCCTTCTTGGGGTCCACCTTCTTGTTGTTGATGGTGTGCTCGCCGGCCGCCATCACCTTGTCGATGGAGTCGGGCGCCTTGAACACGATGAAGGCGAACCCGCGCGACCGGCCGGTGTTGGGGTCGGTCTTCACGTTGATGCTCTCGATGTCTCCATACGCGCCGAAGTGGTCGCGCAGCTCCTCTGCAACAGGGAGGGGCGAGTCAGGCGAGTGCGGGGGCGGGGGCGGGGGGGAGGGACGCGCATGCGTGGCATTTTGCAAACTCAGAATCGTGGGTATAGCTTTCTTCAAATAAACTTCAGAAGCAGAACTGAATAGGGTCATCATTGAAACTGTGATGCTAGTGGCTCATTTTATGCATATAGTTAGTTTAGGAATAATGTCACTTACTGTCAGTGGTCTCCCAGCTCAGGCCGCCCACGAATAGCTTTCTGTAAACACCACAT
This sequence comes from Tachystola acroxantha, assembly GCA_963506565.1. NCBI lineage: Eukaryota > Metazoa > Arthropoda > Insecta > Lepidoptera > Oecophoridae > Tachystola > Tachystola acroxantha. The sequence goes on from OY735879.1 coordinate 14,375,049, forward strand.
GAGGAGCGTTAGATAGGGAAGCGAGCGCGACAGTGTCTCGATTCAGAAACTGACTTAACGATTACGATTTATCATTAACACTATGCAGTACTTGCTTACAGTACTTTACAGCTACATTTTTGTTCAAAAACAAACTCCAAGCACTGCAGCAAAACAAATTGACAACCTGTAAGTTACAACAAGGAAAATGGAAACTTTTACATTAACAACGAGAATGAAACAAGAACGTTACAGTGATATCGATCGCAAGATTTGAGATTGGCAAGTGTGAACGAGGCCCAAAGTGTGGCCGAGACAATCTAGTCAGTTAGGTCTTTGCTGTACCTAGGCCCACAGGATATATACCATGGCGCGGCGCTGCGGCGGCGGCGGCGGCGGCGCCGGGCGCGTCCTGCCTGCAGACAGAGAGAGCGTTAGTGCGCGCTCCATCCGAGGGCGGAGGCCGGCCACAGCCGCGCTCCGGACGCTAAGACCACCCACACTCGGCCAGCTAACGCGTAGCGCCAACAAACGGCGAGCGCACTCCACGCGCAAATCGATAACGGGACCGCGCAGGTGCCGGGTGCAAAAGAGACGCGCGAATGTGACGCCATTTTACATCGTGCGACGCGACGCCAACGTTATCTAGGTACACTAAAGCAAAGTAGCCAAAAACTCGACTGCGATACGAACTATGACATCTGTGACTAAAGTTACACCGCGGAGAACGAACTGCAAATGCGAAAGGATAAAATTTTGAAAAGATTTCGAGGATTACGATAGATTTAGAATGCCGCTAATAATAATGCCGGATCGCCGCCATTGCGGCGGGCATACAAACTGTGAAAGGAATTTTACAAATTGGCATTAATTATCACTAAAGCTTATTAAATACAACGTTAAAACTGATATAATAAATGTAAAAGCAAAAATACAAGAAACCAACTGTACCTGTCGTCGTCCCGCCCGGGGGCTTCGGCACTGTTGTGCTCCATGTCTCCTCCACCGTTTTCTCCGTTCCCGTTTAGTTGATTATCAGTAACGTCTTGTGCAAAATTGTCGTTATTTGCCATGACTTCTGTTTTAGAGCTAAAATTAATAATAAACTAAAACTAAGGTCCACACACGACCTTCAACAACGAACGCCAAATGCAGAAGAAAGAAAGGAAGTGCGTGATGAGTCGGCGCGAAATGTTCCCAATGTTGGCTAAAGACGCCATTTTTTTGGCATCTCATCCCCACCATTATTTCAGCCAATCAGAAGAGACAAGTAGTACAATAAACAGGAGGTCAATGGCTCGCGTCTCCACGGTCAACAAGGATGGCAATAATCCTACAATGAGAGCGAAAGAAATAGAAAATAAAGTCAATAATCAACACGGCATCCAGGGCTACCAACATTTCTGACAAAATTACCGCCTTTTCTTTCGGCCCGGAAGTGTTTTAATGGCCCTGGCTACACGGTCGATGCTTCACCAAAAGAGAAGTACACAAACACGCGTTAAACTTAACCCCAAAGGCCCAAACCAAAAGCAAAAAGATTGTCATTTTTATGACTTAACTCGAACTCGGGGTTCTAGGCACACTAGAACTATCTCTTAGCAGGAGCTTACAAATGGCTCTTGCTGTCTGAGAAATAAGTATGTACGGTCGAAGACAAAGAAAGGATGTAAGTATAGTTTTTAAGGATGCGATTTTCTCAAAAAGTACTTCACTGAATTTTTAAATTCTTTTCAGTTTCATAGTATGTGTGTACTCTAAATCAAATACTATCTACTAGTAAAATATTTTTTACAAACTAGTAGTTCTTGAGAACTATCAACTCAACCTTATTGAGGCCCCGTCACACCTCAGCCCCATTATATTTTATCACGGTATTTTATTTTATTTTTTGAATAGAAAACTTATATCTTTAATCTGTCTGTGGCACCCCCACGTATTTCAGTTTTCGTGTGTACAAACCAACTTGTACAAACCGTAGACAGGTACAAACATTTCAAACCAACGAAGGCACATAAACGTAGAGAGGGAGAGTCATACTCTCTCTACGCTTCTCTACGTACATAAACGAAGGTCATTCGGCGTTGGCTGACATAATACCACGAGTTTGTTTACTCGAATATACGTCGAGGGTACGTCTAAGGGTCCTTATTTATCTGAGGTCTAAGGTCTAAACACATTTTTTCTAACAACCAAAATATATATTTGGAAGTTTAATACTTTTTTTTTGTTAACCTATAAATTGTCCCACTGCTGGGCAAAGGTCTCCCCCCTCCTCTTCCATCCATCCCTGTCCTGAGCCTCTTCCAGCCACCCATCCCTGTATCTAACGATATCGTCTCTCCACCTACGCCGAGGTCTGCCCCGACGACGCCCCGGCAGTTTAGTACTTATCCTCGAATAAACGAACATGTGGTATATTTCATGTGGTAAACGGCGATTAAACGAACGTGTGGCATATTTCAGTTGCAAAAGCCGAGTGCCCATCGTCCTTTTACTTGGATTGTTTGGTCTGTCTGTACACTATTTAGTCGAATAGTTGATAAAGTTCTACTCTTTCCATCGCATCGCAAATTCTCAAGTTGTCCCTTACCTTTGGTTGCCCTTGTGTATTGTACTGCTAAACAAGAAAATGTATGGCATATTCTTCACAGATTAAGCGGCTATCAATCAATCACTCGGGTTAAATCTTTTGGTGCAAGTGGCTGTTAAAAGTAGTCCAAAATCCAAATGTATTTTATTACTTATAAATAAATGATTTCGTTAGATTTTTTTTCATGATTTATTTTCCGTAGGTACTTTAGTAGGTAGTTTTGTAGTAGGTATATAATTATTATCTTTGAGATAATATACATTGGTGTACTTGATAAAAATCCATTTGTTAGAAATATTGGGAACAAACTTAGAATCGTTTCGAGAAATTAAAAAGTTTAAAACTTAAAATAAAAACTGGCAACATTATAAAAGTGACACCGAACGGTGAGATATTTTTCTGTTTTCAGTGCATATTTATTGTGAAAATTACGCGATTTTCGTGATAATTTGTAGCAAATTACTCCACTTTGATGCCTAAATATTACTGAGGTAAGTTTTTTCCGCAGTATTATGTTTCGAGTGCAATTTATGGGTAATATTTTGATGTCGGCAGACGTTTTTCTTTAGGTTAAAATCCCATGGTATTTGTGTGTTTCACGCGGTACCTTCGCTCTGCTCTGTGCTATTCGTGGGAAACCCCACGACATTGTTATTTCTGCGTGCTTTACAAGTCGGGCGGTGGTCTCGAGGCGATCAGTCGATAGGTCCGTGTCGGAGTCGCCATGCCATGCGCGCTTTGACAGCTCGAGCCAGTTATCGGTCGGGCGAGGTGCCAGGCACCCAGGCAGGCCCGCCCGCGGCCGACAACATCGGGCCGAGCCCACATCAGGCTTCACAGCCTGCAGAACAGACCCTTCATGTCTATAACTCCTACACATAGGTATAGGCATGATGTTACATCTTTTTGCAGTCAAAATAGTATGGGTGAGCTTTTCTTGTGCAGGATACCAAGTTTGCAATGGTACCTTTTATGTCTGAATAAATGAGTATTGATTATAATGTTATGTAGATGAATATTTTCGTCACACATGCCTGAGACATAATATCCTGTGTACCATACTCCTGCCCATATCCTCATTTAACTGCACAAGCGAATGTCAACTTTTGGAAAGTTCACAGACATTAAGAGTAACCCAACACAAAGAGTTTGCTGAATGTGTAATATAATTTCTGGTAACAAAGAATGAAATTCTTTTGATATGATTTATTTTACCATACATTACTCTCCATGAACTTGTAATCAGTTAAGCCCTCACTAGACTAGGCCCATCATAATTATGAGGTTGGTAAAAGGCTGGGTTGTATTGTTATAAATAAATTCAAGTTACAAGTTGATAGGTATATGCAGTTCAAAATGGTAATATTGTAGTAGTACCTAATTATTGAAGAAGAAGGAACACATCATGATATACAATGGTTAATTATATGTATTTATTTTATTGAAAAATTAAATTTTTGTATACATTTTCAAAACACATTATATACCTACATTAAAAATACACCTTATCAGAAATTACATTTCTGTGTTTGGTGTGTTGCGAGTTGAGACTCAATAAATTTTCTTTTTTCCTTTCAATACTTCATGAATTGTAATGTTGAGACATCATTAGATTCGATTTAATCACAAGACTCATCCAGGATACATTATATACTAAAATAGCAGTTGCGTTTTTCTGTTTTTGTAATAATTGCAATGACTAATGTATCATGAATTGACTAGTGTATTGACTAAACCCCAACTTAGTCTCCAACCTGCACTTAGGAATAAGACTGGTGTGGTGGTTTATGCACCAGTGGAGCTGTTAGCCGGCAACCCTGCTCTGCTACTCCAATGAGCTGGACAACTTCTACCTTTGTGTTGTCACTGCACAGTGTCTACTACACTAATCCTGTTGTGTTTGGTGTCAGAGTGCACGCGCGTGACCCAGCGATGGTAATGGAGGCGTCCCCGTCCCCGCAGAGCGTCGGCCGCGAGTTCGTGCGCCAGTACTACACGCTGCTCAACAAGGCGCCCGCGCACCTGCACAGGTCACACAATGCACTACTAGTAGTATTAAGCACCTAGACGCCCCGGGCTTGGGCACGGAGAGAACGGGCTTGGAGAGAAGAGGGAGATGGGATCGGAAGAGAACGATGGCTGGCCCAGTGGTACCTGGAATGTCCCTAGGTACCATTGGGGCGACGAGGTAAAAGGACCTGCTCTAGCTTCAGCCGCAGTGGCGCTCTGACTGCGGTATCGGAGACTCGGGGTCCACTTTAAGTCACTGAACCAGCGGAGTAATTATTATTTGGTATCAAGGTGTTGGTTCAAGCCCAAAGGTCGCTGCGACCTCAAAATTCTACTGTGACCGCGTAACGAGGCTTATCTCGCTTCCAAGGTTTCAAGTCCTTCGAGAATCACATGATGCACTTGGGCGAGAGAGTTTTTTTTTATATCCTCGGGTGGTATCAAGTGTCCACGTAAGGCTCGGCTTCTGCTGTGAATATACAGTAAGCGGCAGACATGTATATCTCCAATTTATTTATATCTCCATCTATTAACTCTGGCAACACACATACACTATAGTAGGTTATTTTCCTTCCTGCGGGGGTCGGCAGAGACAATATACATATGTAATTGTGTATGGAACAAATATATGATGTGGTCTTTGCACCCTCAATGAACTATTTAGAAAATCGCCTGAACGTATGGCTAAAATCAAACATTACATAAATAATGATAAGTGTAGTGAATCATATGAATGAACATTATATTAGACAATGTGAGCACAGCTAATAGACACGCCATGGTTATTATTATTCATGTTTTCCATAGAAATCAGTACAAATATTACAGTAATATCATACTGTTTCAATAATCACCATGCTGGTGCAACAGGCAAACAATACCTATTTCAATAATGTGTACAATCCTGGAAATCATTAAAAGCAATAATTAGTTAATACAAGAATTACCTGATTAGTGAACAATTAATTTTAGTTAACTACATATCTGTGAGAACCTGTAATTGACGTGTTTATTATTGTATTTTGTGTATCTTGTTATTGTATTGCTGTTATTATTACTGTTAAAATAAAATAAAACTAAAAATTTTGATATTATATGGTATTCTAAATTTTTTACTTATTTGTCACACAAACAAAGCACAATAGACAAAAAGAAAAAAAATAGTTTAGGTACAGTCGAAGACAGAGATAAGTGTACAGGGGGCCTCAATAAGGTTGAGATTTTCACAAAAACTACTGGACCGAATTTAAAAAAAAATTTGCAGTACATAGGTTTTTTTTTATATCTAGAAACAGTACATAGTTTTAACTTTGATCTTTCAAACAGTGAAAGCATTTTTGCAATAGATCAAGTAGTTTTTGAGAAAATCGAAATCTTAAAACCTCTCCTGTACACCTTTCTCTATGTTCCACCGGACATACAAATAGTGACATAATTAACTGCAGTGTGGTATATAAGCCTTATTTACCATATTATGTACACCAGTCGCATCACCGTTATGTATGTAAGTAATAAAATAACAATAACACAAAAGAACATCGTAGCATTGTATCGAGCCTTTATCTAGTGTTATCTACTTACGGAAAGCAACTCGCCAAACTATATAGATACGATTCCCTTTGTTATTACAATACAATCCTTTTGTATCTAAGATATGATTTGTGACAAACAAAAGGCTTTAGGTCTGAGCCATTAACACTCAAATACAATTTCCAAGAAGAGTGAATGAGTCAATATCGAGCTAATATTGGAAGGGTCAGCAGATATGAATGATATGAAATATATTGACGTGCAAAAATGTACTCAACGTGCTTACTTGCAATAAAGAAATTTGATATAGATATAGCCTAGATTCTAGGCTAGAAAGACATAACGGCGGCTATTGGCAATGGTTTTAAAGAAGGGCCGAATGACGTCTCCATCAAACCGACGAGCATGAATAGATTGTTGAATGTGTATCAATTTAGTTTGGTGGGTCAGGATCGCAGCAGATATAAGTCCATCAGACCTACCTCTAAGGGAAATAAGCGTGAACTGATGTATGCATGTACGAATGAATGAATTAGTGAAATACATGCCTGCCGCTTACTGTGCATTCACAGCAGAAGCCGAGCCTTAGGCGGACACATAATGCCACCCGAGGATAGAAAGCTCTCTCGCCCAAGTGCATCTTACGATTCCTGAATGACGTTGGTCTTGGGATATAAGAACATATAAGATTGAAGAATTGGGGTAGAAGATATAAGAACTCGCTTTGCGGTCACAATACTTTTGAGGTGACCCTTATCCTAATATCAAATAATAATAATAAGCTGGAGCTTGGTGGCGTAATGGTTACTGCACTTACGATACGGAGGTCCAGGTTTGATCCCCAGTCAGAGCAGCCATGTACAGTCGAAGACAGATATAAGTATACAGGGAGTCCCAATATGGTTGATATTTTCTCTAGAACTACTGGACCGATTTTAAAAATTATTTTACAGTTACATAGTTTTAACTTTTATCTATCAAACAGTGAAAGAATTTTTGCAATAGGTCAAGTAGTTTTTGAGATAATCTCAACCTTAAAAACTCCTGTATACCTTTCTTTGTCTTCGACCGCACCAATGCGTTTACTCATGTTATTTATTTCGAAATTAAAACGTACATTTACCGAGTTAGAATAGAAAAATCTGAATTATGTGTAATCCACTAATGGCCAATGGGCCTGCGTGGTTGATCCCGGCCCCACCCTCTATGTGTGGTGCCGCCTGCCGTATAAGTATTGCGTTGAGTCGTGTGTCCAGGTTCTACAACAACTTCTCGTCGTTCGTGCACGGCGGGCTGGACGCGCCGCAGCGCGAGACGCCGCCCGTCGTGGGACAGAAGCAGATCCACAACCGCATACAGCAGCTCAACTTCCGCGACTGCCATGCCAAGATCAGCCAGGTAATTAACATTGACATTTATGTATTGGTTGTGGCGGAATAAGTGTATTTTCTTTCCTTCTCAGGACTTGAACCTGTGACCTTTCTTGTCACGGAATGACTAGGTCGCAGGTTCAAGTCTGTAAATTTGTCCTGTAAAATTTTCAGCAACACGATTTAATGGAAGTGAGGTTTAACCTCACTTCCATTAAATCGTGTTGCTATCCCTTTCACACTTCGTTCAAAAAGGTTAAGATAGAAAGGGGCCTAAACGGTGGCATAACTTTCAGACACGTTTATAAATACGCGCCTAAGTGTTCAAATGGAAACGATTGAAGTCGCGGTCGGGCTGCTGGAAACTTAAACAAAGCGATAGATTAAGATATTCAATACTCTGTAACATGAAATAGTGATATGTGAATCCGTCTATTCCATAATGGTAGAGTTCGTTACTCCCTGCAGGTGGACTCGCAGGCCACGCTGGGCAACGGCGTGGTGGTGCAGGTGAGCGGCGAGCTGTCCAACGGCGGCGCGCCCATGCGACGCTTCACGCAGACCTTCGTGCTCGCCGCGCAGTCGCCCAAGAAGTACTACGTGCACAACGACATATTCAGATACCAGGTACACCAACAGACCAATGATAACACTGGCAGTACGAATTGAACTCTTGGGACGCAGGTAATAAGAACGGTGCAACGTCCTAAGTGTTACACTTGGGCTGCTTTGATGTGTACAATATACCCGTACGGGACACAGGGATGAGTTTATGGTGATGATGCACTGTTGAGCGCAGAGAGAGGTGGCATCAACAACATCAACAGTCTATTTGTATGTCCCCACTGGCCGCTTACATCGAGGGAGTTCCGGCCATGACCCACCACACGGGCCCATTGCGGATTGGCGAATTACGCATGCAGTTTTACGATTTTTTCTACGGCATGCCGGTTTCATCACGTTGTTTTCGTTCACCGTTTTGAGAGTATTCGGTAAATGTACGAGAAAAAACCCGAGGAAAACTCATTGGTACATGACTGACCTGACCGGGGATCGAACCTTGTCGCAACCGAGAGTCGAACCGGGGATCTCGCCACATGGCACGCTCCATTCTAACAGAGCTATAGTGACTCGGTTCGTGATGCGAGTGTTGTATCATCAATATGCTATGTCCCAAGAGTAGCACAATCTATTAGCTATGTTATATTGTATCCCCCATGACATGTGTACCCCGTGCGTTTGCGCAGGACATCGTGTTCTCCGACGAGGAGGGCTCTGGCTCGGGCCGCTCCGAGGGCGAGGAGGAGGACGCCGCGGCCGGGGCGGGGGGCGGCTACTTCCCCCCGCCGCCCGCCGCATTCCCCGGGGGCTTCCCCGCGCCACCCGCACCGCCGCACGCGCCCCTCGTGTCGCCCCCGCCCGCGGCCCCGGCCCCGGCCGCCGCGGCCCCGGCCTCCGCGGCGGCCCCGGCCCCGGCAGCCTCCGCTGCCGCCCTGGCGCCGCACCTCAACGGACACCAGCAGCAGCACGAGGACAGCGCCAGGCACATCGCGGCCGCTATGCACGGTCAGTGACATGAGACAGTTGGTAGCATTGTACAACAATTTATAGGACGGTCTATTACCCGAGATAAGTATCCACATAACCTAACCTAAACCTACCCACCACCGTCCCAAATCCCCAAAACGAAATGACTCGTTGATCCACGCCATCCCTGAATTATGCAAGGAAACCTTGATAAGAACACAAAACTTCACAAACACTTATTTCGAGCACTCCAACTAATAGAAACTTTTGCGGACATCTCCTGATTGACTTAACAACAAAAAAATACCACGGAATCTATATAATTGCAGTTCTCACCAAAAAAAAAGTATCTAATGGCGTTTAGCGTTTTCAAGGAATCCCCGCAAGATATACATGACCTCTGGTTGTACTGGTGCTTGAGTAACGTTGTGTTATGTTTGTGTAGCTGCGTCTGGTCTGTCGCACGGCGCCGTGTCCGTGGAGCTGGAGCCCGAGGGCGCGGCCGGTGCGGCTGCACTGGGCGCGGGTGCGCTGGGTGCGGGCGCACTGGGCACGGGTGCACTGGGTGCAGGCGCACTGGGCGCGGAGCAGGCGTACGGCGGCGGGCTGCAGCCGCAGCTCAGCGCCGAGCGGGACGAGTACGAGCAGGAGCGGGAGATCTCACCGCCCCCGCAACCAGGTGACAAATCACTCACATAACATACACTAGGAACTGCCAATGAGTTGGTGCTTAGTTAATGACTACGTCGCATTACATGAATAAATAATTCGTGTAGCTCTAGCTTTCCTAAAATTGGAAAAATAAGTAATTTCTGATATTTTTTCCCAATTTTGGGAAACATCTAAAGTCAAAGTCAAATCTCTTTATTGCAAGTAAGCACGTTGCGTACATTTTTGCACGTGAACATGAATAAAAAGACACAAGAATAATATCTGAACGCCAATAGTAATATGCCCTTATTTATTGCGGAATGTCTGAGTTCCTCTGAGGCACTGCAAGTACAGCTAACACAATCAATAACATAACAAAATCATAAAACATTTTACTTCATCACGTCGTCCATCTATTTTACTTCCGCTATTACAAGCTACACCTAATCATCATTAAGTACTTAGGCTGACAGTCATAGACATTTTGAGCGTAGTCAGTGGGAGCTCGCACTCACGTCTGTCTAACTAAATTATAGGAAAACTGTAAGACCGACCTCAAACTCCACAAATACTCAAAACTGTCTATAACTATCGATCATAGATAGTAGCCTGAATGTATTGTGACCGCCTCGTCTGTTCGTCAGCCGTGCTGTCCGCCGCGTCCGCGTCCGCCGCGCCGGAGCCCAAGACGTACGCCAACCTGCTCAAGTCCGGGTCCGCGCTGGGCGGCGCGCACCACGTGGCCGCGCACGCCGTGCCCGCGTACCTGGCCGCGTACTCGCACCCAGCCGCGCCCGCGCACGCGCACGTCGCGCCGCACGCGCACGCGCACGAGTCGCGCGCCAGGCCCACGCGCACCATGCGGGACACACAGCAACCACAAGGTAACAATACTGACATGTCATAGTTTAGGCATAGTACTTATACCGCACCACAAATCAAGTGTCTTAGTTTGTAAATAAAATATGAAATGTTTTTTTTAATAACAAATATTACAGGTCGTGAAACAAATATGATCGTCTAATTACCTGTTGTGATGTAACACTGAAGGAACTGATTGAACCTGTTCATCATTGTGAAAATATGGTGACCCGATTTAATGATGTGAAAATAACCATGCAATAATCACAGAACCAGTAGGGTAGTTTTTGTTTATAAAATAAGACACTTGATTTGGGCTTCGGTTATAGTATGTATGTCTAATTCTTTGGCACGCCCTACATCCTAAACGGCTAGATGGATTTTAACATATGAGGTGTCGTTAGATTCGTCTGGATTAGTGATATAGGATATAAAAATTTAACTAAAGCGGCTCAGATTTTTGGCAGTCGGGTCTTGTTTTTTAAATTAATTCATCATAATCATACTGATTTATTCGGCCTTTGGTACACTTGGTTACGTGAGTTTTTACAGAAATAAATGATCTATTTACATTCTTATATCATATCACATCTAATACAAGTGTATAATGTTGCAGGCGACGGTCCGCTGGGCATGCTGGGCGGCGGCGCCATGGGCGGGGGCGGAGCCCTGGGCGGCGGTGGGGGCGGGGGCGGTGTGAGCCGGCGCTACTCGGACTTGCAGCAGCTGTTCCTGGGCAACCTGCCGCACTCGGCCACGGAGGACGAGCTGCGCGCCCTGTTCGCGCGCTTCGGGCCCGTCGCAGAGCTGCGCGTGCACAGCAAGCCCGCCGCGCCCGGGCAGCCCAGGCACCCAAACTACGGGTTCATCACGTACGAGAACGCGCAGGCGGCCGCGGACTGCCTCAGCGCAGCGGTAAATGTTTTTTAAATTCTTCCTAGAGGGAAAGGCGAAGCCAACTAGGGTATACAGCCTGGTCTGATGTTAATAGAATGTCTGAATTCTTATAAATACATACACATACACAAAGATAACCTAACCTAAACCTACGCACAACCCTCCCAAAGCCCTAAACGAAATAACTCCACGATCCATGCAATCATCGAATTATGCAAGTAAATCATGCTCTTAGCAGAAAACTTCACAAACACGACTTCTTTTGAGCACTCCAATTAATAGCGCGGCGGTAAATATACATTCATTATTAATATTTTTTATTAATGGACTCGACAGTTCATCATATACAAAATATCATAGTATTCTCTTCATCCAGAGGAGTCGCCGTAGCGTCATCACTCTGGACGAAGCAGCTCGACAGTCACGCTCATTCCCGAGCTCAGTAGTTAGGACTTGAATAAACCTCGACAGTCTCAGCCACGGCCGTGTGGTGCATCAGATCAACTCGTAGGCTATTAGCCACAAACCTAGTTTAACCTCACTTCCACTAAACTTTGTGAATTTCACACTTAATAACGTTTCAAGTTGCAAAAATATACATAATTACACACAAATAATCCAATAACTTCACCATACTGTCATTCGCGAACATTTCATCGTTGTGAGAACTGAGTAACTCTGAAGCCTAGGCCACACTGACGAGCCTAAGGCGGGCGCGAAATATCAAACATATGAAACCGCCGTTTGTGTGCACAGTGGCGAGTAGCGGCGGCGCGGGCAGTGGCATATGTTTGACATGTCGCACTGTGGTACGGGCGGGCGGCCTGAACAACTCGGCCCATAGGCACAATAAACCTCACGAGAAGAAGAACACTTGTTACATTTAATTGATTCTTATTTATTTTATTAATGCACTCGACAGTTCGTCATTTGCCAATGTCATGTTACAGAATATTCAATATATTCAATAGTCTTTCATCTTCCTCCAGGGGAGTCGCAGTAGCGTCTTCACCCTGGGTAGCCGCGTCTTCATGTCTTCATCCAGAGGAGTCGCCGTAGCGTCATCACTCTGGACGAAGCAGCTCGACAGTCACGTTCACTCCCGAGCTTGTAGCGGGAACTCTTGATAAAAGCTTGAAACTTCAGATCTTGCTCAAATTATCCAATAACTTCACCGTACTGTTATTCGCGAACATTTTCTGATTAATTTAACGTGATATTAAACACAAAATAGTCCCTGTAGACATTAAAAGGAAAATTATCAAATAATTTCGCAACCGTCGTTTCCCGCCAGTTTCAAGAGAACCAAATTGATTCTTCTTCCCTTCTGGAGTCTATCTCATTCAGGGTACCGCGGGTCTTCTCACGTTTAAAAGAAACTTTCCATATCTCGGTGCAACACAAAATATGTTAAAAACACTTCTATTAGACGCTCTTGCGATTTCTATAATAAATATTTACTTGATGGCGACATTTTTACAAATTCTTTACATAAATTCAAATCAAAATTATCTCAACATTTGTTACCTAACAGCCTTAGAAATAAGGGTGCAGCTAGGTATTCCAGACTTGGTGTGCTGTGTACATGACGTGTGCACACAGCGGTCCGGGGGTGCCTGGGGGTTGGACTTAGTGCTTATGTACGGTGGAATACAGAGAAAGATGTACAGGAGAGTTTTTAAGGTTGAGATTTTCTCAAAAACTACTTGATCTATTGTAAAAATTCTTTTACTGTTTGATAGATAAAAGTGAAAACTATGTAACTGTGGAAGAATTATTAAATTCGGCCCAGTAGTTTTTGAGAAAATCTCAACCTTATTGATTCCCCCTGTATACTTATCTCTGTCGTCGACTGTACGTAATGTCTAGTTGTAATCTAGTAGCGCTCCATGTGACATTTACTAAGTTCTGGGACTATAGGTCTGTACATGGCTGTGTGTTTCGTGAATAAAATAACTACCATTGTGTCCTGTCCCGCCTCGTGTCTCAGCCGCTGTACTTCCCGTGCGACGGCGCGGACGTGAAGCTCAACGTGGAGGAGAAGAAGACGCGCACGCGCGAGGCGCCGCGCCGCCGCCCGCTGTCCTCGCACCGCGCGCCCTTCAGACAGCCGTACAGGCGCTAGGACGCGCGGCCTGACACCACTAGACACCAGCGACAACACACAGGTACCCACGCGACGGTTTGACATTTGACTGTCGATGTTGAGAAAACACGATGTTAAAATCGTAATACCCGGTTAAATCTAGCTATAAGGGAGCCTTCAAATGTATTCATAACCATTTAATTGGTAAACATTTCATTAAAATTTGAATTCTCTGAATCGCTTTGAATCTCAAACTTTAGACGAAGCAGCTCGGCAGTCACGCTCATTCCCGAGTACAGTAGTTAGGACTTGAATGAACCCCGAAAGTCTCAGTCACGGCTGTTTGGTGCATCACTTCATCAACTTGCAGTACGATTTTAACTCTTACGTCGCAGATTATAAGAACGGTCCAAAGTGTTACACTTGATATGCTGTTATCTGTACGACTCTGTCTGTGCTGAGTTGTCGATAATCCCACATTGCGTGTTCCTGGTCTTGGCACCACTTTGTAACGCGGTCGGCCCGTGTGTTGCAGGGACGACGGGCGACCACACCCGGGACTGCGCCACCACCACCTCCTGCCGCCCCCCGCCCTCCGCCCCCGCCCTCCCGCGCCCCGCCCCCCGCCCCCGTCCGCCCGCGCCCCGCCCCCCGCCCGCACCCCGCGGACGGCGCTCGGGGCCGGGGGCGGCGACATAACCTATTAACACGCTTCGCATATCGCTTCTCTTGTTTCGTTTAAGTAGTTAGATAGTAAATTAATAATAATTTGTAGCGGCGGCGGGCGGGCTTGGCGGACTTTTGCGAGTACGTTTCGTACGAGATTCGGTGACAATTTTGAGCGCGAGCTTACCCTTAGTCGTGGTACACATTTGCAGATAAATACGTGGCGTAATTCACTAAATTCGAGTCAAAAACACACCTTTTGCTTATAGCAGTAACACTGATTTTAATCTGTAGCGGTAAACTGGCTGAAAGCAGCGTTACGACTATGGACAAAGTGTCTGTTTTTGACTTGAGTTTTGTGAATTCGGCGGCGTATTTATCTGCATGTCTGTCCGTACACCCACAGCTGTCAATTTTCATACAGTTTTGACAGTTGTAGGAGCGCTTTGGCTGAGTACGGCTCAAAAATGTGTCCAAACTCTGCCCGGTGTGTTCGGCGCGCCCGCCCCCGCCTCCCGCGAGCCGCGCGTGTCGGGTGGTATGGCGTACAGTCGAAGACAGATAAGTATACAGGTATCAATAAGGTTGAGATTTTCTCAAGAACTACTGGACCGAATTTAATAATTCTTTTACAGTACATAGTTTTAACTTTCATCTATAAAACAGTGAAAGAATTTTTGCAATAGGTCAAGCAGTTTTTGAGATAAACTCAACCTTAAAAACTTTCCTGTACACCTTTCTCTGTGTTCCACCGTACTATCAGTAGTAGCGCGGGCACTAGAAAGTCTCCCCAAAGTGTTGTCCGCGCGAGTGTACCGGCACGCGGGGCCGCGCGGCGGAGTTATACATTATGGAACTGTCCTCCAAATCGATGCTTATTTATATGTTCTTTTTATACCTATTATTATTATGTATGTAATTGTATGAGCAGGCGGACCGGGGCCGCTGTTGTGGCATCTGACAGTGACAGCAACCAATACAATCCTTTATTGATATAATATAACACATTTACAAGTCAATTGCTTACATAAACTACAATTTAGACGGTTGAAAAACCTATCCCTTCCATTTCTATAATCCATTGCTCGGTCGCTGTGACAAGTATTTTTATGTTGCCAATGGCAGCCAGCAATGGAGTATGGGAATGTGCTTGCTGTCACTGTCAGATCCCCAACTAGACCTCCGGCGTCCCGCGAGTGACAAGGTTAACAACTTGTGTGTACATAGTAGGTTTGGGAGCGCGACACGAGGCCCCGGCCCCCGGCCCCAGCAGGCCCCGGCCCCGGCGGCCCCCGGCCCGGGCCTCCTTGTGTAAATTAACCAACTTACACTGTGTAGTATTTGTATTGCATTTCATGGCGGCGAGCTGGATGACCAGCGCCTCGGGTCTCTTACCTCTTATAGCAGGATTACTTCAATACTACTTTATAATTTCGTACCATGACGACCTTGATAAGCATACTTTAAGGTCGTCATAACAATGTATTATTGAAGTAATCCTGCTATAAGACTTCATGTTAAGGGGGCTGGTCTCTTCTAGTGCTAGCACTACACATCGACAGATCGTCCACAGATTAGTGTTGCCAAACTATCGATAGTATTCATCTGAAAAAACCAATGCTATCGATAGGCCTATCGATAGTATTGTTACCAAGAACTTCGATAGTATCGATAGTTTGTTATTTACGAGCAACAATACTATCGATAGTATTTCATTCGGTGGATAGTATTGCTACGTTTCGAACTATTGAAAGTACTATCCATAGTTTGTCAACACTACTCTGCGGCCACCTCTGTCGACGTGCAGTGCTGTCACTGGCCTCGTGTTGTCTCCAGCGCACCACGTGACACGTGTTACGTGTGTGGGCCCGAGCCGAGTCCCGGCCGCCATCAATGTCTCCATAGTTATAACTAACGTATGTTACATGTAACCCCAGTGTATGTCCCGCGGTAGTGGCGCGCGCACGTACTGCCCCCTTACCTTGATGTCTTATAGCAGTATTACTTCCATAATACTTTGTTACTTCGTATAATGACGACCTTAAAGTAAGCTCATTAAGGTCGTCATTGTACGAAGTAACAAAGTATTATGAAAGTAATACTGCTATAAGACTTCAAGGTAAGGGGGCTGGGGACACTCGGCGACAGACAGACATGTATACCAGGGCCCCTAATAATATTCACATTTTCTCATGAACTTGACCGATTGTATAAGTTATTTTAAAAAATTGTAAAGATTCAAGCACATACTATGTACCTAATTAAAAAGATTTTTTTAAACTGTCATCTACTTTTTGAGAAATTTTCAATCTTAGGCCGATAGTCATATAGTTTTGAGTGTGATTAGAGTTTCGGTTTTACGACTGTCATTTTTGAGATTTTCAACATGTTTGACAGGTGTAAGTGCGAGCCCACGTTGAGTTTCTCTATGTCGAGGTGTTGTCACTCTATGTGCGATAGCATTTAGTTAAACCTGCGCCATGTTGTCGAGGGGGCGGGGCGCGGGGCCAACAGAGGGATTAGTGACAGTTGTCACGAGCACGTTTACTACTTGATTGCGTTTGCGTCACGCCTAGTTTATATGGAAAGTCGATGGGTGCCTCTGGTTACTTTCTCGTGATCGAGTATCGAAAACCACTCGATAAACTAGCTCTAATCACAGTCTCTCAGTTAGAAATTGTCGCAACACACATTACTTATCTTATCAATTAACAAAAAAACAGTTTCACCAAAAATTATTAATAAATTACTTAGCTGGGAATACATTAAAATTCAATATATGAAAATCTCTTTTCCAAAAATAGATATTTGAAACTATACTTTGCCAAAAGTCAAAGTCAAATCTCTTTATTGCAAGTAAGCACGTTGAGTACATTATTGCACGTCAACATATTTTTGAATTTACATTTACACCACTTTGCAAGGAAAAGTAGTCCCAAATATGAGTGACACCACAAGGCCCCGGCCCCCAGTTCCCGGCCGCCCCGCTATTCCTAGCCAAGACCTTCGCAAAATGGCTGGCAGGGACTGGATGCAGAGGGCCGAGAGTAGGGTTGATTGGCGCGCTTTGGGAGAGGCCTACGTCCAGCAGTGGACTGATACGGGCTGATGATGATGATGATGATGCAAGGAAAAGGTGCCAACGCTGAGGAGAAAAATTGGCAATAAAACTCTCAAAACAGCTTTGTCTTCCCTCATAAATTATCAACACCGATCGTATATCCATTCGTGTTGCGATAGTATCTTATGTTCGTCCCCGCCTGCCTCAGCGCGGCCCGCGCCTCTCCCGCAGCGCTGAGTCCGGTAGCGTAGCACATGGGGACGCTGTACGGACGCCAAGGGATACATCTAGCCGCACCCCATGGAGAGAGACGAAACTATATTGACACTTCTCTCATGCGTCAGAAAGAGACATCTGCTTTTAATGTATTCGACTTCTATTGAAACATTTTAAATTATCATTTTGGAATCGCGGATAGATTTTTGACTATTTTTTTTTAATTTTATATTTGATTACTCTAATTACCTCTTTAATAAGTGGAGAAGCCATCGCGAGGGATGGGGAATACTCGGAAAATTCAAACAATATAAAAACGAGAGTGGCGGCCGCGTCCCAGCCGGACTTGCGATGTGAACGCCTCTCTCCATGGGGGCGGGCCGTGCCTTCCTTGTCCTTGCGTCGTGTAAAGCGATCCATTTCACTTGTATTATATACTTACATTATTATTACTATACTAATATATCTGTCAGCAGTGACTGGTGATTTTGTATTTAATTGTGTTTGTGAGAGCCCCGCGGCGGTCCGTGGCGGGCGACATGTGTCGCGGACGGGGCCGGCCGTTGGACGGACCCACACTATGGCCGCTCTGCACTTGGCTATTCGTATTTGTCATAATTGCCATGTGTGGTTGGCATGCTTGACAAAATATTCGTCTTATTTGTATGTTCGCCAAGTATTTGACAAATACGACAAACATCCAATAGCGAATACGAATAGTCAAGTGAAACCATTAGAGTTCGGACGCGGTTTCACCTGCAAGGAATATCCGACAGTAGCTTGCCGGTGTACCGGAGCAAGTGCTGTCGCGACGGCGTGTTTGCAACTTCAAAGTCTTATTGCAAGTACGTTGTGTACATTTTTGGACTTGATTTTTTTTTGGAATTTACATTTACACCACTTTGCAAGGACCGTGCCAAGCCAACGCGGCATGGGCAGAAAAAGTGGCAAAAGCTTACAGCAGCACATCTTTTAAAATGAAATAACATTTCAATTACTTAATACCTAGGTTAAAAAATCCCGTGGTTCACCTGGGTGGTCTACGGGCAAAAACAAATTATTTTTGCCACCGAGGTGGTTCACGGGCTATTAACCCGTAATTTCATGATTATTCCTATTAGTAGCAATCTAAACTTGATCCATCATGCGGAACTGTAAAAGTGCAGTGTGTATACGATATTGTAAGTTACTCGTGCAAGACTTGCGCGAGTTTCCTTGCAGGTGGAAACGCGGCGTGAGACTCACTACACTATCTATTGCCATGAGTTGCTAAAACAAGGCAGGACTCCACCGCATTACATTCCGCTACTAACCGCTAGAGAGGTGCCACACATCGCACTCCCGTACGTCACAGCGGTGGGCCACGCAGTTGCTGGCGAGCGTCTCACTTTGGCAGCTCATGGCGATGGCACTGCGTCGTGCTACTGATGTGAAGCCGGACGATGTGAGTCTGTCTCGGCCCGTGTTGTGTCCGATGCGGCCAGCAGCGGCCGGACAAACAACCTCTCCTGTACTTATTTATATTGTAAATATCAGTCGGGGCGGGGGCTAGGGGGCGAGGGGCTGAGAGCAGTCTCAGTAGAGCTCACGTTGATGAACCAAGGTCCTCGGACATATTGTATAACAGACAGTGACTTTAATACTCATTTATTACTCCTTAGTTACTCTATCAAACACTTGGCATTTTTGGAATTCCTTGCAAAGCAACCGATAATGGTCTTTAGGCCCGGTTTCCACCAAAGCGGAGACGAGAGGAGATGCGTTTGAATAACCAATCGGATATCGTTATTTTTCCTAAGCGGAGATGTGGAAATAACGAAATCTGATTGGTTATTCAAAACACAGCTCCTCTCGTCTTTCCTCTCCGCGTTGGTGGAAACCAGGTCTTAGGCTGCGTTTCCACTGAAGTGCAGCGGTGCGGTGCATGTATTGACCAATCATTAGTGTCCACAGATATTTCGAGCATTGTGATTAGGCGATTGTACAGTCGAAGACAGAGATAAGTATACAGGGGACCACAATAAGGTTGAAATTTTCTCAAAAACTACTGGTCCGAATTTAATAATTCTCTCACAGTACATACTCTTTACTTTTATCTATCAAACAGTGAAATAATTTTTGCAATAGGTCAAGTAGTTTTTGAGAAAATCTCAACCTTAAAAACTCCTGTACACCTCTCTGTGTTCCATCGTACACAACTCCGCTCCGCCTCAGTGGAAACGCAGCCTAAAGACCATTACGCATTCAAAATGATAAGTTTAAATGCTACTGTCACTGTCCGTTACACAATAGGGATTATATTTGTCTAATTTTCTATTTACACGAATACTCTAAATTGATATTGCCGAAATTAATAAGAGGAGAAACCATTTAATACAAATAGAACATATGGAAGCTGCTCTTATTCTCCGCAATAGAAGCTGTATGGGGGCGGCGGGCGACGAGGGACACTAGGGTATATAGCATGGTGGAAATGTAAAAGGGATCGTGCAGGTGTCCATATTTACTCCACTGCTATTTCACTGAGAGTAACGGCACGCGAGTGAGTGCGACAGAGAGGGGGCGACGCAATGACAGAGTGAACTTACTGAAAAAATAAATTCAGCCAAAACAAAATCATAATTTGAAGAACTTACAGAGCTTGGAATCCTGACAATTGAATAATGTTAGTACGGGGAAAAATTCAAACTTTGCAACTTATTTTGTTTTTCTTGCAATAATTAAATGTTTAAAGTTTTTAATATTGTTGCTATACTTAATACATTCGAATACTCATCCTTAAAGGCAGATACTTGCGAGTATGTCCCCGCCCGGCCCTGCCCCCGCGGCCACCCGCTCGGACCCAGCGTCTCTCTGTGAACAAAGTGCAGACCCCATCCCCTATGGCGCGGCGGTCACAACCCGCACGGTATGGTTACAAGATATTTGCCATGAATATTGGGGTCTATAGTTTGTGCTAAACTGTATTGTTTTCGATATAACTAGGTTGCGTCCGGGTGCGGGGCGGGGCGGGGGGCTGCGGCTGTGCTGCATCCCGCCCCCGCCCCCGGCCCCCCGGCCGCCATCCTCTGCAATAGAGACGTACTTTTTGTAACACATCGGCAGTTTTATTTATACCCTTATTTAACTACCCGATAGATATAAAACAAGATATATATATATATATACAATCATTACCTTGTGCATACACACGACAATGAAGACATTTCAACTGCGAATAAAAGTCAAATAAATAAATATTAGTCGTAACAAAACGGAAATGACGTTTGAAACTATGGAGAATGAACCTTTCGATTTTAAGAATAGATACTTTCCCAAAGCTGGGAATCGAACTTGCGTAGTGTCACACTCTGATCGTTGAGCTACTGTCATTAATTGATGATCTCTGAAATGACAATGCCAGATTCTGCCCCACCATCAACCGCAAGTTGTACAAGGTAACGAATAAATGTAAAAGTATCTCCGTGTTTTATTAAAATTATTGGTTTAAAATAAAGTTTTGTACAAGTTGCGATTCGAAAAAAACAGCTTAATTAAGAATTCGGAAAATAGTAAGAAATCGAAGCGATTTATTCATTGTTTTTGTTATTCTTCTATAGGAGTTGCGAGAGTAGTAGAAAATGATACTGATTATGATGATGCAATATGAAACCTGTAATAAGTCCCCAACAAAATGATAGGTACAGCTTAAATGGTCTCGTAGTTTTGTAGGTGGGGCAAAGCTCCATTGAAATGTGGCAATGTCTTTTACACAATAATCATGGTACAGGTTCTCAGTTTGGCCACGAGGAACACTCCGTTGTGAGGGGTTAGTGTCCCTCAAGCAACCCACGTATTGAGTATGTATTCGTGCGCGTTGTGCCGGGAGTGGCTGCGGAGACGAGCTCGCTCCAGCTCCTGGGCGGGGCGCGCAGGGCACACCACCGGTAATCACTTCGAGTATTGCATATTGATATTTATTATGGTTTCGGACTAGAAACTACTCGGAAGAGAGAACATAATGGTAAGTACATACATACACTTTTAGTGCAATATTCTAATTAATTTTATTTGTATGAAGATATGTTCCTAAAGTCTCCACAGGGCGCAATGTCGTACCTAACCTACTGTGCGCCGTGCGTGCGCGCGGGCGCGGCCAGTGTGTGGCGCGCGCGGCTCCGAGGCGGACGGACTGGACTGAGCGCACTGCGGACACCTCGCAACACACTACATCACTGGTCAGTGCAATATATCATACCATACTCAATATAGACTTAGGAACAATTTAACAACAGTGTTTAGCGACAGGAAAACTACTTACATACATTTTCCGTAAGTTAACGCTAGGAGGGCTCCTATATGCAAGTGTCTCCTGCGGTGGCTCCACCAAGGAGTGAGCGCTTGCTTGACTCGCATTAAAAATAACAATATATGGCTTTTTCACCGGTTAATTCGCTAACATTCTGATTATTTTTGGTGCAAAGTAGGAACTTTGATGAAAGTTTATTAAGTTACATGTAATTTTTCTCTTCACTAAATAATTCTAATTGTTTCTCATGCTCAAAATAATTTTCACCACATTCGGCGGTGTTTTTGTGAGTGCTAGATGCGTTTTGCTCGCGAGCCCGCCCTGCGCCTGCGCACCGGGAACGGGTTTGGGGAATGTAGGGCTGCGGGCAGATTGACGCAGCACGTATGTCGTATAGTATAGGTGTTTCCGTGCTTTTGTTTTACGTATAGCAGGCCGCGACCCAAATGTTTTATGTTCAACAAATTATGACCAATATAATAGTTTGCAGCATAGCGACGCACGTTTGTAAGAAATCACTATTTTGAATTGAAATTACTTATGTCTCAACTAATATTAAATGTCAACAATACGTCAATCTCGTGTTACATAAATTACAAATTATTTTTGCGAGTCTCCTCGAGGTTATCTCTTCACACCAGTGTAAGTGGAGTCCACTGAAAATTGAGGTTGAGATTCATAGAGAATTTTGAGCACGAGCTCAGGCGAGCTTGCTCTTACAATGGCAAAATCCATAGGACGTTTTCCAGTTGTAAAAGCTGGGGCCTGGGAATCGGGAATGCGGCTTGTAAAACTCAGTCACTGCCTATAGCTACGGTACCAGCGCCATACTAAAAGAACCGGCCGGCTTTTTGTATCAAACCGATGAAGCGAGTGGATGAGTTGATGATAAATGACGAACGATTGAGTTTGTCTCAACGATTGCATGTAATTGAGCTTCGGTAACGGTTTTTTTGGCAAAATAGGGCGCCTGTCTAATAACTTCCTATAACTAAGTAGGTTGTGTTCTAAAAAGCCTTAAAGATAACTCTGTATAAGCCGACCTCAAAACAAAGCGCCCGGAAATGTTGGACGAGACCGACCCCCGCAATCGGGAGCACAGATACGGCTCATGGTAGCAGTAGGTATTATGAAGCGAATCGCATGAAGTGTAATCATCCCGCGCGGAGTGACACAGAATCGTTTTTATATTTATCGCGAAGAGGTCACGCTATCGGCGGGCGGCGGCGATAGCTGCTTCCGTCAGCCGCCCGCGCCCGCGCCACCGCCCCCGCCAGGCCCCACCGGCCCCGCCAGGCTCCACCGGGGCAAGGGCTGGAGAGGCTGCGGCACAAAGAATTCACAAATCCTGTATCCCAAGCCGGGCCAAACTCAAAGCCCAAGCTCAAGTAAAGAGGGTAGGTAGGCACCTCGAGGCCCGCACTTCCCACCCGCAGTTAGGTTAGGGGTCGTCGTCTCCACACTGGCCCACATTGCGGCCGCACAAAGCGTCTCGCGACACATAGGTACATTAACCAGGATTATCATACATAGATTTGCCTCCCAGGGCATAGGTCGCTGAGCGAGCGAGAGTTCAGCGTACTGTTCCACATTATCAAGTTATTCTGATAGAACTTTTTGGTATCATAAACGCTGGACCAATCTCCAGCGACGTTGGAGATTGGTCCAGCGTTTATGATACCAAAAAGCTTAACGTTTTTACCTACGTACTCGAGCTAGTTAACTTGTCTAGCAACTTCTATAATGGTACAGCTAGGTGGCCTACGTTGGCTTGTACGAAAGTACCTATCCCACCAATTTATCCCATTGATAAACCACTCGTAGCGGAGGTGGTTGACAAACAGATTGAAGCAGAGGTCTTATCTCGTAACTGGAGTTGCTATTGCTCTTTAGCCTTGTTATTAGTTCATAATTCATTTCCTTAGGTATTCGTTGCTTCAGTTCGGTGTAAAGGCTGGAACCATTAATGAGAATGCATGTGGTTGCGCCTGAAATATCCGTCGTGTGTCGGCCGCGTTACGACGTTATGGCGCATTAACTTTTGTGACCCAGTCGTAAAGCGGAGGTTATACGCGGCCAGAGGAGCAGCTGCTCCTCGGTTTGTGTCACGAGGCCGGCGGGTTATCGCGCGCCGATACCGCGGCGTAAAAATAATGATGGCAGCCGGCAGCCTCGCGCGTCACGACCGGTGTCGGACCAGCGGCCAGTGGCGGCTGCTGCTGCGACCGGAAGGAACAGAAACATGTGACACTACAATACATGCACCAGCGGTAAATCGCTCCTTAAAGAGATTACCTACATTAATATTTGATGGAAGTTGACTTGAAAGTGTTGGAAATTAGTCGTTGATTGTACTACACTATGGCTGTTATGTCATGACCCGAGCTCCCATGGTGTAAGAGGTCTGTGCCCCGAGCAGTAGTTTAAAAATAGATATGTCTGTAAGCCATAAACCTAGTTTAAGCTGAGTTCCCATGTTTTGTAACTTTCATACTTCGTCGTTAAAAACGTGAAGTTAGGGAGTGATGGTTAAACCGTGTAATAACTATTAAGTCACGTATGTAGCATACGATATGGCTAACATAACAGCGTAGGTATATTGATTGTGTATGTGGTTGGTGGTCCGGAAGCGCGGGCGCGCACGTGCAGCGTCGGATGCAGTGCAGGCCATAGGTAGGTACTTGGGCTGTGACTTAGGTGTCTACACCCGCGAGGAGGTACCCTGTGGG
Source organism: Tachystola acroxantha (assembly GCA_963506565.1). NCBI lineage: Eukaryota > Metazoa > Arthropoda > Insecta > Lepidoptera > Oecophoridae > Tachystola > Tachystola acroxantha. The sequence continues at coordinate 14,399,513 of OY735879.1, forward strand.
ACGGACAGGGTTCTATCTATAGTAACTACGGTCTAACGGACACAAGGAAGGTGTACCTATCATTTACCTACTTAGGTTGAGATTTTCACAAAAAGTAATGACTGATTTTTGAAAATTCTTTACACTTACTTAGTGTGTAGGTACTCTAAATTATCTACTAGTAAAATATTTTTTACGATCTGCGTAATTTTTCATGAGTAAATATCAACCTTATTGAGGCTCTCTGTACTTATACTTTTCTCGGTTTTCGACTGTACCATTGACAGTTGTTGGTGGTTCGTTAATTTGTTTTAATTCAATCCAAACAAATGTATGTGTCGCTGCGACCCCGACCCCGACCCTTGCCGTCGCCACAACTATCGCCTGCTCCATCCCAGCGCACGCGCAGCCGCTATGTAGGCCAGCGGGCCGGCGCCGGCGCGTGCGCAGCCCAGATGGCTCACCACACAACAGTTGACACACAAAGCTTCACTTGTACCAATTGATCGTATCGCACTCGAAGCATTTGCGCAATTAGCAAAGCGCAGTACATGAAACCAGATCGTATGGTAGTTGATTTGTGCGTGGGTGGCAACAGGGGTCGGTCCACCACTGGTACTTATGGGGGGAGTATGTCAGTCTGGAATCGGGGGTCTAATTGTAGAGCTGACCGTGACAGCAACCCCATTCCCATAATCCATTGCTGAGTTTCATTGGTAACATTATAATTCCTGTCACAGCAACTGAGCATGGATTTCCTATTGCAATGGGAATCGGCCTCGTCGGTGATTCGCCGGAGTTAACGAGTCATCGTGATTGAATTAACAGTCGTATTTATGTCGTCGTACTTACCTTAATACAACTAAGTACGTTATATCGCGGTGCCATCGGTTGTTGTGCTCGTGTAGTGTAGTGTATGTAAGAGTGTGCGAGCGGCGCGCATTCCGCTGACACGAGCCGCGTCAATTCAAGGAATCTCGGTGCAGCGCTCGCGTCGCGTCACGCTACACCCGCCCGGCACATGCGCATCAACATAACACACAAATATATAAAAGGATTTGCGATTGGAAGTGTACCTTTAATCCCAGCGTCTCTCTTCCTCGAATTTATTGTTCTACCTATGGCACGAATGAAATATAATATGAAACTTACAGAGGTATAGCGACACCAGTTCCGGAAAATTGTAATAGTAGTAAAGTCAAAGACAGAGATAAGTATACAGGGGGCCTCAATAAGATTGATATTTTCTCAAGAACTACTGGACCGAATTTAATAATTATTTTACAGTTAGTTTTAACTTTTATCTATGTAACAGTGAAACAATTTTTACAACCGGCCAAGTAGTTTTTGAGAAAATCTCAACCTTAAAAACTCTCCTGTATACCTTTCCTTGTCTTCTACCTCGACCGTACCTATGTGGTTATGGATTGAATAGGGTATCTAATACTAGATGAATGATATAATAATCTAAGCAGGATCATCTGTAATGCCTTTACTCATTTCATTGTAATTCCCGCTTGGAGGATCCTTTCACTCCGTGCCTGATGCATAAGGAACTACAGCGGGGCCTACATGGTCCATCCAACGACATTTGCTCGTATGTTGCATTGTGGAATCTTATGGTCCTTCCTTAGAGAGCTCGGTGGCTCAGTGGTTGAGTCAATGGACTTGCAATATGGAGGTCCCAGGTTCGATTCCCAGCCGGGGCAGCCATGTACCAATGAGTTATCCTCGGTTTTTTCGACGGAAAAACTTGCGTACATTTACCGAGTGCTCTCAAAACGGTGAAGGAAAACATCGTGATGAAACCTGCATGTCATAGAAGAAAAAAATCTAAGGCATGTGAAATCCGCCAACCCGCACTGGGCCCGCGTGGTGGATTATGGCCGCAGCTCCCTCAATGTAAGGGAAGGTCTGTGCCTGAGCAGTGGGGCAATATAAATAGACTGATGATGATGATGGTCCTTCCTAGTCATATTCTACCACTAGTAGGTACACTGTATGTTCCTACATGTCTTGTGTCCCACTGACCACGGCCGGATGATGTTGCCAGATGTTGGGTGAAGTCACCGCCCGCCCGCGCCCGCACCCGCCCCCGCCAGTATCATCTTACATGTTGCTTTACTCATTATACTAGGTGTATTATTATTCACTCACTCACTGTACTATACAGTAGCTACTTACTGTTTCTAGGTAACACTCAACTGGAACAATTGACGCATCCCAGGCCGCTCCCGTCAAGTGATGTGATAACGAACGCTGCCCTTCTTCTGTAGCAATAAATCAATTCATATTTCTAGTTCTAGGCCATATCTACGGCCGGGAGTCACGACATTCTTTCTTTTTTGGCTCAAATTACCTACCAAATTACCTATCGCTACGGGCTAGATTACAGTTGCTCCAATAACGTCACGGACTAACTATATAGTTACCTGACACGCCTAGAGCCTGCCTGTCTGTCCGTACCACAGACCACTTGGGGTAAGTGGTCTGTGGTCCGTACAATGTTGTCGTTCCGCCGCGACCGGCCGCACGTATGGCCTGTGCGTCTAGGCTGTTAGTGCACGTAAAGCCGCATCCCGGGCGAATGGAACGAACAGCCCCCTTACCTTGAAGTCTTATAGCAGTATTACTTCCATAATACTTTGTTACTTCGTATAATGACGACCTTAAAGTAAGCTCATTAAGGTCGTCATTGTACGAAGTAACAAACTATTATGAAAGTAATACTGCTATAAGACTTCAAGGTAAGGGGGCTGGTTTCTGGCGCACCGCGCGGCAATCTTCAAAGCGAATGCCATCGCCTCCCCCTGCCCTCTAACGCCCGCCCCCGCCCCCGCCAGACACCACACAGCGCACACAGACAGCTGGGCACACGTGGTGTACGACACCATAGCACGTATACATTGGGTGAACATGTTTAGCCACATTAAGAAAACAGTCGGCTGATGTTCGGTTCCTGCGGCTCACGTATGCAGTTTATCCTCATGAATATTCGCTCGATGCGAGCACGACAAGTTACGTTTGGCGGATCCGCGAATACTTATAGGCGCTCAAAATCGTCGAGCGGATATTTATAACAGTCGCCCTTTTTACTAATCAGAGGTTTTAGTCACAACCGATAGTAGAATCGACATTTCTCCGCTGAACGCAAAATTTACAAGAAAAGTTTCATATATTATGTACTTACTACTCGATATTTATAACGTGTAAACACCTTTATATTTCTTCAGAGCACCTGAGACCCGCGTGTTACTTGTCCATCTCGTGTATTTGTATCAGTAGCCCTTGTGTATCGTGGTGTATGCGTGTTGCAGTAACCCCGTGCTCGTGCCGGCGCCATGTTGTCGCGCGCGTGCTGCGGCCTGCTGCTGCTGGCGCTGCTGGCGGGACTGCTGGCTGACGCAGATGCGCAAGTCAGTACATACTACAAGAGATATCGATGCGATAGTAGAATCAAAGAATCAAATCAGTTAATTAAAACAGTCCTCAGTTTTTTTTGGTTATTGCCTAAATTTTTGGAAGCTTTATTGGGAGGGTGGCCTGCTCCCCTCTGGACGCCGTTGGAGGTGCCCATAGGCGACGGTCAGCGATCCATATACGGAGACCCGCCACCATAGGTTTCGATGGCAGAGGCCATGTTAGTTTATACATGGTATTCTCCAAAGCAATCAATATTACTTTCTAACTTTCTTTACGCCGACTTATGTAGTCTTTCTTTGTTACAATATGTGTAATCTTGTTTTGGCATGCACTATTTTCAATTTAATGTTATCATTATGTACTTAAATGCTGTAAGATTATCTGATAAATAAATAAATAAATAACTTTCGTTAACGCCAGTAGAATAGACAGAAAAATATTTGTGTTTGACATTTTTGCTAACGGCAAAGCAAATGTCAAACCTATACATTTTACTTTCTATTCCACTAGCGTTAAAAGCCGCTTGGCTATTGGACACTATATATATATAGTATGTGACTCTGTGTCCAAACAGAAGGTCCGTCGGCGACACCGGCGGCTGCGCACCACCAGCACCACTGAGGGCCCCGCGGGGGCGGGGGCGGCCGAGGCTGCGGCCGGGGGCGGGGGCGCGGCGTGGGCCGGGGCCGAGGGCCGGCCCGAGGAGACGGACGAGACGGAGGCCGAGCACCTGGAGCTGGGCATGGCGGAGCGAAACGACGAGAGACGATTCCAGGTCAGTGCTGGGCATTGCACATGCTTCGAGTTGTGGTGCAGCAGAAAGAGTTATCTATGTACTGTAATTTAACCGATTATCGTATTGCGGTACCGGACGTGGTACAGTCGAAGACAGAGATAAGTATACAGGGGGCCTCAATAAGGTTGAGATTTTCTCAAAAACTACTGGACGAATTTAATAATTCTTTTACAGTTACATAGTTTTAACTTTTATCTATCAAACAGTGAAAGAATTTTTGCAATAGGTCAAGTAGTTTTTGAGAAAATATAAACCTTAAAAACTCTCCTGTACACCTTTCTCTGTCTTCCACCGTACCTAACCTACCTACATTGTGTAAGAGTCACTTTGAACATCTGTTGCAATGCAGCTGTGAGCGGCGGCTGATGTAGTTCTCAGAAACGTGGCTTATCCACTCGCATCTTGCCTACTTCTGTTCCCAGCGCACGGCCAAAGGTTTTAGAGAACACCTGCTATTCTCACAGCAGGTTTATAATAGCGATGTAGAGTGACACCGAATATAACGTTCGTAGCGATCTGCCAGACGGCGGCTTGATATAAATAGTTGAACCACCGATTTCGTATGGTGAACCCCCGCCTAAATTAAATTATAATTTGTATCCAGAAGATATTGGAATGACAAAGTTCCTGAAATTGTTTCTCTACCAATGCACAATTAATCTTGAAGTTGGCGTATGGAACAGAACTTGAAAACTTTACATACATTGCTAGAAAAAGTGCGAGTTACCCCTCATTGAGATTTCAAAAACAATAAATTAGCTAATCCTCACTAGAATCACAGTAAAAATTATCACAGTGCATAAACAAATACTTCAAGTAGCACTTAGGCTGTTGCTAGATACATGTACTAGTACAAACAAACATAAATAAATTAACTAAAGGGCATACTGCATTTACCAGACAACAGAATTCCTACATGCTGCAAACATTTACACTTTCACACGACAGTATTCCTATGAGGATTTGCTGCTTAATTAATGATAGCTAGAATATGTTAAAGTTAATAGTCATTGCCTCCGCCGAATCTCTTGCTTTAGGTCGCTACCGCGTTCCGCCGGCTCTCCTTTGTCCCACTGTTAGTGATGTGTGCGTGTGTTGTGTAGGAGGCGGAGCGCGCGCGCGTCAACGAGATCCGCGGCGACGGGGACGACGGGAACGACGTGTTCATGGACGGTGAGTGGCGGCGGACAGAGCAGGTTTTGACCGAAAATCAACTCATTGTAAAATGCGAAACATACTCTGCTATGCCATTTGCGACTTCTGTCCAATCGATTTGCTGTTTATACGGGTGGTTTTCGCCAACGTAAGGGTGTTACCACACCAATCGATTGACGGCATCGATCGATTGGTGCGGTAACGTTGGCTGATCGCGGGATACCGGTCCGTACCCGTGGGGGTACGGCGGCAGCGGCGAAGACAATAGGGCGGCGGGTTGGTAGAAACTATCGATTGACGTCGACTAATTTCCACCATCGATCGACTTTTAATTTGTTTGTATTTATTTTATTTTTATATTGATCATGAAATAGCTATTTGTTCTAATCATACCCTATTGTACCTACTTATCTTTATGTATTGTTATTTATATTTTTATGACATAGGTAATGACTATTTTATTATTAATAATGAATTGACCATAAATTGTATAGTGCATTAGTGTCTAACTGTAAAGCTGTACTTTTTTGAATGAATAAATAAGTCGATTGCTTCGATCAACGGTCGATCGGTTGGTCTAGTAGAAATTATCGATCGACGTCGACTGATCCACTCTACCATCGATCGATTGTTGTGGTAACGGCCTCTGTGTGTGTGTGTGTGTGCGCAGACCCCTGCCTGAAGGTGCACTGCAGCGCGGGCCGCGTGTGCCAGATAGACGAGCACGGCGACGCGGCGTGCACGTGCATCACGCAGTGCCCATACGAGACGGACTCCAGGAGGAAGGTAACAATACACCAGACCAGACGGTCACACACAACACGACGATATCATGTCATAACCCCTCGTCAGACAACATTACTAAACAAAAGTTCCTCGTTGCCGTTCAACATGATGAGCTACATGTCGCGCGACAGATGTTGCCTGGTGAATACGACGCTTGACACGGCAACTGGAGTGCTCAACATGCCAACGCGATAGCACTGGCTGCCACTCACGTTATTACATGCTAACAATTCATCGTTTTGAGAACCGTAACAGAGGGCCTGATACTCACAGCCGCGACCTAGCCGCGATCTGCGATCACTTGAAACGCACGCCCCGCCTCATTTTCTGCCGTCGCTACCTACTGGTAGATCGCAGGTCTCAGCTACCTACCGGACGTTAAAATGTCCAGAAAATGAGGCGGGGCATGCGTTTCAATTCAAATGATCGCGGTTAGGTCGCAGCTGTGTGTGGAGGGCATTAATTTATTTTTATTAGCGCTTAAGCCCCGTCAAAGTTATGTTTATGCCAAAAAAAAAACCTAGTTATTAAATAATTTGTTATTATTTTAAAAGATGTACTGCTGAAAGATTTTTGCCACCTTTTTCTCCTCAGCGTGGCACCTTTTCCTTGCAATAAGTGGTGTAAATGTAAATTTTAAAAATGTTTCCGTACACAACGTGTTGGTAATTTATAGAGATAAACGTAATAAAAGAGAAAATAGTGTATACTGATGAAGATAATTTATTGAAGTGACGAGAATGGAGATGAACAATGTAATAATGACAATCAGATAGAAAATTGTAAAAAGAACTACAAAATATCTATAAAATACATGCCAGTATTATAACACAACGTGCTTGCAATGAAGACGTCTGATTGTGTGTGTGTGTGTGTTGTGTGTGTTGTGTGTCAGGTGTGCACCAACCACAACGAGACGTGGGAGTCCGACTGCGAGGTGTACCGGCAGCGCTGCCTGTGCCTCGACGGCTCCGAGCTGTGTCGCGCGCCGAGATACAACCACCTGCAGATCGAGTACTACGGCGCCTGCAGGGAGATGCCGGTAACATGCAATACATATACCTACTACGACACGCGGCCGTCAGGATAGGGATTATTATCAGTTTCCCAATATTTAGGGGACTTTATGGGACCGGGGCAGTATACAATAAATTATAATTATATCAAAAAACAAAAACCCGACTGCAAAAAAACTATTTTTTATACCCTATGACACTCCCGTAATCAAGACGAATCTAACAATACCTCATTCACCGAAATCCATCAAGCCGTTTAGGCTACAGGATGGCAGGAAGGAATAGACATACATACACCAAAAAAAACATTACCCTCTTTCTGGGGCAAAATTAAATACGTTTACTAGGTACCTTTTACCCGACGGTAAAAAGTACCTAGTAAACGTATTTAATTTTGTAATGTGAATTCAAAGACATTTTGGCCGATGGCATTAGTCCATGCCATAATGAATTTACAAAATCACTGAATTTGATAAGCTATCGCTAGCGCCATCTATTGTACTAAAAAAAGTTAACAATTTAAAAAAAAGCGCGTGATGTTCCTACCGTTTTCCACCGCATGTGTGTATGTGTGTATGTTGCGCATGCGCAGGAGTGCACCGAGAGCGAGATGTCCGACTTCCCTCGGCGCATGCGCGACTGGCTGTTCAACATCATGCGCGACCTGGCGGAGCGGCGCGAGCTCTCGCCGCACTACCTCAGCATGGAGCGCGAGGCGGAGAGCAACCTCACGCGGCGCTGGACCAACGCGGCCGTGTGGAAGTGGTGCGACCTGGACGCGCACGACAACGACAGGTGCGGACACGACTCACACTGCATTAACACTTCATAATGGCAACGTTGTGCTTGCCGCGCCCACGGGGTACAGGGGTGGTCGGGACGAGGGAATACGGTCTCGCCGGGGCTGCGGGCGGTGAGGGCACGCGAGTGCGACGCGCACATCTGTGTATAGTGGTATTTCGTCTCCGCCAACCCTTGGACCCCGTTGGTTCGGCAAGCACGACGTTGACAGACTATATGTCTGTTACAATAAATGTTTTTTTATACCCCTGCTGCAACGCCTAATATCTGTCTGTATGCGCTGTCGTAGCTCCAGAATGGATGGGCTGACTTGAGAGCGGGTTTTTTCGTCTGTTAGGTGGTGTTGGCGAGAATGTTCTTAAACATAAAGGAGCCAGGGTCTAATGATGACCAGAAAGATAGCCTCGCGATGGTTTGCACAATTGCGAATTTATCGTAATAGAGATTTGATTTTACTTGTGTTTGTTGGTCCAGGTTCGTGTCCCGTCACGAGCTGTTCCCCATCCGCGCGCCGCTCATGTCGCTGGAGCACTGCATCGCGCCGTTCCTGGACCGCTGCGACGACGACCAGGACCACCGCATCTCACTCGCGGAGTGGGGCAAGTGCCTGCAGCTCGACGAGGTAACCAGGACACGCACAGGCACAGACACTCACACGACAGACATGTGCGCAAATGTTGGTCTAATGTGATCAAATTCGACGTTCATTGACGGCTTTTTATGGCATATTATGTTATTCATAAACCTCACTACCATTGAATCGTGTTGCTATCCCTTTCACACTTCGTTAAAAAGGTTAAGATAGAAAGGGACAAACAGTGGCGTAACTGTGAATCACGTCGATGTATACGCCCCATAGAGCCCGTACAAACTTTCAATGGTAGTAATAACTTTGCAAAGATGCTCACATGTTTGGCGCCGGCTTCATAGACATAGTTAAATCTCACTTCCCAAAGTATTGTTGTCCCTTTCACACTTAGTTAAAAAGGTTAAGGTAGAAAGGGACAGAAGACCTAAACGGTGGAATAATTTAAATCACGTTTATGGATACGCGCCGCAATGCGGATTATATCACATAGGCTAGTACAGACCCCGTCAGCTAAAATTCACTCAAAATGGCTGCGAAATTGTAAACAAAATCTAGGTACAATTGTACACTCGAACGCACATCAAGTGTAATATTTAGAACTATGTAAAGCTTTTATTGTCTGCGTCGTAAAAGTTGAAATCGTAAGTCTTAACATTGGAGTCTGCTGCAGAGTCTACCCTCACGAATTGCCGTAATTTTGGGCTAAACGTAGCTGCCGGAATTTGTACCTTTCGTAATTTATATTTGATTCTTCGTTAGGAAATGCCAATTCCATACATTTCTCTTGCTATTCCATTAGCGTTAACGAATGTCAACGCAACGGTCTAGGCTAGTCTCCCTCTCGATGTATAAGACGTTACCTAGATAATAGATATTAGGAAGATGTGAACTTGCTAGCCGTATGCGCTATATTATAGTTATTATACCATTGTGTCTGTTGTGCAGTACGAGCTGGAGGACCGCTGCGACGAGTTCACGGCCGAGGGCGCTTAGAGCGCGACCCCACGACGACTTCCCCTGCCGCCGCTGGAGTCGTCAGTGGCCCGCATGGCCACGAGCCACTGCCATTCTTAACAATAATCTAATAATAGGCACTTACTTATAGTTATATCTACGAGATTGTAGTCCAGTAGTTGGAACTCAGTGTGAATGTTATTATAATTACTTACCTGCGAAAATATTGTTCTAGCTGTGTAAATAGGAATATGCTGTGATGATCGTACCAAAACTTTTAACAATATTTGTAATAAAACATCCTAAGTTTCATTGTAATGGTTTTATTTCCTTGTCGTTCGCGCGCAACTCTATCCGAAGTGACGGTCTATATACTTAAGGAAAGCCGAAAGTTCTGACTGAATAACTTTTGTTCTACGACTTTTTTGATTTTCGCGAATTTATTTTTCGTGTTCATACATTTTATATCGGCCAGCCGATCGATTTATGAGATATTAATTTATTTTTTATTCGTAAAGTCGTGTAACTAAAGTTGTTTAGTTACCGATACTGAACACCCTCCCTTCAATTTCCTATACCCTTTCCATTACACCCTGTATAGATAAAGATAATTTATTTGCAATACATGAGTAGAAAAATAGATATTAGTAGTAGATGGATAACTCATCCCATTATAATCAAAACCATGAAGAAATCACAAAAAGTTTAGGTTTAGTTTAGGACGCGTCCACACTGTGACTTAGCGAGCCCAGTGGTGAAGCGAACGCAACGTAGCGAACTCAAGTACGGCGAGCTTGATGCCAACGACGTTCGTATTATTCATTGATTGTAGGTACCTAACGTTATTTACGTAGTGGGTGGTGGAGGAGACGGTGCCACCTCAGGTTATCTGAGGGTACCATTCATATCTGTGGGTGGCACTGTCACAACACAACACAGCGAGTCGACGCAAGTACACAAAATAAAATGTAATAGATATATCGGGCTAGATAGTGGTACCATCGAGCAATTAATGCCCCCGAGGTACACTATACTTGTTGAGCTGTCGACGACTATGGACATGCTTTAATAGTCGAAAGCACATCAAATGTAGGCACACAGGCTTTTGTGTGAAGAGAACACAGCCTACATAGCAACGGTTTTGTCTAAGTTGATTTACTTTCGTTCGATTATGCCAATATTATATTCAATCAAAGAGTCGTGCTTCTTTACGAATCCATGTTAACCGGTTCCAGTGTTGAGTGTTAAACAAAAATAAAATATGATTATGCCCGCGGCCCTATAGGGTGCCTCTTGCAACACGAAGGATTATCGCTTAACCCGGGTTCGTTCGTTACATCGTAAACCGTATTCCGGCTTTCGGTTTTATTTTAAATTGTTTAAAAGCATTCTGCCTAACAGTCAAAGCGCTTTTTATAAAAATAATGATTTTATGTTCGTAGAACGCGTAGAACGGAACGAGATTTAAAAAAATATATGATTTCCCATTTCCCCGCCACTGCCGCTTGGCAGCACCGTGCGCAGCCCGCCTCGAACGCGCCTATCAGATGGAGCCGTGATTGGTCAATGCTCTCGATTACACGCCATTTCCGCTGGCGTGCGATTGGACAGCTCGCGTACATCCGCTTGTGGCGCGGCGCTGCCATCTTTGTGCCGTAGATTTGGCTTGGCGCCTTTCCTGTGTTGCTTGGTTGTTCATTGAGTGCTCATTGTGTTACACGTTTCAAAATGGTGAGTTTTGCAAGAATTTGTGAAAATCATTCGTGTTTGTGATAATTTTATTGTGCGTTTCGATGGATAGTGATGTGATACGTCAACTGGCAAAGTTTCAGCTTCGTACGATAAAATTTAACTGGAATTTTCACGATTTTTAGGCTGGTGGTAAAGCGGGTAAAGATTCTGGTAAAGCGAAGGCGAAAGCAGTGTCAAGATCGGCCCGGGCAGGATTACAGGTATGTCCTAAATATTCCTTTATTAAATTCACGAATTTAGAAATGGAAAAAAACGGTGAAATCATTTTAGAACATAATTTCACAAAATTGAATAATATGCATGACCTCCCTAGTATGGCGGCCAACTTCATTGAAAATAATCAATAGCAGTCCGAAAAGAAAAGTGTTTTGTTTCCAGTTCCCTGTAGGAAGGATTCACAGACATCTCAAAAACAGAACTACGAGCCATGGCCGTGTCGGTGCCACAGCAGCGGTGTACTCGGCCGCTATCCTGGAGTACCTCACAGCCGAGGTGAGTGCGCGGCGTCGCCCTGCCAATATGGCGTCACATTTTACTGTATGTAATCAAGTCATTCGTTACCTATACGATACAAATGCATTTGCTTTTTATAAATACCCAGCGGTGCCATAAATTGACTTCATAACCATTTGTTTATTGTACAATGTACCCATTATTTTTGGTACTTACTTATTTTAGTGTTTACACAATTTGGCGGGAAAAATATAGTTGCGATTTCACAAGAATGCCTGGTGAATTTCTAGTCTGATATTAGATATTATATTCGCAGGGAGGTAGCAAATGGATACAATATATGTATCTTACCTACCAACTTTAAATTGAAGGTCAACCAGTGGAAATAGAATTTAAATCAATTGAATAACAAAATAGTTCCTTACAGACATTTGAAAATCAGCAACCAGATGCTATTATGATATGATATCACTTTTCGCTACACCGTAATAAAGTACTTTTGTAAGGCTCTAGTGACTAGAGTCTAGCCTAAACAGACGGACTGCATTTCAACTGCACTCCAACTTTAATTTGCAATATGAGTGTAGTTGAAATGCAGTCTGTCTGTCTAGACTAGAGCCTTAAATGTTATAATAATATCTGTTGACAAATGTTAGTTTCTCTCTTATTGTTGCATACACAGTGTGTACACTGCAGGTTTCCTCACGATTATCCCTGCGACTGGTTCGGGAGTTGTGTGCAACTCTGTTTTTGTGTTGTGCAGGTGCTGGAGTTGGCGGGCAACGCGTCCAAGGACCTGAAGGTGAAGCGCATCACGCCGCGCCACTTGCAGCTCGCCATCCGTGGGGACGAGGAGCTCGACAGCCTCATCAAGGCCACCATCGCGGGCGGCGGCGTCATCCCGCACATACACAAGTCGCTCATCGGCAAGAAGGGCGGCCCCGGGGCACCAGTCTAACTTAGGTGAGACTCGCCCCCTCCCTCGCTGGCCAGTGTACTCGTGCACTGCCTGGGAGCATACTCCGCTCTAACGACTCTTCCGTTTCTCTGTGCAGGTTTCCTGAACGTGATTCACACTGCATTTGAGAACCCGGACATGACAACATTGTACTACTCAGCATCCGATCGATAAAAAAATAGTTTTCTTATAAATAAATATATAGTGGTGTGGATAGTTGAGTGACTTCAGAGAAATGTGGCTCCGGACTAAACTTCTAGCTCGTAAGGACTAGAAATAATTAGCGTTAAGTTAGAATTAAGGTTAATTTTTCTTGGTTTGTTAACAAAGGGACATTTTTCATTTGCTGATAATATGGCGGATAATTCCAAAAGCCAATATTACAATTATATAGTGTCCGGCGGCGCGGCGCCGCGCTGTCGTAGGGCGCCCGCCGAGCGGAAGGCGGGGGATTATATTTTTTTCCTTTGACTGCATACTTTGTAATACATGTATGTAATAATTTGTAAGCTCTGAGCTATGGTAACTCGTTAATTTCTATTTGCAGCGTTGTATAATCTAAGTGACAAATTGTATCAGCATTATGCTGAATGCGTTGATTGTTCTGAATATAAAAATTATAATTTGGTATGATTGAACTGTTGCAAGTTGTAAGAAATTGTATTTTGATCTTTAAAATATATTGAGGAAGCACATAACGCAAATCTTTAATTGAAATTCCTTCTACCTACGATGAATCGCTTACTTTGAAACAAATGTGGTAAGAACAAAGAATCACCCTGCAGATAGCAAGAGTATGATGAGAATAAGATCACAAAGATTTGTGGGTACTTGAGTAGGATCTTATTCATACCAATACTAAGCTTGCTGCTTACCAATGCTGATGTATGAATAAAGGTTTCGCGCGGGCGGGCGCAAACTACCATTTACACACCCATTCCCAACTCACTCATGCCCGTAGTTCGCTAGTCTTTATAGTTGCTCTATGGTTCGCCACTCGCGCGGGTGTGTAAACACAACACTTAGGCCGCCATCACACGGACTGCACCACAACAACTGCACGAAGTCGCAACCGCATGCGGTCGCTATATTCAACTGCATGCAGTTGGATCTGACTTCCGTATTTGACGCCAAGCATGTAGACCAGGAGCTCAGTGTTTGGTTTGACGTCGATATTATTAATACGGCGCCGCCGCCGGCAGCGATGTGGTAATAGAATTAAAAAACTGCAACGTGCAGCGAGGATATGGATTAATCCTTTGCTATTAAATTGCCATACGGAAGGTGATTTTTTCATACTGTGTCCGAAATTAAGACAAGATGATCTTATAACTATTTTAGAATGTCAGTTGCTGCATTTGATCAATTAAAGGATTTACTAAAAGAATCAGTGTCTCGTCAAGACACTATCATGCGGAAGAGTATTTCAGCTGAAGAGAGAATTTTTCACTATATTCTTGAGTCTTATAATTCCATATGCTGACTTTACTTTTTATTAAAGAAATAAAGAAGTCGGTGTCGAAATCCATTTTTCAAACCGTTCGACGCAACCGACGTACGTTCTCCTAGACTAACTGCATGCGAACCGCGGTGGACAGCATGCGGCGACAATACACAACTGTAGCCGACCGCGCGAAGTTGAAGGCACGACTGCAAACAGTTGATATTGACTTCACTCGACTGCAGCCGACCGCGTGCAGTTGATACCATAACCGCACGAAGTCGAACGTACAACTGCATGCAGTTAAATGTATCGACCGCGCGCGGTCGCTGCGATGCAGTCCGTGTGATGGCGGCCTTACTATTGTAAAGCAAGGTCTCCTGCGACATGTTTCCGTGTTACGAAACATGGAAACATCCGATTTAGGGGCGTGGCCTGTCAATTATGTTCCCAGAAACAGGAAAAATGTTACCCGCGACCACAGAGCATGGAAAACATCCCCCGCGTTCGCCTGCGAGGGGGGAACTTACGCCATTTTGTGTTACGCTCACTAGAGACGTATCGTTGGTTCTCTTGGAAACGGCGGGAAACGACGATTGCAAAATTATTTGTTAATTTTTGTTATAATGGTCTACAGTGGTTATTTTGTGTTTAATATCACGTTAAGTTAATCAGAAAATGTTCGCGAATGACAGTATGGTGAATTTATTGGATAATTTGAGCAAAATCTGAAGTTTCAAGCTTTTATCAAGAGTTACCTAGGGGTTTGAGAGGAGTTTGCGTAGGTTTTGGTTAGGTTATCTTCAATTCAAATTCACTTTATTGTACATAAAAGAAGCCGGGGTTCTGCAGGCGGTCTACCGGCGCTGCGCGGAGGCGCGAGAGGAGGGCTCTTCCCCACTCCCGGAGGAGGTCAAACGCTGGCGCGAGTTGGCTCGCGATGACCTTTTCCGCGACTGGGCAGAGCGAATGGTCGACCCGGTGGTAAGCCGGGAACTTTTGGAGGCCGTTCGACCTGTGCTTCGCCCATGGGTCGAACGAAAGTTCGGGTCTATGACCTACCACCTCGCGCAGGTCCTGACGGGGCACGGTTGCTTCGGGAGGTACCTGTGCGAGGTGCTGGGTCGAGAGCCGGACTCCCGGTGTCACCACTGCGGTGCCGACGTGGACACGGCGCATCACACCCGCGCCGTGTGCCCCGCATGGGCCGAGCCGCGGCGAGCCATTGCGGCCGCCACTGGAGACGACCTCTCGCTGCCCGCCATCGTGCGAGCTATGGGCAGCGAGGAGGGATGGAAGATGGTGGCGGACTTCTGCGCCACCATAATGACGGCGAAAGAGTCGGCGGAGCGGGAGCGCGAGAATGATCCCCTCTCGCTCCCGATCCGTGAGGGTGACCCTTAGTGGGCATCCTAGTAATTGTTTATTTAGATTTAGTTTTTTATTAATATATATATATATGTTTATCTTTTTATTTACGTGCTGCGTGATTTATATTATGTGAATGTTGTGGGTACCTGTAATTGTCAGGGTCACACAGGACAATAGTTTAAGATTTATTTTTATGTGTAAGCTTTGTGATTGTGATGTTGGTACTCCTTTAAAAATAAATAAATAAATAAAAATCCGCCGACGGCGAGCGGGCCGCAGGCGACGGGCGTACATCCGCCGCCTGCCGCCCTAACGGGGACTTGCGAGCGTCGGGTCGGGGGGTCCGGCGCTCGCTTAGAGGTCCCGAGCTGTAAGGCGTCTCGTCCTGTGTTCCGAGACGCCTTAAGCGGAGGTTTAGGGGTATAAACCCGAAGACGGGCCCACGCGGGCGGCCGCCGACGAGGTTGTGGTATCTGGCGTTGCGTTCCCACAACCTCGTCCAAACGCGGTGAGTTGAACACCTTGGGGTTTTAGTGGGTATAGGACCGTACGTACATGACGGGAGTCCCACATACCCACCGCGCGCCCCTCCTTATTGGCGCGGTGGGATGCGTAAAAGCATTTCCCCAAGTAAAAAAAAAAAAAAAAGGTAACTCTTGATAAAAGCTTGAGACTTCAGATCTTGCTCAAATTATCCAATAAATTCACTACCTATACTGACATTCGCGAACACTTTCTGATTAACTTAACGTGATATTAAACACAAAATAGCCACTGTAGACATTATAACAAAAATTATTAAATAATATTGCAACAGTTGTTTCCCGCCAATTTTTTTTTTTTTTTTTTTTTTTTTTTTTCTTATATAATAAAACCAAATTTTACACCAGTCTATATGAACAAATGAGCCAGGTAAGCGTTTCACAGTGGTATGCTGCGGTGTTGCAGTAGCAACCCAAACAGACCGAAGTCTGCGTCAGGGCTGGCTGCGGGTCACAATACAAGTGTCGAGAACGACCGTATACGAGTCGAGGCATATAGAATTTGGTTAAATTCAGGATTGTGACGAGTATTTTTTACGTTAATTGTTTTATGTTTAATACTCAGTGTATATAAAACATGTAAGTGTATTTATCCATTTATAACTTAATTGTACTTACTTAATTGTGTATTTACTAAAATAGTTTATTAGATACGTACTATAAAATATAATTAATAAATATGTGAATATATAAGGAAAAATATTATATAAATAGATATGCCAGTTACAAAATATATGAATAAGTGTGTATATTTATTAAATTTATCAAACAATAATATATATATGTACTATTATTTACTTATATAATTTTTTCCACTAAACTCTTATATAATTTTTTAAATTCATCATAACCTGTTTGCAGCATATATTTTTTAACTTTGAAATTTAATGAATTGTAGACAGTTTTATTATTGCAAGTAGTGCCCTCTCTGATCTCATCTATAGCCTGTCTTATATCGGGCGGCAAGTGAGCACACATGCGCGGAGCCACCCGCGTGTAGTGCTTCCTCGCTACAGCGGTGTGTGTGCGAGGAGCCTCGTAGGTTCTGCACGCTATGTTTCTAAACACTCGCTGATTATCAGTACCAAGATTGGGTATTATCGGAGTACGCTTCGCATAGTGATTTATGCCTTGCCACACATATAATTGCCTAGGAGTTAATACTTTAGAAATTTTGTACAGCGAATCTGTCGGGAATAGTCTAGGTTTACGTTTAATTATTTTTAAATTCAGCTTCTGTGCTCTCTCCAATGTCTCTAATATAGTATAGGCCAGTCATTCTGGCGAGCGTTTGTATGGAGACCCCAACAATAACTCCTCTATCGATGAAACTTTTTTGTATACTTAATAGCATATTTATAAGAACAATTGTCAGAGAATCCAATAATATTTCGAGGCGGAAATTACTTATTTTAATTGAAATTCAACATTATACCTGTCGACGCAAGACCAACATATGCTTCAAATAATAAATTAGAAATTGTAATAAAATGGACAAAATCCTGAAGGCACCCATTTTCGTTTCGTTTCATATTCATGTTAGTGTGCCAGCGCGGGAATAGCTGCCATCCTTTTCGTTGGAATATTGAAAGAAGAGGACGGAACTACTTTTAGTATTGTCAGATTCGATATGGGTACCTTCAGAATAGTCCTTAGTGATTAAGTAACGGGTAGATCATTAACCTATTGTTAAATTCATCGCATGGCGCGTTGTCTCAATGATTAAAGTGTTTTAACTGTTTGAAGATTGGTTGGATGTTAAAACAAGTTCTAAATTAGTAAAACGAATTAACAAATCAAAATAAGCTACTGTAAGTATTCAGTTTAGTCTTTAATCTATTGTAAATAAGTGTTTTGATTTCATTACGGCGCCGTCATGGAGGAGTGAAGTTAGCCGCGTTCGCTCCGCGGCTAGATTCATTCCTCTATGGGCCGCGGACCGTTGAAGGAGGTTTTTGGTGCGTGAGCTCTCGAGGATACAAGTGAAATACTTTGTGAGTACAGTTTAAATTGTTAATCTATTTAGATTGCTAAGGATTTTCGACTGTGTTTGAATAAGTGTTAAAAATAAATTGTGTTTCGCCAAACTGAGTGTTATCGTTATTTGCAATGAGTGAGCCTGGTGACGGGGATGGAGACGTTGGCTCGGCTGACGTCCCTGTCCCTACGAACCCTGCTGGACCTGGGCCCGCGTTATCAGAAGTGGGATCAGTGCCCACTTCTGCCCGTCCATCTGACTCAAATGAACACGTTAACGCTTCTGTTAATGGGGTACCAGCGGAGTTTTTTACTCAAATGTTGCAAATGATGAAACACGTGTCCGATCGTGTTACGTCACAACCAGATACGCTTAAAGTTAAAATAAAAGACGTGTTTTTGCCGTCATACGATCCGGATTCCAGTACTGGGATTAGAGAGTGGTGTCAACATGTAACTACAGCCATGGAAACTTATAACCTGAGTGATTATGAAGTCAGAATGAAGGCAGGTAGCTTACTTAAAGGTCGTGCAAGGTTATGGGTTGACAATTGGCTTGTGTCTACCGCCACGTGGCAGGAATTGCGTGATGTTTTGATTACGACTTTCGAACCGGAAAATAGATACTCCCGTGATATTGTGCGCTTCAGGGAACATAATTATGATAATTCCAAAGACATCGCGCAGTTTTTGTCACAAGCTTGGGTGTTATGGAGACGTATTACTAGGGACGAATTATCGAATGATGACGCGGTTGAGGCAGTTATTGGTTGCATTGGGGATGAGCGCTTGAGAATCGAACTTTTAAATGCCAGGGCTACATCTGTACCGGAACTTATTTCGGTTGCATCTTCTATACGAAGCGTTAAGCGCCCTCACCCTGGTACATCGGGGGTACAACAGAGCTCCTCAAAGCGACCACGGTTTGATAAGTTGTTGTCTTTTTGCCAGAACTGTAAAAAACCAGGTCACGATACACGTGACTGCCGTTACCGTAACAAAAATGATAGCCCTCAACCACGTCAGCAGGATAACAAAACTACATCTCAAAATGCTGGTAGACCGACATGCACGTTCTGTTCGAGGATAGGTCATACTTACGAAACGTGTTATAAGCGAGAACGCGCAATTGTTTCCAACGTTAACTGTGTTGGCACGCCTAAATTAAACTCGATGCCGGTGGTGGTTGGAAATATTAAAATACCCGCCATTTTTGATAGTGGAGCCGAATGTTCGGTAATACGCGAGTCCCTAGCTGCAAAGCTGCCCGGGAAACGAGTTGACAGGGTGAGCTACTTGAAAGGGTTAGGTCAATTCACAGTAGTCTCGCTGTCAACGTTGACAACAGTTTGTGTCATTGATGGTTTACGGGTAGAACTTGACTTTCACGTAGTGCCGGACTACGAATTGAGTTTAAACATTCTGATAGGAATGAATCTTGTGGAAAACACTAACCTAAGCGTGCTAGTGAACTCTCAAGGTGCAACGTTGGTTCATCAACCGGTAGTTTACCACATGCGATCCCAAAGTGAAAAATTTGATAACCTAAATTGTGACTTGACTAATGATGATCAAATCAATGAATTGAAGATATTATTAAACAAGTTTGAACACTTGTTCATCCGTGGATACCCTCGCTCACGGGTTAATACGGGTGAACTCGAGATACGTTTGAAGGATAATAGCAAGTGTGTCGAACGCAGACCATACCGATTGAGCCCGGTTGAACGGGAGAAGGTTCGGGGCATTATAGATGAGTTACTGGAGCACAATATTATCCGCGAAAGTAAATCACCTTTTTCAAGCCCAATTATTTTAGTCAAAAAAAAAAATGGAATGGATCGAATGTGCGTGGACTACCGCGAACTAAATAGGAACACACTGAGGGATCACTACCCGTTACCAATAATTTCAGATCAAATAGACAATCTGGCGGGGGGTATTTACTTCTCAACAATTGACATGGCAGCCGGGTTCCACCAAATTCCGATTTCAGAGGGCTCTATTGAGAAAACCGCATTCGTCACGCCGGACGGCTTGTATGAGTATTTAACTATGCCGTTTGGGCTCAGTAACGCAGTGTCAGTCTATCAGCGATGCATGAATAGGGCTCTAGCTCACCTACTAAGCTTGGAAGATCAGGTCTGCCAGGT
This sequence comes from Tachystola acroxantha, assembly GCA_963506565.1. Taxonomy (NCBI): domain Eukaryota; kingdom Metazoa; phylum Arthropoda; class Insecta; order Lepidoptera; family Oecophoridae; genus Tachystola; species Tachystola acroxantha. Next base: position 14,419,659 of record OY735879.1, read on the forward strand.
TTATGTTGATGACGTCCTGTCTAAATGCAGGGAATTCGCTGAGGGTCTATCCCATATCGAGCGCATTTTGATTGCCCTCCAAGAGGCCGGGTTTTCAATCAATGTGGATAAAACTGCCTTCTTTAAACGCTCCATTGAGTACTTGGGCAATATCATTACAGACGGTCAAGTCAGTCCCAGCCCAGGAAAGGTGGAGGCTTTAACGAAGGCACCGATCCCGAAAACTGTCAAACAAGTAAGGCAGTTTAACGGTCTCGCTGGATATTTCAGACGCTTCATTCCTGATTTCTCACGTGTGATGGTCCCCCTTTATGAACTGACCAAAAACGATAAGAGATGGGAATGGAACGAACGCCATGATGAGGCCCGAAATAAGATTATAAAACACCTGTCTACTGCGCCTACGCTTATGCTTTTCCAGGAAGACGCACCGATCGAGCTCTACACGGACGCAAGCAGCATCGGCTATGGGGCGGTGTTGGTGCAGACCGTCGGCGGTCGCCAGCATCCAGTCGCGTACATGAGCCAGCGCACCACCGACGCTGAGAGCCGTTACCATTCCTACGAGCTCGAGACCCTGGCGGTGGTGAGGGCAGTCAAGCACTTTCGGCATTACCTCTACGGCCGAAAATTCAAGGTAATAACGGACTGTAATGCCCTGAAGGCATCCAAGCACAAGAAGGATCTCCTTCCTCGAATCCATCGGTGGTGGGCCTTCCTGCAAAATTATGAGTTCGAGGTAGAGTATAGAAAAGGTGAGCGCCTGCGGCACGCAGATTTCTTTAGTAGAAACCCGTCCACTGAAATGTCTGTGAATATCATGACCCGAGACACTGAGTGGCTGCAGATCGAGCAGCGCCGAGATGATGTTCTGCGCCCGTTGATAGACAGCATGACAAGCGACAATCCAGTTGAAGGTTACGTCCTGGATGAAGGCGTACTGAAGAAGACTCTCACGGATTCTATACTCGGTATGCATAAACCAATTGTAGTGCCAAAGTCATTCCAGTGGAGTTTAATAAACTCTTTCCATGTCGCACTGCAGCACCCAGGATGGGAGAAAACCTTACAGAAGCTGAGAGAAACATACTGGTTTGACAAAATGAACACAACCGTTAGAAGGTTTGTAGACAATTGTGTGGTGTGCAGGACCTCGAAAGGGCCGTCGGGAGCTATCCAAGTGCAGCTTCATCCTATCCAAAAACCCACGGCAGCATTCCAGGTTGTCCATATGGATATTACAGGCAAGCTGGGTACGAGAAACGCTGAGGGACGAGACGAGTATGTAATCGTTACGATTGATGCATTCACAAAATACATCCTACTAAGCTACTCGAATGACAAGACCCCGAGCAGCAGCCTCGCAGCTTTGAAAAGGGTCGTGCACTTGTTTGGAACTCCGGTGCAGGTCGTGGTTGATGGAGGTCGCGAATTTCTTGGCGAGTTCAAGGTATACACTGATCGTTACGGAATCAACATACATTCCATTGCGCCAGGAGTAAGCCGAGGTAACGGGCAAGTAGAACGACTTATGGGTACTTTGAAAAATGCACTAACCATGATCAAAAATTACGACACCGAAGATTGGCAGACAGCGCTGGAAGCTTTACAGCTCGCGTTAAATTGCACCCCACATCGAGTAACAGGAGTTGCGCCGCTCACACTGCTGACCCGCCGCCAACATAGTGTGCCGCCAGAACTACTAAGGTTGGTGAATATTGATAATGAATGTATAGACTTTGATTTACTCGAGCAACACGTGCAACAGAAAATGGTTGAGGCCGCTCAATATAATAAGCAGCGTTTTGACAAGAGCAAGGCGAAAATACGTCCATTCCAGCGAGGAGACTACGTACTCGTCAAGAACAACCCTCGAAATCAAACGTCTCTGGATCTCAAATACAGCGAGCCGTACGAAGTACAGCGAGTCTTGGACAATGACCGATACATGGTGAAGCGTGTGACGGGTAGAGGGCGTCCACGTAAGGTCGCTCACGACCAACTGCGCCGAGCACCACAACCAGGCGAACAGGAAACCGTGTCGACGAATGAAGATGCCCCCCGACAACAAATGACACCCCGGCCGACTGATGACTCATCGACGAGCTTGGTTAATAACCACTCGTCAGAGGAACCACTGCCGTCCAGCAGCTGGATGGTTAAACAATGGTTAGTTCCTTAGAAAATAGTTGGTCATATCCCCGTTTCCTTTCTTACACTGTTTTCAGAGCCTCTGTGGACCACGGTCAATTAGGCCTAGGCCACAGCATCGACCTTTCCAAATCCTTTAGAGCTTCTGTGGACCACGGCGTACGAGACCGCTCAGCACCACAGCATCAAATACTAATACGCTGTTAAAACAACAATGTAAGAACAGTTCATTATCATTTACTTTCATTTTAGAGCCTCTGGGGACCACGGTCATAATGATAAGGCCTAGGCCCCAGCATCGACCTAGTTCCCCTGTTCCTTTAGAGCCTCTGTGGACCACGGCGTACGAGACTGCTCAGCACCACAGCATCATTCCTATCAACGAGAAAACAAACCATGCAAGTATGCGTGGAGCATTTGCATTGGTATAACTTAATTAATCGTGTTGGGAACAGAGGAGCGTTCCAAACACTTCAACCTTATTCGTTCACCTTCCCTATGTACTGCAAATCTTATTTACTTTAAAATACCTACCTGCAAAACCTTTCCACATGACTGTTATGTTAAGATGGTCAAGGTATGATATTGGCTGATAACTTGGATGTTTTAATCGGTTATTATTGAAAAAGAATCAGACTACATTGTGCTATGGTTTCGCTTCATTTTGAAACAAAGAAGCAGCGACCACAAACAAGTTGTCAGCTAGTGTACCTTTGAATGGATACCTAGCTCAGAAAAAATAACTTCCATTTGCAGATTCGCGACTGGTGCGGAGCACGCACACACCGTCCCGCAGAATGGCCGTGTCGACGCAAGACCAACATATGCTTCAAATAATAAATTAGAAATTGTAATAAAATGGACAAAATCCTGAAGGCACCCATTTTCGTTTCGTTTCATATTCATGTTAGTGTGCCAGCGCGGGAATAGCTGCCATCCTTTTCGTTGGAATTTTGAAAGAAGAGGACGGAACTACTTTTAGTATTGTCAGATTCGATATGGGTACCTTCAGAATAGTCCTTAGTGATTAAGTAACGGGTAGATCATTAACCTATTGTTAAATTCATCGCATGGCGCGTTGTCTCAATGATTAAAGTGTTTTAACTGTTTGAAGATTGGTTGGATGTTAAAACAAGTTCTAAATTAGTAAAACGAATTAACAAATCAAAATAAGCTACTGTAAGTATTCAGTTTAGTCTTTAATCTATTGTAAATAAGTGTTTTGATTTCATTACGGCGCCGTCATGGAGGAGTGAAGTTAGCCGCGTTCGCTCCGCGGCTAGATTCATTCCTCTATGGGCCGCGGACCGTTGAAGGAGGTTTTTGGTGCGTGAGCTCTCGAGGATACAAGTGAAATACTTTGTGAGTACAGTTTAAATTGTTAATCTATTTAGATTGCTAAGGATTTTCGACTGTGTTTGAATAAGTGTTAAAAATAAATTGTGTTTCGCCAAACTGAGTGTTATCGTTATTTGCAATGAGTGAGCCTGGTGACGGGGATGGAGACGTTGGCTCGGCTGACGTCCCTGTCCCTACGAACCCTGCTGGACCTGGGCCCGCGTTATACCGTATCTTTTTCTGGAACAATGTTATGGTCATAATTCTTTTTCTATAAATTGTATTTTATTAGTGTGCTTCTGTACATTCATAAGTAAAACTACTTTTTAATTCGAAAGTGTAGGTATTTTAATAAAATGTCTTTTTTGGCCGTAGTTTCCATAGGATAATTGCTCCGCCGGGTTTCTGTTTTTAATATGCCTTCAAATTATTATTTCTAGTATAAGTACGAAAATCCAACAAAAAAATCCAAATGAAACAATTCATTATACAGAATTTGTCTTTTAACTATCTCTGGAAAATTACTCTATCAGATATTTTTTACAATTGTAATGAGATACCCACAAATAACCTGATTTCAAAAGAATCCAACAAAATATCCAGGCGGAACACCATTATTTCGAAATACCTATCAAGCGCAGGCCAGCGCGGGGCCCGAGGCGGGCGAGGGGCGTCGAAAACCGGTCGAGCGGCGGGCGAGTTTCTTCAAGTAGGTTAATAGGTACAGCTAACAGAAGATCAACACTTTGGACTAAGTACCGTTCTTATTATCTGCGTCGTAAGAGTTGAAATCGTGCGAATGCGAGCGAGTATTACTATTGATCTGCTGTTGTCCGTACTATACGTATGTATGTATGTATGTATGTAGGAGGTTGATCTAAACATCGCAATTTAATTATTATTATCGTCATCGTTTCGAAACATACGAACGCAGTAAATGTAATATGCGTATTGCCTTGTATAAGTTGAGTATATAGTGTGTGTTTTCTTCGCGACACGGGGTCTAGGATAAACTAACCCAGAGATTCCTTTAGAGTGTCTTTAACTTAATTGGGCGCTTAGTGTTTTTTTATGTTACTTCCAGCTTTAAGAAACGCCCCTGTTGTGAATCTGTACTAGATTATTTGCAATTTTGTCGAAATCTAGTCGCGTTCATGTCTCACGCTGGTGCATGAGATAGTGTTTGATAATTTCGCCACGCCAAACAGCGGGCGTATTGGTCGAGTGGCTGGAGCGGTCGCCTCCCGTGCACGCGGTTCCGGGTTCGATTCTTAGCTAAATATATATGTTTTTTTGTTTTGTTTCGTGTTTTATTTTGTATTTTATTTTAATTGTGTTTCGAATTTGGTTAGTATTTTATCAAACATTTTGTTGTAATTATCTTTGAATTTTATTTGAGCATAAACTCTGAACTCATTTATACCGAAGTAGGTGTATTAGGAGAGCTGGGAATCTGTCTGTACTAGATTACTTGCAATTTTGTCGAAATCTAGACGGAGCGGTCCGTTCATGTCTCACGCTGGTGCATGAGATATGCTTGGTAATTTCGCCGGGCTAAACAGCGAACGAATCGGTCTAGTGGCTGGAGCGGTCGCCTCCCGTGCACGCGGTTCCGGGTTCGATCCTTAGCTAAATATATATTTTTTTGTTTTTTTTATTTATTTTTTGTTTTATATTTTGTTTCGTGTTTTATTTTGTATTTTTAACCGACTTCCAAAAAAAGGAGGAGGTTATCAATTCGTCGAATTGAAAAAATAATTGTGTTTGGAATTTGGTTAGTATATTAGGCAGATCACCCTCACTTATAGATTTTTGTGGTTGCAGTTGCGATTACATATTATTAGTAGGTGAATATCTCACGCTCATCGTACAAGTGTAGAATTTAAATTTGCTTAGCTGTAGTCGTCAGTATGACGTAAGTAATAAGACCTATGCCGCACGCAAATATACCCGTAGTCGATGTGCGAGCGAGTTGAAAAATAACAAGCTGTCTTTGTTACTCGAGGGGGTGAGGGGGGTCCGATCGCATGTAGCACGGCGCACCGTTCCGCTGAATCACTTATTGACTGATAATCTATTTTGATTCTAATAATATCACAATACAGTAGGGTTTTATATAACAGATAATTATAATTTTAAGAAATAATTTGATACACGCACACCAAACGAGATCCCACGGCGAAAAAAAAGTGTTTTGCCATTGTCCGTACTAACCTTGACATATGTTGTCGTACTTATGCGTTGATGATACGGGCTAGATTACGTTTTGTGTTTGTTGGCGTAGGTACTATCGTCGCGGTCGAGCTTACTTAAACATTCCACGTAGTAGGTACCTAGTAAGTACACATAAAAACACATCAAGTTGTAACACTTTGGGCCGCTCCAATCTATATATCTAGCTGCGTCGTTAGAGTTGAAATCGTACTGAAAGTGTTACTATTGATCTGCTTTTGTCCGTACTAACCTTGACTTGACATGTTGCGCTTATGCGCCGATGATACGGGCTAGATTACAATGGTTTTGTGTATGTTGGCGTAGGTACTGTTGTGTCGGTCGAGCTTACTTAAAACATTCCAAAATCAGATCAAGTGTAACACTTTGAACCGTTCTTATTATCTGCGTCGTAAGAGTTGAAATCGTACTGCAAGTGTTACCATTTGTTTTGCTATGTCCTTACTAACCTTGAAATGTTGTCGTACTTATGCGCCGATGATACGGGCTAGATTAGAATGGTTTTGTGCATGTTGGCGTAGGTCGGTCGAGCTTTCACCACTCGGTAACGAGTTAACCTAAAATAAACCTTATTCGTATAACTGTAGGTAGAGTACAGAATCCTATCTCCAAAATATTTGTTCAACTTCCAACGTCCACGTTACCGATGCGATAGATATTTTCTACTTGTATAGGAATAAGGTTTATTATAAATTCTTTGACTTTGAAGAACAGTTCGACTAAGATCGTAAGTATGTTCATAATGATAAGAAAAATCGAACTTAGCATTTTTCTCAACTTTAATTTTTCGTCGATTTCTAGAAAACGCTTGTCCGCATGGATCTTTACTGGACTTTAGTAAAGAGTTAATCTACAATTAACCTTATTTGTATATGAGTAGACAACAGAATCCCATCTCCAAATATCTCCTCCGCTCCGTCCAATTTCTCGTCCGCGTTCCCGCTGTTCTGTACGTGTAATAGGAATAAGGTTGTTAATCGGCCGTAGTAGCGATCCGCGCGCAGTGGCGCATGCACCGCCGCGTTGATTAGAAATATTTGAATACAACTCTATTTGATATTTTGTGCTTCGCCTGCATTTTTTATTGGAAAACTTGAAAAGCAGTTTTAATAAGATAGTCTGTTCATAATGACAAGAAAAATCGGGCTGAGCATTTTTGGAAACCCCTATTTTTCGTCAATTTCTGGATAACGCTTTTCGGTCTGGATTTTTTATTGGAAATTCATAACTACTTTCGAAAGTAATATTTTAAATACATAATTAAATAGAAATTGGAGTGAGTAATTATCCCTTGGAAATTACGGCAAAAAAACACATTTTATTAAAATATATATATTTCCATATGGAAATATGGTTGGATATTCTGTCAACACATGCCTATAGGTAACTAGAACTTGTAAAAAAAGAATTTTGGATAGAGCAATTTTCCTGTAATTGATACCACGTAATTTAAGTTTGACCTTGAAAATACCTAACTTCCGTTTCTACAAATTATTGGATTCTATGTCAATTCCAATCTACATATGGTACTCTATCACTGTGCCAAATTTCATAGATAGATGAGTTACTGCTGGGGTCAACTCCTTTAATGCACAAATTACTAAGAGGATATTCTACGAATAGATGGGACTCTGGCCTTGCCTGGAGATGGCGTTACTGAATCACTACTGGATTGGTTAGTTCCGGCATCGTCCACATGGCCCTAAGACAGTGGCGCCGATGACGTCAAGAATTAGAGACGGGGACATGTCGATAAACCGAGTTCGATGTTTTTCACTAGGGGTGTCCCACGATAAAAATATATATCGATGCCTCTGCATATTTAAAACCATAATGTTAAATGTTTTCTTAGGAATCCATTAAATAAATAAAAAAAATTACAATTATACAAACTTTTATTACTTGACAATATACCTACTGAATGAAATTAAAAAAATTCTTCACAAGAGTACTGAGCCAATGCTGTGTCTTCAGCCCCTTCAATGGAGAACAATTGCGATACAAACTGGTGGCATTGAATGATTCATCTGGCGCCGTTGAGAGATTCCCTGAACCATCTGGTGACGTTAACGTTGAACGGTTTCCTGAAACATTTATTAAACAAATCCTACTTAAGGTGACTTGCAATAAAAGATAACCCTAGAGTTGCCGACTTAACCCGTAAAAGCTCCATATATTTTGCTCGGGTTAACTCTTTTGACTCTAGGGTCATCTTTTATTGCAAGTGAGGTTAATTTATGGGTATTAACCCAACTATGGGTATTAACGCATGCAACTTAGGCTGTGGCCTATTAATATAGGCCACAGCCTCTCCCCAAAAGCTCGCTCTCACGGCCACAGTCTCCGGCGCAAGCGGTAAAATGTGCCGTGATCATAATATAAATATGTACCTACATAAGTACTTTACGTGCATTCAACCGTACATTAAGAATATGAAAAAAAAATTCTTCCAACTGTACACAAAGTGTAGGTACATCATTTCAAATGAAAGTACACATGTGCACTTGACAAGATTGCGGTTGCTGCAGATTTCGTTAGAAAATATATTGGAACTAATAATTATGTACATACTATGTGATGTACTGTATGTATACATACCAATTCTATCACTATTCTCTTTTTACGCGATGATCGGGATTGCTATGCTGAGTTGCTGACATCCTTAGACTTTGTTCAGGCATCACGGCTAAAACAAAAAATTAAAATATGAATAATAATTTGTATAATATATAAAACAGGCCAGCTTTATTATAATTTAAATATTGAAATGAAAGTCAGCCTAATGATCAGATATTTCATAATATTATGTAGGTGCCTATATTACCAACATACATACATAGAATGCACTCAAAATACATTATACTTCTCTTACAGAACTCTACTTCTTTACGTCTGGTAAAAAATATGTTACTCAATAGTTGGAAAATAAGTTTTATGTGTAAACTGGTGTTCCATTGGGCTACTGGGATTAAAGAAGTTTCACCTCCTAATTTGACAGAGGACCCCCACCAATTTTATTGGTGCAACGGAAGGAGGGCACAAAGGGTGACAACTTTTGCCTGAAACACTTTTCTCTGCGACCGTTATTTTCAGACAAAAAAATAAAAATGAAAAAACATATTTCGAAAATTTTCTAAGTCCCACGCACCCTTAGCGTTACAACCACCGCTTTCAGAGACTTGGAAAATTTTCGACTGGTTCCGATGTCATGATGACCCCCCCTTTTTATCATCGCAATGGACCAAAGACCTGAAGGGCAACAACTTTTGTCTGAAACTTTTTTTTGTGCGGGTCCGTTTTGTGACCCCCCGAGCCACCACCTGGAAGTTGCAGGTGACCCCCACCAATTTTATTGGTGCAACGGAAGGAGGGCACAAAGGGTGACAACTTTTGCCTGAAACACTTTTCTCTGCGACCGTTATTTTCAGAGAAAAAAAATAAAAATGAAAAAACATATTTCGAAAATTTTCTAAGTCCCACGCACCCTTAGCGTTACAACCACCGCTTTCAGTAACGTGATTTTCTCTGAAAATAACGGTCGCAGAGAAAAGTGTTTCAGGCAAAAGTTGTCACCCTTTGTGCCCTCCTTCCGTTGCACCAATAAAATTGGTGGGGGTCACCTGCAACTTCCAGGTGGTGGCTCGGGGGGTCACAAAACGGACCCGCACAAAAAAAAGTTTCAGACAAAAGTTGTTGCCCTTCAGGTCCTTGGTCCATTGCGATGATAAAAAGGGGGGGTCATCATGACATCGGAACTGGTCGAAATTTTTCTAAGTATTTTTTTGATGAAAAATTTTCTTAAGTCTTTTTTGGAAAAAAAAATTAAAATAAAAAAGTACCTAACAACAATTCATCCCCAAAGTGCCCCTTCCGATGGTATCATAAAAAGGAGAGGTTATGTAGATAAGATAGTATTTTTGTCAGCGTCCGACCCTATTTTTATAACTAGAAGATATACATCATAAAATTCAAATATATTTCTGCATACGGGTTGCGAACGAACCAATCTAAATAGTATTTCTTACCTTTTGTCCAGTTCTGTTGTGGGAGGTACAACAAAGTAGGGTTAGACTTTGTTAGAACTTTTAACCACCCTTCACTGACATTTTGACTATGTGGCCGTTTGTAAAGTTTCCTCGTAGAAAAAATGGACTAGCAGTCCCCACGCACACCGCGTTAAGCATCTTTGAAAATAAAAACAAACAGTATTCAGTTGGAAAACAAACGCCGCCGTCGCCATTTTAATTTTTTTTTTAATATGGCTTTGCAGTTTGCTGTGTTGCTAGCACACAATGTTGTCAATTTAAGGCGTTTCATTATGAATCTTAGAAATTGCTGCAATATTGTTGTAAACACGTTGAAATACCATTGGTTAACTGGCTGGCGTCGAAATTGCGGTGAAAAAAGTGGGTTTGGGCCGAGATTCTGAATTAAAAATTAACATGCATTCATAATTAAATACGGTCTCGTGTTTGTCAAATATATGACAGTTTTTTTTCTAAAAGGATCTTTGATGCCGGCCCCACTAGCCATCTCATTGGCTGAAGGCTCTGTCACTCCCCTGCTTTAATGACTGGCCTAGTAGTCCCACAGCCACCCCATCCTATAATTCCATAGAGAAGAAGTGACTGAGTTAGTGCGAAATAGAGCGACATCTCAAGAGAACCAACGATACGTCTTCCCTCTAGTGTGAGCGTAACAACTTATATCTTTAATCTGTGAGCGTAACACAAAATGGCGTAAGAAACAAGAAAACTAGTTTTGAATCTACATTTTGAATAGAAAATTTATATCTTTAATCTGTGCAAAATACCACGTACGCCGTACGTACGCATTGTTCCCTTTCCTCCCTCATAGAAATAATGATCCTTATTTCTCTGAGTTTCCTCCCTTTCCTTGGTTTCTTCTATTCTATTATCTATGGACTGGACGGTTTATATACTTTTTGGTTATGTCTAATCTGTGGTTTCGTTCGTGCTTCGTGTTGATTTGGTTTTTGGATTATTTCATGATTGGTGATTTTGCTGCTTGATTTCTATCTACCTATCTATTCAATTCATTCCAAGAGTGCTGTATAATTTGTAATAAGTGTGTATCGGCAAGGAGCCGATAAACAATACATTATTATACCACGCCTATTACTCACGAGAAGTAATTATCTCAGCTCAGTGTCCTTTTGGTCACCAATACTAAATCTATTCATCGTTGTGAATACCATTCGACAATAGATAGAAAGGCGATGAGTTCCCGACATCGCGACAGGAGTCGGTCGCGGTCGCGCGATCGCGGCGAGCGACACAAGCGGGACCGCGAGGAGCGCGAGCGAGACAAGCCGCGCGACCGCGACCGGGAGCGCGACCGCGACAGGGAGCGACACCGCTCCAAGAGGTGAGTGGCCTCCGCCGCCGTGTGTGGCCAGCCAGCAGCCTGCGGGCCAGTAACTGACTCTCGTGTGTTGTGTGTGCACAGGGAGCGCGGCAAGGAGCGGTCGCGCAGCCGCAGCCGCTCGCGCCACAAGGACAAGCGGCGCTCGCGCAGCCGCTCGCGGGAGAACTCGCGCAGCCGCGCCCGCAAGTCCAAAGACAGGTGACGTACCACCGGGAGCAAACAGGGCTAGCGTACCGCCCACACGAGGCTGCCCTAGATACTGGGGCAACCTCGTGTAGCCTAGCCTACTGCTAGCTGTTGATAAGACATATAAATTTTGTGCACGAGTATGTGAACGTTCAATACCACCCGAGGACATACACTCTAGGTCCAGAGTGTATTGTACAGTTTCTGAGGGATGGATGTGAAAGTGAAATTGATGATGTGTTTATTTTATTATTTATTTTAACAGAAAAACCAACAGCAAAACAATGACAGAATACATAAACTACAATAGTAACAAAAAGCCAATTACATTATAGTGTTATTTAGGTTATTATTTTAAGAATGGATATTATCCATTTCAAATGGTTTTACTACTCTGGTGGATATCATTACTATCATTAGGTTGGTATGAAAGTATAATATTGGTTATTAACCCCACTGGCGGAAGACATGCATTCCTGTGTCGTTGATGCACCGTGTGAGTTGATGTAGTTGTTGTGTGTTCAGGGACGGCACCATCGCGCTGCTGGACCAGATGGTGGGCACCACCACCAAGGCCAGCGCGCGCGCGGCGCCCGGCGCGCTCACGGTCAACCCGGCGGCGCAGGCGGCCATACTGGCGGCCGCGGCAGTCGCGCAGGTAACACACACACACAATATACAAGGCAGGGCAGTCGTAACCACAATGCCATACATACAGGTGACTTCTATGTTTTGAGGAGGAGGGACTGCCTGAATACTATGCCCTGGCCTGCATCATTATCATTCATGTCATGGCTGGTAAATGACTGGCCCTGGTTTATTAGCAATCATTTGCTGGATTGATCTATTTAACCCACAGATTAATTACTAGATATGATAAATAACGGTATACGAGGGCGGGACAATGGCGCCGGTCATACTAGAGTCCGAGCAACACTTCACCTGTATAAGTTTCTTTAGTTGGTCTGCAGCTTAGCCCTACCGTGTCCTCATTTAACAAAATACAAACAAGTCTAAATTGTGAGATGGTAAGTGTGTAATATAGTATTTTTTTTTATTTTTTTTTTATTTTATTTTTATTATTTTTTTTTCTTTTATTTTTTTTTTGTTTTTTTAATTTTTATTCATTTTTACAGCTTGTTAATATAATAAAATCGAATTAGTACGTATTAGAGATGGGCCGAATATATAACCTGCCGAATACGAATATTCGGCCGAATGTTCGGTTCAAAATGTTGTCGCGTCGCCTTCATTTGAAGCCACTATGTGAGTGTGTGTCCTTGTGCGTGCAGACGTTCGTAGCGCAGCGCCGCATGGCCGCGCCCGTGCAGCCCGCCGCCGCCGCCGCCGCCGCGCTGTCCGCCGCCACCGCCATCCCGCCGCCCACCGCCGTGCAGCAGCGCCTGGAGCAGCTGCAGGCGCGCGCGGACAGCCGCCACAGGCACGACCACCACCACCACCACGCCACGCACGCGCCGCCGCCCCCGCCGCCGCCCGCGCACCCAGTCAGGCAACACCACCACGACTACCACCCCGACGACGACAAGGACGACGGACAGGGTGAGACAACGATGCATATATAACATAACCGGTTCTATTTGGCGTTGGAGTCCCGCCTCCTTTAGAATTTAAACAAAGTAGAGGAACTTGATACTTAGTTTCCTTTTATCTCCCGTCACTCGGTTGGGACTTTCATCAGACGTGCTGAATGTCAGGTAGTGTGTAGGCGTTACATTCGGCTCCACTCATGTTTACTCGCTGGGACAAACACGGAATCCGTTGGTGTTGTTTTATTTATTTACTACTAATAAATAAGTTTATTGAATTTCATTACTGTAATGACTACACTACAGGCACTCGTTCTATACCTGTCGGCAAAGCAAAATATCAGATCTAATTTTCAGTGAGAATGGAGTTAATTACAAGATCTATTTTGGACATTCTCGTTGCGATAACGGGACATTTTTGATCTCATTGGGGAATAAAATGATTTGTGAGTTGAGATAGGATTATTGTCATCTTTCCCCACGTGGGGGCGAATGCATGGTGGTGTGATCAGTCTGTTGTTGTCCCTGACGCTGCCGGCTGCCCGCTGACCGCGTGTGTGTGTGTGCTGTGTGCCAGGTCCGCCTGGCGAGACTGCTGCCGAGCGTCGCGCGCGCCGGCGCCGCACGCGCTGGGTGGGCTCCGAGCACGACAAGACCTACATCCCGGGCCTGCCCACCGTGCTGCCCTCCACGCTCACACGCGAGCAGGAGGAACAGTACCTGCGTGAGTACACATACAACCAGACAGGCAGGCAGGCAGGCAGGGTACACTGCACGAGACACTGACACACACCAGGCCAGACAGATGCCATGCTCACACCGAACACTTCGGGAGCCAACTAGTCGAGCCGGAGCCTCCAGCGCTCCGCCCCGCCCCCCGTGCCACCCCCGTGCCACCGCCGCGCCCCGCACTCCGCATCGCCCCGCCACACCCAGACCCAGACACAATCTCACACACTTACATCTATCTACTTTAAAACTTAAACTGTATTTATTTGATATTTTATTTTTACATATTCGCAAGACTAACAGTTATATTGATGTCGATGTTTTAAAATTTATTTCTGTAACAGTTTTCAGGTTAATTGTGTAATTTGTTGTTTAACACTAGGTATACTAATTAGGAACATGTATGATGTGAGTGTCTCCGCCCCTCCGCGCGCCGCGCCGGCCCCGCGGAGCCCGGGGCGGAGCCCGGGGTGGCTGCTGTGGGGGAGCGCGTCACAATGGAGCACATAATCATATAGGTTTTGGCATTTGCCAACGTCACATTAAGGGCTGGTTTCACAGCTGTCCGCGACCCGCGCCCGCCCGCCTCCCGGAACGGAGATGTACGTCCTTACGTACATCTCCGCTCACATCGTAAATAGCAAGTTGCATAACTTCTACGTGTCCGAGCATATGTGAAACCAGAGTAACAATAATATTTTATTAGCAATTGGAGTCGCCTGAAACGACCGTAACCCTGGCCGAGGCAGCTCAGCAGTCACGTTCCCTCCTCAACTCAGCATCTTGCACAGAATTATTCGATAACTATTGATTGTAGCGAATAATATCTGATTAATTTAACGTGACAGTAGACACAAAACGATCCACGTATACAATAAAGTTGAAATAAGTTATCACCGTCCGTCCTACATGTATTGTCTGTCTGTAGCCCCGGCCTGACCGAGTGTCCCCTGCTCCGTGTCGGCCCTTGCCCCGCGGAGCAGAGGCCGGGGCCTGCCCGCGGGCTGCGGCCCCGGCCCCGGCCCCGCCCGGTGGCCCCGGCCTGCACAGTGCAGTAACGCGTGTCCGCGGGCGCGCGGCTAACCGTTCCCTTGCAGTGCAGCTCCAGATCGAGGAGGTGAGCCGCAAGCTGCGCTCCGGGGACCTCGGCATCCCGCACAACGTGGACGAGAGGTGCGCATACACACGGCTCCGGACACACGGCCCAGCCACCATCAGGCACCACAGCCAACACAACACATGAGTATCACGCCCCATAGACACTGACGCGATGATGGTGGCGCACTCCGCCGACACACGAGCGGAGGCGCAGGTCACGACACCGGATATGGACTATGTACTTCATAAAATTAACTAAAGATAATTAAATGAAGACATCTATAGTAAACATGTGGAGAAAAATTCAAATTACGTAAGACTCGAACCCGGGGCACCCCGTGTTACGCTTAAAATCAAAGTTGAGCCTAAAGTCTGCCCCCGCCCCCCCGCCCCCTCGCCCTCACTAATGCGGCGTTTTGTTCATGTTGCAGGTCCGACTCGATCCTAATAATGAAATAATGAAGCTAATACAATATTCTAATCGAAAATTTTCAGCTCCAGCAGCCTAATCGTTTCCTAATCCGTTATTTTCAGGGCTAATGAGTAATGATCGCTAATCAGTTAATTAATATTTCAGGACATTAATCGATATTTTTTTCTTAGAGCCCTATGGGCCGCCCGCGACGGTACGATAGGAACAGGACAGCCCCTCCCCCATACGCACCCTCAGCCACTCGCCGCACAGACACTCGCGCAATACGCCGCTAGTGCCGCACTCAAGTAGTGCAATAGAGCATGTTGGACATAGATAACATCCAGCAAACAGGTCAAATTAATCGATAAAACAATAGCCTAGTTGACTCATATCGAAATTCAATAAAACAATATTTATTTCATATACGTAATTCACATAGCATCTCAAATATATCACTTTTTTTACATAAAAGAAGAAGATGACTGTAAGAAATGAAATTGAAATATTTCTCCGTTTTTCCCCACGCGCTAAAAATGTCAGTCGGCCGCGGTCGCGAGATTCGTGACGTCACTCTGGATTTTTACAGATGTCAGATTTTTTGGATTTATCGATCTTATGTGGGTTTTGGTAGAAACATTGAATTATTATTAATAATTCAAATTTTAATGAGATGTGAATGAAATATTTTCCAATTAAATGGATATGAATACATTTGAAGGTTAGGAATACATTGGAAAGTTGCATTTTAAATTAAAGTTTTTGGTGTTTTAAAGGTCTCAAAAAATTCTGTAATTTTTAGTACGGCGTAATAGAGCGATTAACTATTTAAGACCAAAAAAAATTAGTCAACTAGCCTATTAGAAGCAACGAGCAGTCGCGTTAATTGATCTAGCAATAAAAGCTTTGTAAATGTAAATTCTAAAAAAATGTTTACTTGCAATAATAAAACATGATTATGTTAACAAAAAAAACTATTCAATTACAATGTCTATAAGCAATACATAACGGAATGTTCCCATATTGCAGTAGTGTCGGAATGCGTGAGTGTCTTAGCGTGTGTGTGGTGTGCCCGTGGTGTGTGTGTGACGTGTGTGTGGTGTGTGTGTGCGCAGGTCCCCGTCCCCGGAGCCGATCTACTCGTCTGACGGCAAGCGCCTGAACACGCGCGAGTACCGCACGCGACGCAAGCTGGAGGAGGAGCGGCACCGCCTCGTCACGCGCATGCACGCCATCAACCCGGACTTCAAGCCGCCGCCGGACTACAAGTGAGCGCTGCACTGACATGCACTGCACAATACAATGCAATGTCACCATATTCAGGGTGTAACGTAAAGGGTATATGAAGCCGAATGGAGGGTGTTCAGTATCGGTAACTGAACAACTTTTGTTATACGACTTTTCGAATTTATTTTTTGACTTTTCATACATTTCGTACAAGTGAACTGATCGATTTGTATGAGACATTAATTTATTTTTATTTTTCATTCGAAAAGTCGTAGAACATAAGTTGTTCAGTTGCCGATACTGAACACCCTCCCTTCGGCTTCATATATCCTTTACGTTACACCCGGTACAATAAGAATGTTGACAGTTATTGGAAAATTATATTTTGTACATTTATATCTAACTAGCTGACCCCGCGAACTTTGGTCCGCGTTAGAGGCAATAAATTATCAGATTTTTTTCTTCGATTTCTCGACAGGTACTCGACCATTACCGATAGTCAGGAATGTCTCATATAAATCTTCATCATATTTATCTTTCATTTGTTTCCTACTGGAACGGGATAAAAAGTACCATATGTCCTTCTCCTGTTTCTAAGCTACCACCTCACCAATTTTCAGCTAAATCGGTTCGTCCGTTCTTGAATTATAAATAGTGTAACTAACACGACTTTCTTTTTGTATATATATAGATATAGATCCAAACTGTTGTTTCCGCCCCCAGGCCGCCCGTGATCCGCGTGCACGACAAGGTGATGATCCCGCAGGAGGAGCACCCGGACATCAACTTCGTGGGGCTCATCATCGGGCCCAGGGGGAACACGCTCAAAGGTAACCAATACCAATAGGTTCACTAATTAGTATTAGAATAGTTTACTATTAAACGATGGACATGCATGGGGTTGGGGTGGCGCCGTTACGCGTCAAGGGTCAAGGTTAGACTGTTAACAATATAAATAATTATGTATTTGTAATTTAATTGTTACTATTTTAAAAGATGTGCTGCAATTTCTGTTACAGTAGTATGTCATATCTTAATCTATCGTCAACCTTTCTTCCTCCAGAGCAGTCGCCGTAGCGTTGTCAACTCTGAACGATCAGCTCCGCAGTCACGCTCACTCCCGACCTCTGTACTACAGATCCTGCACATGACTCTTAGATAATTCCAACATGTTCGCGAACAGTTTCTGAGTAATTTAATGTCAAATTAAACACAAAACTTTTAGACAATAAAATGAAAATTAGAACATGATGAAAAAATTCTTGCCGTGGGCAGGACTTGAACCTGCGACCTTGTCATTCCGTGACACGCTCTTACCAACTGAGCCACCACAGACCACGCCACGCCCACCGAAAATCTTCATCGCTTTATACATACTTAAAGGGTATGTTACGCAATTCCATCTATTATTATGAATTTTTCATGTTCTAATTTATTCACCGAGCATGGATAATGCGTAATTCTAATTCTGAGTAAAATGAAAAATATCAATTAATTTTGCAACCCGCCAAGCCTCTGCTCTGTATACAGTGTGTGTGTGCTGGGCCGTGTGCAAAGTGCAGTATAGGGAGGTATGTGTTGATTGTGTGTTCATTGTGTGCCCCCAGCCATGGAGAAGGAGACTGGCGCCAAGATCATAATCCGCGGCAAGGGCTCCGTGAAGGAGGGCAAGGTGGGCCGCAAGGACGGGCAGCCGCTGCCGGGCGAGGACGAGCCGCTGCACGCATACATCACCGCCTCGGCCGCGGACGCGGTGCGCAAGGCGGTGGACAAGGTGCGCACTAGGGACGCATCACAACACAATATGCACACTGGAGGCTCACTAGCAATTACTGTCAGACCGAAACTAGCTTTTAGGGCCGAAACCGAAACTACGGTCTTAGTTTCGGCCGAACACGAAACCAAAACTTCCATATAGTAATTTTTTCGTGGAAAAAATAATTAGGCAATTATAATCAGTCAGTTTTTTATTTATAAATCACATATTAAACAATTCAGTCTCTGATATTTGAAGTAATTCTTAAGCACTACATATTATCACTCCATTATTTCAAATAAATTATTTACGCTTTTAATATTATAACGTTATATGCTTATTATAGGCTCTCGAACTCAGTTTCGGTTTCGCATCGAAACTAAGCCGAAATTCGTTATTTGGCCGAAAATAGGCCGACACCGAAAGTTCGGTCGAACACTACTGGCAATGATAGAACCGAAAATTGGTATAAAAGGATTTTTTTTTTGGATTCTCTTTCCACATACATTTATTGGTGGTTCCGCGAGGCGGGGCACATGTGGGTTGTTCACCAAGCTTTGTATGGTATGAACAAATGTCCTAACAAATAGTTCGTAAAATAAAATGCGTATGTATCATTTACTGGTGACCTGCCGTGAGCTGCGGTCACTGACCTGTGGCGCGTACGTCTCGCGTGCGGTCGGTGTATGTGACCTGGGGTCCTAACTACCGGGGTGGCACAAAATACATATGGTTGAATATCCTATGCCTATCTACAATTGCGTTCTCACTCCCCCTGTCACGCCTTCCTCCCTCTGTCCCAGATCAAGGAGGTGATCCGTCAGGGCGTGGAGGTGCCCGAGGGGCAGAACGACCTGCGCCGCATGCAGCTGCGCGAGCTGGCCCAGCTCAACGGCACGCTGCGCGAGGCGGACGCGCCGCGCTGCGCCAACTGCGCCGCCACCGACCACCGCACGTGGCTCTGCCCAGACCGCCCCAACGTCACCGGCAGCGTGGTGTGCGACGCGTGCGGGGGCGCGGGGCACCTGGCGCGAGACTGCCGCGCCAAGCGACCGGGGCAGGGGCTGCAGCACGTGCAGCAGATACACAACAAGGTGAGCCGCGCCACGCGACCGGGCCAGGGGCTGCAGCACGTGCAGCAGATACACAACAAGGTGAGCCGCGCCAGGCGACCGGGCCAGGGGCTGCAGCACGTGCAGCAGATACACAACAAGGTGACTGACCACGCGGCCCGAGTGCGGCGCCAGGGACCGCCGCAACGCAGCGGCACGAAGCCGTAAACGTGATATATTCCATTGTTTAACCGGCCCTTTACAACTTGATCGGTTTTATTACCGCAGTGTGAAAGTGACAGGAATACGTTTTAAATAAAGTGGGGTTTAAGGCTTGCAACACTAAAATACCAAAAACCAAAAGCAATGGAATGGTTATCAACACTAGACCAAAATAACGGTGTTTGGAGCCCAGTGCAAGGGACTGTGCTCGTGCTCCAGGAGATCGAAATTCATTATATCGACGAGCGCTGACTAGAATATTCGTGGAGTCCACGTGTGTAGGTCCATTTAATAGGGTCGTTTGATCGGATAACTACGTGTAACGCTTCGACAAAATATTCAAGCCAATGTTATTCGATGTCACGAATATTCTAACCAGCGTTCGTTTCGTCCATGCAATACATGTGATACGTTGATAGTAATCCGGAATAAAATGTCTCTTCAGGCTAAGATCGACGAGGAGTACCTGTCTCTGATGGCCGAGCTGGGCGAGTCGGCTCCGGGCGGGGGTGGGGGTGGCGGCGGCGGTGGGGGCGGGGGCGGGCGTCGCTACGGGGGCGGGGGCGGTCTGTTCGCGCCCCCGCAGGCCGCGCGCGCGCTGCTGGCCGCGCCCCTGCTGGCGCCCCCCAGCCTGCCGCCCCCGCCGGCCGCCTTCCCGCCCCCGCTGCCCCCGCACCCGCACACGCACCGCGCACACCACCAACACGCGCCGTGGCTGGGTAACACACAACACCTTACCACTATATGAATAGAGGTCAATGGAATAAGGCAGATACTAACAGTTTTGAGTATGATTGGAGTTTAGGTTACAGCTGTAAGTTTTCATACTAAGAACCGTCGGAAGTGCGACTTTATGATTGCAATTTTGTTTTTTATTACATATTTTTTATCTCGTGCGGTTTAGTGACCAAACCTATTTGTCAAAGTTATTCAGGCCTCTGGCGTGGCCTAACGACTGCTGTCAAGCGACAACAACCGGGACCAACTGCTTGACGTGAAGGGGCTCAGATGAAAGTGTCACTAGCGGTCACCCGTCCGGGTCTGACCTCGCCCAACGTTGTTTAACTTGTACTCACAACTGGTCTACGAGCCCCTTATTCATTACATGTGTATTTGTAGCATTCGACTGTCTTTGGATAAACAATAATAAATTAACACATTGTATGCTTGACATGGCTTAAATAGTTCATTATATAAATATAAACTTTGTGCGACACTACAATATAATATTATATGTCTCAGGTGCTGGCGGGGGCGGTGGTGGTGGGGGCGGTGCGGGCAGCCAGCCGCCGCCGCCGGGCACACCGGCCTTCCACCCGGCGCACCAACAACAGGTACCACGCACATAATAACTACATACATACAAAGTAGTTCATGACTTATTCGATGTTGTGTTATCTGTGCAATACAGTGTTATCAATCTAAATAATAACAATGTGCCCCACGCGGCGCAGTCGTCGTGTCTGGCCGCGCCCCGGCACGCGCCTGCAGTACGCCGGGGGCGGAGCGCCCGCTGCCGGACACACTTGGGGGTCTAGCTGCATTATTTATACTTTTTATGAGGAAAGTTTTTCCTCATAAAAATCCTCGGTTATATCGACGACAAAACTCGCGTACATTTACCGAGTGCTCTCAAAACGGTGAAGGAAAACATCGTGATGAAACCTGCATGCCGTAGAAGACATGTGAAATCCACCAACCCGCATTGTGCCCGCGTGGTGTATCATGGCCCCAGCTTCCTCGCTGTAAGGGAAGGCCTGTGCCCGAGCAGTGGGGACATATTGATAGACTGATGATGATGATGAGGAAGGCATAAAGAGTGTAAATAAAGTACTAACACTGCCAAGTGTCTTCGACAACGGGCTGTCAGGAGGTTTTTAGGCGCTCAAGTCCTGGCAAAGTCTGCGCGAACGGTATTTTTGTACAGTCGACGACAGAGATAAGTATACAGGGGGCCTCAATAAGGATGAGATTTTCTCAAGAACTACTGGACCGAATTTAATAATTCATTTACAGTACATAGTTTTAATTTTTATCTAACAAACAGTGAAAGAATTTTTGCAATAGGTCAAGTAGTTTTTGAGAAAATCTCAACCTTAAAAACTCTCCTGTACACCTTTCTCTGTGTTCCACCGTACTATATTTCGCCAAAAATGTGACATTGACGGCACTTGAGCGCTAGTAAAAATAGTCGCAGCTCCTGTATTGTCTGTATCGCCTCCGCTTGTGTTGCGTTGCGTTGCGTTGGATAACAGTTTGTGAGTTGGAAAGGTCACAAATATTAGGCTATTTATATTCCAGCATTAAGGGCCATCATAGAGCCAACTAGCGCCGCCAATCTTAAAAAAATAATATTTTCCAATATAATCAATTTTATTAAAAAAGCTATTTAAATAAAAATAAATAAAATAAAAATAGCCTTTATTCCACTAACAATTCGACCTTACACTAAGATATAAAAAAATTACATATTAAGATATAAAATAGTTATTACATCGGCGCCGAGTTGCTAGGCTGTCCTTCGACATAGGCCTCCTCCATCTTCTTCCAGGCTTCCCTATCACGGGCCTCTGCTCTCCAACCTTTGGGCAGGTCGTCTTCCCATCTTTTGGTAGGTCTGCCTCTTCGTCTTTTCCCATCGCGGGGGTACCATTCCGTTATGTCTTTTGTCCATTTGTTTCTTTTGGACCTCATCATGTGTCCAGTCCATCGCCATTTGAGCGTTCTTGCTTTGCGGATCACATCTGTCACTCCTGTCGTGTCTCTGATTTTTGTAAGCCTCCATCTATCTCTCAACCTAAGGCTCAACATGCTTCGTTCCATGCTTTGTTGGCAAACTTTTAGTTTCTGTATGATGTCATTGGTGAGTGACCATGTTTGGCATCCATATGTTAGTGTGGGAAGAATACATGTGTTGAAAATTTTTCTCTTTTGTGAGATAGATATTGACTTACTCTTCATGACTTCTTTCAGTGACCAGTATCGTGACCAGGTGTTATTCACACGTCGATGGATGGAAAAAAGCTATTTACGAAATGTTTATTACGATAAATACTATTTTTTAAATGCTTATTTATAACGTGATTCAATTTTGCTAAGTTTTAGTTCGCATAATTGATTTGAGAACTACAACTTAGCTTACCGCAATTATGCCATTTATTGTATATTGAAAAATAGTATTCATGCTAATAAACATTTTGTAAATAGCTTTTTTAATAAAATTGATTATACTGGAAGATATTATTTTTTTAAGATTGGCGGCGCTAGTTGGCTCTATGAAGGAAGGCTCTGTTGCGTGTTTCCCGCGTGTATGTTGTGTTGATGATTGCATTGTTTGCTTGCAGGGCGAGTGCAAGCCCGCGTCCGGCGCAGGCGCGCCGCTCGCCGCGCACATGGCGCACCCGCCGCCAGGTGAGACACGATACACAAGTGATGCTAGTCAGCGACCTCACGGACATTCAATCGTGGTGCTATCCCTCTCACACTTCATTTAAAAATGGTTAAGATAGAAAGGGACAGGGTGCCTGAACGGTGGCGTAACTTTAAATCACGTTTATGAATAACACTTTAGCGTGCTCCAATCAGCGCTGGAATACTTACTGTCGCCTTGACTTGGGAATCAGCCGTAGGATTCATACATGATCTTGAACACGCCTAGGGCCCCAACTGGCGAGCAAAAGAGTGTGGGTCGCTCTTACAATTGTCAAATAATATAGAGGTTTTACGAGTGAATTCACGTTGAAATCGCACCTTAAATGATATATGAATCGTGACGCCAGTCTCCGAAAATTGTCCTACTAGATTATATCATAACCATCATCGTCTTATCATCAATCACTTATGAAAAATAATACCTAAAAATGGTCTGCATGTGTTAGGGTACCTATATTTTGTCATGTTCTATAGTTTAGTGTCAAATAAATGTTTCTATGTGTTATGTAATGTCCCGTGTTGTGTCCCAGGGCTGCTGGGGCTGCCCCCGCCCGGCTGGCGCCCGCCCTTCAACCCGCCGCCCTGGGGCGCGCCGCCGCCGCCCTACCTCGCGCCGCCGCCCCCGCCGCCGCCCGTGTCCTCCGCATAGCGCGCCGCACGCACTCAACACACGCGCACTCACGACAGGGACCCGAGACACAGACCACGCGCCGGAGACAACAGAGATCACGAATAAAGGATTTGGAAGATTACTTGTATCCCTCCAGACAGGCACGATGTCAAGTGTTACATGTAAAGTTATATTGTGTGTAGTAAATGTATGAATTATATAATAAATTAGGTAAATTGTAATAGAATGTATTGTGTGTCACGTGGTGTGTCCCCCCCAGCGGGGTGAGGGGCGCTGTGTGTGTGTGCGCGCGCCGGGCAATAAAGCGTGTGTCGCGCCGCCGACAGGACAGACCGAGTGGTTTCATTTACCCGTCCTCCCGGTTCCGCGCTAATGTTGCAACTCACGAGTTTGAGGAAAACAGCCGGAGAGCACACATTGCAGCTCCACTACATTGAACGTGTCCGGCACGTGGCGTGGCAGACAAAATCATATTATTCTATACCGTCTGTCTGCGGTCCGGGGCGGTAGGTATAAATACGTTCATGTACATTGCATAGAGGAACAGTTTTCGGTCTGCCCCGGCCTTATTTTCAGCAAAGTTGTATGGCTTAGTTCCTCCCCGAGGCCACGGCGCGGCGCGGCGGTCGGTCGAGGCGGCCCGCCGGACGCACTCAATGCCTGTATGTAGGTGTATACCGAGCTGCATGTGTGGCCGCGAGCAGAGCGCTACGACCATCCATAGTGGTGCGATGAGTACGGCAGCCGGCCCCGCCCGCCCCGCGCCCCGTGCCCCGGCCCCGGCGCACTGCCGGCGGGCGGGGCCGGGGGCGGGGCACGACAGGCTGTCCGCGCCAACGTCGAGCCAATCAAGATTCTCACTCCAATAGTATTAGGTCGCATCGCGCACACTCCATGACGACGGTGTCGAGTGAGCACAAGGTGAGGTGAGGCAGGGCGCGGCGCGTACAATGAAACAGTTGCTACAATCACATTAAATTAAGTATAATTTGTATCGCAATAATCATACACATACATTAGCTAATTAAATTAACACGTCAGAGGCGCGCGGCCGCCGGACAGCCAGCCAGCCAGCCAGCATGCCAGCCAGCAGGCCGGCCAGTGCGCCGCGCTACACTATACAACTAATATATAAATAAGGAGTATCTACAATAGAGGGGCCGAGTGGAGCGGCTCCTGTTACACCTCGGTAATACTATACACACCGCCCCCCTGCCGGGCGAGGGGCGCGGGGCACCAGCTCCAGACTCAGTCCTCACTGACAGCAAACACATTTCTATAATCCATTGCTCGGTCGCTGTGACAAGAATTTTTATGTTGCCAATGGCAGCCAGCAATGGAGTATATGGAATGTGCTTGCTGTCACTGTCCAATCCGGGACCGCCCGCCGGCCCCGGCCCCGGCACCGGACCGCCGGCGCGCGAGCCGGCAACACTGCGCGCCCAACACGTGCCTCGGGAGGCACAGCCACTGCGAGGCCTCGGCCCAGGGCTCCGGGCGGTTTACACTGTGTCTGTTTGGAAATAACGCTCTAGCTAAACTCTAGCCGACATTTTCAAACAAATGTCAAATATAAATGTGGTAAAATAATGTCAAATAATTTCATAATATTAAGAAAATGATATGTTACAAAGTTCATTCGACTGCTTCCCGAGCCGGCGCGGCGGCGGGGGGCGGGACTCCAGGCGACACTAACATTAGGCACATCAGTAAACAAAATATCCTATTCCTTAATACTATTTCTGTATCAAATGTAAATAGCTTCCAAAGATAAATCGCATCTCTGTGTCCGCCCGGTACGCGGTACCGTGTGGCGGCCTGCGCATTGGCCGAGCGCACACGAGTAGTCCCTCACTAGGCCCCCGCAATAGGCCGCAGGCAGCCCTGGCGCGCGGCGAGGCGGCGGCGGCGGCGGTGCACGCGCCTCATCGCGCCTCCTTGGCCGTGAGCTTCTCGATGAGCTCCTGCAGCGGCGCCAGCTCGCGCCGCTCGATCAGGTTGAACTCCTGCGCACACAGCACACTGGTGACGGCCGGGCCATGCGCATGCGCGCGGCTGCCGGGGGCCGGCGACCAAGTGTAGGCCGGTCCATCCCGGACGTATGAAAGCTCTCAGGGAAGGACATACACTTCGCCGGCGCAGCCTCCCCGGCAACCAGTCCGTATGAATAGACACTTATTATATTGAAAGATACGCTACTGAGAGGTTTTAGCCACTCTTTCTTCTCGGCGTTGACATTTTTCTTTGCAAAATGGTGTAAATGTAAATTCTAAAAAGAAGTTGACGTGAAAATCTATAGAGATGGGTGTATCTTGTACGCCATGACGTCATTTAGAGTTAGTCCATGTCGGTCCCTTTCTACTATACTATCTTAACGTTTTTCTTGGCGAAGTGTGAAAGGGACAACAACATTACGTCTGAATTTAGATTTAGGTACCTCCATATGGCAAACAGCAAATGAATGCAACTTGCAATAAAGAGATCTGTCCCCTGATGGTCTTTATCTATGTCCCCTGTATAGTTATCTCTGTAGTGTACCTGCACGAAGAAGATGAAGTGTTTGAATGACGTGTTGAGGTGCGCCTCCTCGCCGAGCTGCACCACCTCCGGGAAGTGCTGGTGGTAGATGTGCGCGTACACGCGGAACAGCCGCTTCAGGATAGTCTTCGCCATGGACAGGAAGTTCTTCGGGAACGGCACGCCTGACACACACAGGAGATAGGACATGGGCCCCCAGACGAGTCGTCCAGGGGAGTCGAACCAGGGACCGCGCCGATAACTAACAGAGCTACCGTGACTCGGGAATCAGATCGCCGAAATCTTGCTCTACAGTCGTCTTAGAAACTTTTAAACACACGAAACATAGAAACTTTAATTACTTTTGGACGAATTTTTATCCATTTAATATTTCTTATTATGTATGCTATAGTTTTACCAACGAAGTATAACTATAGCTTACATGATAAGAAATCGTAGTAGGAAAGGGAAGTGGAGAGCGCGAGAGTGAACGTGTCACTCGCACGAAGGCGAATAGTACCGTGTGGTGCCTCGGGGCGGCGCGCGGCGTGGGGGAGGCGCGTGTGCTCACCTATCTTGGAGGGGAAGAGCGTCTCGTCGTCGAGCTGGTCCTGCGCCCAGGTCATGAGGTAGTCGATGTACTTGGGCGCCGAGCACTTGATGGGCTTCTTCACCGTGTGTCCGTCCGCCCAGTGGTACTCGTACTTGGGCCCGGCGGACATCACGCCGCACGCAGCCTCCGTGCAGAACTCAGTCACCGTGCCGTACAGCATGTTGATCTGGTTGAAGAAGTCCACCGCTGCAACAGACACACACACTGCTGACAGCTCACTGGAACACCGTGATGCGTTACACACTTTCCTCCTCACCCTATTGCATGTATACTACAAGAATCATACCCAATTCAATTGTGTTCAAACATTTATTTAAACTGATTGAAAACATGTATTGGATATGATTTGATGGCCTAAATTTATCTTTAACATGTATACATATAATTCCCATGTCCTGATTTGTCCTATATCATTTATTATGATTGCTAAACAAAATAACTCAAGGATCCACATCCTACCCCGAGTCATGCGAGCAATCCTTGATAAGAGCATGACACTCCACAAACATGTGTTCTTTCATACACTCGGATATAACATTTGAAGTAATCATTCTGTTTATCTTTTTAAACACATGTTGACCCACGGGGCCGGCCTGGCCTAGTGCGGCATGCGGGGGGCACGGGGAAACTTGGAACCTGAACCGATTTGCAATACTACTACTGCTGTAGCTTTTATTTATTTTAGACCATATTGATAAGTTGTATTTGTACATTGTCTAATAAATTTTATTATTTATTATTATTTTCAATGTTCACAAGGGGAACTAATGACAATGTAGCCATCAGGGTAAAGTTCTGTGTGCACACATAGCTTATGGCTGGCATGTCTAGGCAAGTAGGCACCTACAGATAACACCCTATGTATGTCAATAACAGGAAAACATCACGGGGAAAATATGAGCATGTCGTGGGCGGAGGATGTGAAGTGTGTGCGTCGGGGGCCGCGGGGCGGGGTGCCCTGCGGCCCCGCTGGGAGGGCCGGGGCGAGTGGCTCACTGTTGACGGCGACCCACTCGTTGAGGTCCTCGCCCTCGGGCAGCATGACGGCGAGGCGCAGGTTGCCGGAGCCGAGCGTGGCGGCGGCGTGGCGCATCAGCTCGTACTGGTGCGTGCCCTCGGGGATGTTCTTCTTGGGCTTGAATGTCTTGTTGGAGCGCCCGCCGCTGCAACAGACCGACACAGGGGCTGACTCGCGCCAGGCCAGACACCAGCCAGCCAGCGGAACACACACAGTTATAAATAGACTCGCTCAGCGCGACGACAACAATACAAACACTCACAATAAAAAGCTCATTTTGAAAGCAGGACGCGCCGCCGTGATGACCTAATATAATTCCGGCTGAAATAACACCAATTCATTAAAATAATATTCTATTTGTGAGGAAATACAATGGACTCAGCAAAAAGTACGGAGCCGATGCAATTTGCTTGCTTGCAGCCTTGCACTAGTTCACAGATTATACAGATAGACAATCGTCCATTGTCCAGTGTTGCCAAATATATTGACTATAATTTTGGAAATACTTTAAGTGCCAAACATAAATTCAATCCGTTTTCTTTCATTCAATCATGGCTCAAAGCAAGTCAAAAGTTTAATTTATCGTTTGCTTATAAACTACCGCATCGGCTGCTGTTAGAAAATCCGACTTAGAGCTTTTTGCCGGTGCCATGCCACCTCAACACAATCCGCTAGATTGAACAGGAAAGTCTTCATGTTGGCAATTCTGCAAGTGTCAAAAACTTTAAAAAAAAATGTATAGCTAACTGAGAACGTACAGCCAAGGTAGTGAAACTTATTATTTCTAAAACCTATTGTAAATCCAAAAGCCATGCTCGTAGCAAAACACACATTTCCTTTAGTAACTTTTGTCACGGGTGCGGTGATACTATGTCACGTCACGTAAGTAGGGCGCGGCGACCCATGCGGCAACCGCCTACGGGCACGAAGGCGGAAATGGATCCAGAAAAGCACCTACTTGAGTGTTGTCTGACTGACATCGCTCTCAGCAATAAGACAGCCAGTTGGTTAGCTTATTTGTTTTTGTGCAGTAAATATACATATAAAATATTTTTTATATGTTTTTGAGGGTGTTTCGGAACGTCAACCATTTTATTTGACGTTTAACGTCAGTCATATTGTCATTGATTGATTTTGTTCGCAAAATATCATAATTTTTCTTTAGTATTTGTGTAGCCGATATCTACACCTTAGAAGTAATCAGAATGCAGGGTCTGAGCATACAGAGTTTGAAGAAACACAAGGCGGTAAGAGCGGATTGTTTTAGATAAGTTACTACGCCCCGACTTCAGTCTTACATAATTTAACCTCAAAATAATATTATCTGCTTACTTATGCCTATTTTCAGCCCTTATCTCGTACCAGCTATCGAAAGCTGTGGCGTGTATTGTCTTCGTGACGTGACATTCGCAGGACTTATTGTGTACCTCCGTGGGCATCCGCCGCCACATATAGAGCGTCGCGTCTGTCTGGGTCTATGTCTAGCCTCAGTGTGTGTGTTCATGTGTTGTGTCAGCTGATCCCGCTGTACGTGTGCACGGTGCTGGGCTGCGGCGGCGCGGTGGTGTACCTGGCGCGCCTGGCGCTGCGCTCGCCAGACGTGTCGTGGGACCGCCGCGGCAACCCGGAGCCCTGGCAGGAGTACCGCACCAAGCAGTACAAGGTGGGACGCACCACACGGCTTACATGTGCTGGAGTTATTCTCCTGTGATGTAGTCATGTGTCACATACACACTTCACTACGTCTCCACACGGGAAATGGTGCACATTTAAAATAAACCAATGCCTGAGTCAGCAAACCATTTTATGCCTTTATGACATTGATCTCCTATAAACAACTAGATACACAAAGGGCAAACTAAAACAATATAAATAACAAATAAGGGTCCATTGTTAACGTCCAAATAATGTCCAATAAAGCAAATGAGGGTCCATTCATCCGTTTGGACCTTCTTTGCGCTCGGACATTTTTAGAAGGCAGCCTGTGTATCTAGTTGTTTATAGGAGATCAATGCTTTATTATTGGGTGTTTACAGTACCTATAAATGTGTGCCTCCCAAACTATGTCACACAATGCAAATGTGTTACAGAAAAAATAAGGTTTGTGAAACCTCTGGTGTAAATGACTGTTACTGTTTCATAGCTTGTAATCATTGGAGTAAATAAAGAAAATTTACGGTTTGTTAAAATTTAATGGTGAAGGAAAACATCGTGATATGCCGTAGAAGAAAAAAGTCCAAGGCAGGGATGTTGCGGATGCATTTTTTTTCACATCCGCGGACTGCGAAACTCAACAGCGGACTAGTCACTGGACTCGTACCGCGCAAGCCAATGGATAAATTCATAAAGTGCAGCTGAATGTCCCTGTGACAGATTGCGGCAAGAAAAGAAGCTTAAAAAAACATCCGCGGACGCGGATTTTAAGAGCTTCACATATGCGGATGCGGATCTGTACAAAAAACTTAAGTGTTGTTTTAAAAAAAACAGTGATATTTATCCTTTCTTTATTTAATAATAAATAAATTATAAAATTCAATTTGAATTAAAAAACAACACTCACTTTACTTAACGTAATACGTAGTACATTACATACGTACGTAAACAATACAGTTACTTAGATGTATGCGATGACACTTCTTAACAAAAAGTACAATAAAAACAAACGTGCGCGTCAGATCTTGTCAGTCTCACAACAAAACAATAGCGAGGCGCGTGACGTCGCCGTCACCGAAGTCCAAAACAAAATGATTGCTTTCCTATTGGTCAATCAGCACGTGCGGTCGACGCGCGCCTCTCGACGGGCCCCGCATCGATTTATACGGATGCGGATGTCTAAATCGATGCGTTTGCGAATATTCGCAACATCCCTGGTCCAAGGCATGTGAAATCCACCAATCCGCACTGGGCCCGCGTGGTGGATCATGGCCCCAGCTCCCTCGATTTAAGGGAAGGTCTGTGCCCGAGCAGTGGGGACATTTAATAGACTAATGGTGAAGAAAATTCACATAAATGTAAAATTCTGAAGAAGTGCAAATACTAATAGATGAATATTATTATTCTATGTATAACAACAAACCATACAAATTGAGATTGTCTTGTCTGTATGTTGTTGTGTTGACATGATGTACGTCGTGTTGTGTGTCCGCAGTTCTACTCGCCCAACCGCGACTACGAGAAGGAGCCCTCGCCGGCGCCCAAGTTCTAGTCGGGCTCCACAGACCCGGCGGCGGCTCCGGGCCGGCGGCCGCGCCGACACCGCGTCACACACGCTAGATGAATAAGTAGAGGGTTTAATTTAATAAATAGCTGTTATGTGATCAATAGCCGGCCGTTTCATTTGCTCGCCCCGACTGCCAGTGCGGGCGCCGGCCGCCTGGCAGTGGCCGAGGATGACATACTTGTCGTCCTCGGACACTGTGTTACCTATAATAACTATGCCCGTAATTAGTTATTACAAAATCCCGACTGCTGTTTGGCCAGATCTATCGTTCACCAACATTCTTCACGTCGCGGGGGTCGGTCGGGGCTCACTTGGCACGGGGACAATAATGGCTGAATGAATACACAGCACCCTTACCAATAAGTTGGCAACGTAGTTCGTTCGCCAGCCACTATGAAAACCACAGCTGCGACGTACGAGATTGGTGCAATGTGCGTACTCACTACTCCCGAAGCTTAGGAACGAAGTTGATTTATAGCATCAGTATATCGCGCGTGCTTACGTCGGCACCTCGTGAGTCGTGGTACGAGCGCCGCCCCCCGCCCGGCCTCCCGCCCCCGCCCCCCCACACACAGCGGGGAGACACATTATGACATACATATCATACACAAGGATTGAAACTGCAATTTTAATAATTTCATAAAAACATATGTATATTTTATATTTCTACATTTTACAATTTCATTGACAACTACAAAAATATTTATGATTTACTTACATGATACAAAATAATAAAATACAAATTATACACGGCTTATTATTATTACAATAATATTTATACATTACAACCAAAGTGAGAAGACGTGACCACTTGACCAGCCAGTGGCGTAGAGCCAGCAGCCAGGACCACTTGACCAGCCAGCCAGTGGCGTGGAGCCAGGAGCCAGGACCACTTGACCAGCCAGTGGCGTGGAGCCAGGAGGTAAACAATGAACCTCACAACTTGGGACAATACATGTTCACAAAAAGTCAGGAGATATTATTATTATGCTATTTATTATTTCATGTGCCTTCGTCGCATGCATAATACATGTTATTTTTGTTTTATTATTAATTTTAAAATATTACAGTACTTACCTACCTATGTCCACTTCTTTGTTTTATTTCGTATTTTATTTATTATTGTTTAATCGGAAAACTTACATGTCGGTAAACACATGTTATATATTTATTGTAAATAAAGAACTTGAAGTATACATAATTATATTTATCGCCTACAATGAGAATGCGTCGGCAATGTACAGTACATTGACCGCGTGCTCGTGAGGAGCAGGCGCCGAGGACCCGGAGCATGGTGCGGGCGCGGAGCTCAGATCAGGGAATAAGATTCAGATTGCTAAAATACATGTAAGGTAATACGTTAATAAGGATTTTATACACATTTTCATTCCGCATATAGCAATAGTGTATTTTAGGTTTCCTTTAAAAAAAATAGGAATCTTGAAGCAACCAAAGTTATTTATATATTTGTTCAGCAAGACAAATCTCAAAAAGCAACTCATTTCAACTGCTGACGAAATACATTTTGGAGCCGAGCGATACCTCTTTAGTTAGCTGACCGTTGAATTAAATGATAGCTCTTCTTAAGAATATTTATGATCGTCGTGACGTGATGTTAGTACCGCGAGTGAGTGGGCGAGATGGTGCGGTATATGAGATGTGTGAAGTAGTGGTGTAGGTCCTCGTGAGCGTGGGTGTCTACTGGTGTTGGTACGGGTTGTATCCCGGCGGCGGCGCGGGTCCCGGCGCGGGCGCGGGTCCCGGCGCGGGCGGGTACTGGTACGGCTGGTACTGCTGGGGCGGGGGCATGCGCGGCACGTGGTGCGGGTACGGCAGCGTGGCGTACGGGTTGTAGAGCGCGGGCACGGGCGCCATGTAGTACGGGTACGCCGCACCCCCCACGCCCACACCCCCACCCACGCCGTACGGCACGGGCATGCCTGCGGGGAGGAGGGGGAGGATATTTTATTTATTTATTTTTATATGCTCGCACTAGCTACATGTCGACAAATTCGTCCGCAGATGTAGCAATGAAGAAACTATTAGGTAAATAACTGCGGCAGCTCCAATGTTTCAATATCCATTTTTTAAAGAACAATGGGTAATTTTGTATGGACCCCGTACCCACGATGTAGCATTATAGACTGGGTGTAATTTAGAAGAGACCTATGTGAATAGCTCCAAAATAAATAAATGAATGAATGGGAGACCGAAGTTATGATAACTTCTTTATGGCATTAAAATTCGATACAAGAACCGACTTAACTACAGCTGTATTTCGTCGAATCCCTCCTATATTTCGCCCAGATGTTGAAGAATATCATTCATTCAAATGAGATACATAGAGAAATCATCATCGGTCCGTATCCATGTCCACTGCTGGACGTAGGCCTCTCCCAAAGCACGGCACTCACTCAACCCGTTCCTCGGCTCTTTGCATCCAGTCTCAGGCAGCCACCACGAGAAGGTTGTCCATCCATTTGATGGAGGGCGCGCTGCGCTACATTTATCCGATCGTGGGCTGTACTGTATTCGAGAACTCTGCCCACTATATCACCGTCGGCAAACAGAAGGTGTAAAATGTACTCGCCGTTTATATTGATGCCACGTCCATTCCAGTGTTTCGAGACATATCCTCCAGCGCGTTTGGGAACAGTTTCGGTGATATAACATCTGCTTGTCTCATACCTCTGCGCAGCGGGATAGATCTTGTTTGCTGGTTCTAGATTTGGACGGTCATTGAAGCGGCGTCATACAGGCATCTCAGCACCTCGATGCAATCGCCAGTCTACTTGGCATCGCTGCAAGGACTGCAGTTCAGCTAGGTGTGAGACAAGGAGATGTTATATCACCGAAACCCTTCACAAACGCGCCGGAAGCTATGTCTCAAAACACCGGAATGGACGTGGCATCAATGTTCATCATCAATCTTCTGTCTGCCGATGATATAGTGGGCAACGCAGAGTCGCTGCAGAATGTGCAGATAATGTTGGATAGTCTTAGTACTGGTTCCTGCCGGGGCGGATTCCAGATGAACTTGGACAAGACCAACATGTTCAATGATTAGTATGTTTCAATGATTGTAAAATAAAATAATGTTTCAATGATTGTAAATAAGTAGTCGATAACACGGTCCTTGAAGTTGTTCAGCAATAGGACTGTCTACTTAGGACTTTAGGACCAACTTCGAGAAGGAGAGTGACAGGAGAATTCAGCTGGGCTGGCTGGCCAGCATTTGGGAAGCTACGTCATATCTTCTCGTCTTCAATACCACGAGGCCTGAAAGTGCTATTCCCAGCTATGTATGTTGTATGTATGTTATGAATACGAAAGTGTGTTTGTTTTTTGTCCTCCTTTCACGGCAATGTGTAACGTATTGACTGGATTTTTTGTACAGAGATACCTAGACAGGTCGGACAGTGCCGTATGACACTTTTTATTTACCAGAACGACACTCGGACATTATAATGCCGTTCTCCCATAAGCTACAAGGTTGCTGCCATACAAAAAAATTACGTATTTTTAAAGACCTTTCGAATGATATAGGTCTCAAGTTGCTACAACGTGGGTACGTTTTGACCCATCGTCTTTTGAATAATAAGCTGCGTCCCTCGAGAATCCACACACAGTGACGTCGACAGGCGTGTGTGTGTGTGTGTGTGTCCGGCTCGCGGTGTTGCATCTGCCTGTATGTGCGAGCGTCCGCGTCCGCGCCTGAGTCTGTCCGCGCGTAGCGAGTGCGGGGCTCACCTTGGGGCTGCGCGGGGTAGGGCAGCGCGGCGGGGGCGGGGGCGGGCTGCGCGGGGGCGGCGGCCTGCGGGCACACGGGCAGGGGACCGGTCAGTGCATGGGGGCAGTGGGGGGGGGGGGGGCAGGAGGGGGGTGAGGGTCGCACCTGGTCCTGTGCTGTGGGTGCGGGCGCGGGTGGTGTCGCCGCGCTGTGGTGCTGCGGGGGCGCGGGCGCGGGCCGGTGCTGCGCGCGCGCCGCCTCCTGCGTCAGGTCCTTCAGCAGCTCGTCCTTCTCGGTCTTGCGCGCGAAGCAGTAGTCGGACACCTTGTTCTGGAACGCGACCAGCAGCTGCGACACACACACGTTGCGCCGGTGAGGAGGAGGAGTTAGGAACAAACAAACAAGTACAGTGGTGTGTATAGTGTTTAACCAATCAGATGACAACTAGGTATTATTTAACACCTAACCTAACAAACTAGTATATTCAATGTCGTCGTTTCGTTCATAGTACATTTGATTAAACATTTACATTTGGGAAATAAATAAATAAATTACTTATTTAATTTCGGTCACAAAAAAAAAATCGTTCGAAAAAGGTTCGGTGACCAAATATATTCTGAAGCTGAGCAAAAGCTGTTGAGTTGCGCCCTCCCACCTGCGTGAGGTCGTTGTAGAACTTGGCGCCCTCCTGCAGGTTGGCCGTGAGGTCCTGGTATGCGTCGTGCGCGGCGCACAGCCGCCCCAGCGCCGCCTCGCGCCCGCCCTGCGCCTCGGCCCCGCCCTCGTCGCGCGCAGCCATCAGCGCCGCGTGCGCGCCCTGCACCGCGCCCAGCAGCTCCTCCTGGCGCGCCAGCGAGGCGGCGGCGCGGCGCTGCAGCGGGCCCAGCGCGGCCCCCAGCGCGCCGCACGACAGCGCGGGCTCGTCTATGGCGCCCTGCGCGGCCAGCGCCTCCTCGAAGCGCGCGCGCAGGTCCAGCGGCACGGCGCGCACCTCGGCCTCCAGCGCGTCGCGCTCGCCCTTGAGCGCGGCCACGGCCTGCATGAGCGCGCGCAGCTCCTCCGCCGCGCGCCCCGCAGCCGCCCCGTCGCGCGCCCGCTGCGGCGCCGCGGCCGGCACGCCCGCAGCCAGCTCGCCCGCGCCGCCAGACAGCAGCTCGATGCCCGCCTCGTGCTGGCGCAGCTTCTGCTGCACGATGGCGTCGGCGCGCACCGCGTTGTCGATGATCTGCGCGTACTTGGCCGCGTTGGCGCGCAGCGAGTCCGTGAGGCGCGCGGACTCGGTGCGCGTCCACCGCGCGCCGAACTGGACACGCAGCGCCGCGTCCGCGTCCGCCTCCTCGCGCAACAGCCGCTCCGCCTGAGCACACGGGAAGGGGTAGCAAGCACCTCGCGACCACACAGCCCCCGCCCTCACATGGGCCCCAGTCGCATCCTTCGCAGCAGCCTTCGCGCCGCCATTACAAGTCGAGTGGGACCGCCCCGTACTAAGTCCCGTCTATTTCTATACATGTCATCCGTTCCCATGACTTCCCGCGCGTGTGGGAGGGAATGTTACAGGTGCGGTTGTCAGCTTCCGAGATGCACCAGGTGGCCACTCCGCCCCCGCCACTAACTAAGAAAGCATCGACCATTTAAATAAAAAATTAAGTCTCAGTCTCCCTCGGGGACGGCTCGGTGTGACGTCACCGGAGCCCCCGTCCCCCCTCCCTCACCTCGTCCAGGATGTCCTTGTTGCGCTGCAGCAGCTCCGGCAGGTCGGCTGCGAGGCGGCGCAGCGCGGGCAGCCCGCCGGCCTCGCGCACCGCGGCCGCCTTGTCGAGGATGGAGTCCGGCAGCGCGCCGGCGGCCGCGGGCTCCGCCTCGGCGCACGCGGGCAGGTTGAGCGCGGCCAGCGCGGCGTTGAGGTGGTGCGTGGCGTCGCGCAGCCGGGACACCTCCGCCTGCACCGCGTCCGCCCGCCGCGCGCCCGCAGCCTGCAGCGCGTGGTGCAGCGCCAGCGGGAGCAGCGACCCGAACAGCTCGCGGCCGGCGGGCTCCCAGCGGGCCGGCGGGGGCAGCGCCTTGGCCACGGGCGCGCGCCCCAGCGGCTCCAGCGCGGCGGCGGCCGGCACGCGCTCGTGGTAGATGAAGTCGTTGTCCTTGCTGGCCTCGGCGAGGTGCCTGGTGGCGCGCTGCAGCTGCTCGTGCAGCACGCCGCCCGCCGCCGGGGGGCCGGACACGCGCAGCTGCTCCACGGCCAGCTGCAGGCGCGCGATCTCCTCGCCAACCTGCTTGTTGGCGCGGCACACGAGGCTCTGGTGGAGCTGCGCGAGGCCCCGGAACGTGGTCTGCTTGGCTGCGACCTGCGTCCCCCGGTGGGTCAGTGGTCTGTGCCCCCAGTGGGAGCCCCCCACAGGGTCCCGCACTCACCTGCAGCAGCCAGTCGCGCGGCCAGAGCGCGCGCAGGTGTTCCCTGCCGAGCGCGCGCGCCGCCTCGCCGTACAGGTCGTCCGCCTGCGCGCACACGCGCGACACCATGCCCTCCTTCATGCCGTCTGCACACACACACACACCATGCACACAATGCACAACACACCATGAGGCACAGCACAAGGTGTGCAGGCCATGGCGCGGCCACACCCCGCGGGATCGCGTGGTAACCGCCAGCACGTGTCTGTCCCGGCGGTCACCACGAGGCCCCCGGACTCGCTCGGCTGCACGACAGGCGACGAGTCTCGAGAGGTCAGAATGTGAGGCGTCGGCATCGGTTGCAGATCAAATAACGGTAAATAGAATAGGTAATAAAATGTCACCACCGTCGTCGGTGACACTTATGAGGAGCATCAGTCATCGGTGTATGTCACTCTCCCAAACAATGCAAACAGCGAGGCCCGAGCCCACAGATCCCGGGGACGCCACACGGTACGGCTATCCATCACGACACAGTACTAGCCGCCCCCGCTCGGCTCGAGGCCGGGTGTCAGTGTAAGAGGAAGCCCACCGGGTCACCGATAATTTTGTTACGAGGTGTTGAAGTGGGAGCAAATTGTGCGGGATCATGTTGTCACATGCCTAACTATGAGCAGCGTATGCGATGTCTAGCGCGGGCAGACAGCCCTCGGTGCCTCGGCGGCGAGGCGTGTGAAGGCACGAGGTGTGGAGCGGTGTGGTGTGGTGTGTCGTCCTACCGCGTATGCACTTGTATGCGATGACCTCCTGCGCCTGCGCCAGCATGAGCTGCGCCAGCGCGTGCAGCGTGTCCGGCGCCAGGTCTGGCGTGGGCTCGCAGTGCACGGCCTGCAGCGACACGGCCTTCAGGTGCTGGAACCCGCCGGCTGCTTGCTGCAACACGTGGGTGTGGGGTGGGGTGAGGTGCCTGGCTGTAGCCTGCAGCACGCAGGGCCCGCAGGAGCCGCAGCACACGCACCTGCAGCAGACGCGCGGCCGCCTTGAGCCCGTCCTCCGAGTCCAGCGGCTGCTGCGCGGCGCGGCCGCTCTGCAGCGCGCACACGTTGAACAGCACGCACACGCGCTCGTACGACAGGGAGCTCACGGCTGCACACACAACACACGGAGCCACACTCAGACCCTGGGGGCAGCCAGCCAGCAAGGAGCCAGCCAGCAGGCAGCCAGACCCCATACAGTACACTCACTGAGACTGGCGCGGCCGCCGAACAGGGAGCCGCGGTCGAAGGCGTCCTTCCACTTGAAGGGGACCTGCACCTCGTGCGCCGGCACCTTGCTCTCCAGCGACACCAGCTGGTCGTAGTAGCTGCAACAGGCCCGCCACGTGGCAGGCGGGGGGATGTATGGCGGACAGACAAAACCCATTTGGCAAAGTTATTCCGGCCGCCCGTAGGCCTCGGCCGTGGCCTCACGACTGCTGCCCAGCGACAGCAACCGGGACCGACTGCTTAACGTGCGCCCCGAGGCACAAAGGGGCGCAGATGAAAGTATAAAGAAGAAATAAATTATTTTTATCTTTAAAAGTGTCACTAGCGGTCACCCAGCCAGGTACTGACCTCGTCCAGCGTTTTTATTTATTTATTTAAGGGCCTTCCATGAGCCAACTAGCGCCGCCAATCTTAAAAAATAATATCTTCCAATATAATCAATTTTATTAAAAAAGCTATTTACAAAATGTTTATTACGATAAATACTATTTTTTAAATGCTTATTTATAACGTGATTCAATTTCGGTAAGTTGTAGTTCGCATAATTGCGAAAAACGGCCGTTTTTGGCACATTTGTGAACTACAACATAGCTTGTTGCAATTATAACATGTATTGTATATTGACTGTACTGTACAGCTGTTGGTATTCCGAAATTGTAAAATAAATAAATAAATATTGAAAAATAGTGTTTATCCCAATAAAGATTGTGTACATAGCTTTTTTAATAATGTTGATTAAATTGGCAAATTGGCAATCCATTCAGCAGTGTTTTCATATTAAAAAAAATTTGGGCGTTTAAAATGACGATTAGCTAATCACTGCTTAAATAACGTTTATAAAAAAGTTAATCACTGATGAGTTTAAATAATGATTAGTTAATATGTTGTTCAGTGGTTAACTAGTGTTTTTTTTTATAAGTAAGGCTGTTATTGTTTAACCAGCAACGGTATCCACAGATTATATAATAATATGTATTGTTAACTAAAGGCATCCGAGCAGTGCGTCTGGTATAGAGGAGCTCTGGTATAGGTTGGTTTGTACCTAGCCTAGGTATATTCGAGGTCCTCTATCTATGCCCTTCCAGTTCAGATCAGAAACAGTAACATGTCCTGTGCAGTGTTAAAATAATCTATAAATATTTATACTTAAAAAAAGCATACTTCCTTATACCTACAGAATTCCTTATCTCCATAGATTCACTTGTGTTAATATTTGATTTGATACAAAAACACACTGAATGAATTTTTAGAAGATCTAATATTTGTGCAAAATTTCATTTCCGGTGACATCCCTCTTTATGCTGCCCAATATCACATTACTTGCCGACTGATTTAATTATTTTTTCCAGATTGCAATTGGGGGCTAATTTAGATTTTAATAAGAACAGCAAAGTACTGGGTCACTTGCAGCGAGTTCTCATCCTCATCACTAAGCCATACATTAGTAACGCCTTGCTATGCCTATGGTGATGGATATGGTGAGCCAGGTGCAGCTGGAGTCCAGCATAGCAGCTCTGATGATGGGGGATAATGTCAAGGTTAAAACGATTGTCAACATCCGCCTGTAAGTGTGTATCAATGCAATAGTAAGTAGCGAGCTCGTGAGCAGCAGGCTCACCATGCCCAGCGCCATTGGATTGCATACTACAGCTGTGTGAGTAGTAAGTAGTGCGGTGAGTCACTGCGCGCGCTGAGTCAGAGGTGCGTACCTGCACGCGGCCTCGAGCGCGGCCGGGTCGAACAGCTTCCACACGGCGGCGGAGCGCAGCCGCGCCAGCTCGCCCAGCGCCTCGTCCAGGCCGGCCGTGGGGTCCTCCGCCCCGGCACTGCCCGCGCCCGCACTGCCCCCGTACGTGGCCTGCAGCAGGTTGCGCAGCGGCTTCACCAGGTCCACCTCGGACGACTTCTTCAGGGGCACGCACAACAACTCGGCCATAATGCAGCCGCTGCCTGCGTCCGGTAACGCTTGTAATATATTGCCACCGTCAAACAAACAACAACACTATGACGAAACTCGAAACGAAACGATGACGAACGCCTCGGCTCTTGTTTTGTCACTGACAGATTTCTTTCTGTCAAAGTCAAACTTGTCAAAGTAATATGAAGTAATGTCAAACTTGTAAAAAAATTGTCGTAAAATTCTTCCCAGAGGGAAAGGCAAAGCCAACTAGGGCATACAGCCTGGTCTGATGTTAATAGAATGTTTGAATTCTAACCTAACCTACGCACAACCCACAGATTAAAGATATAAGTTTTCTATTCAAAAGCACAACCCTCACAACCCCTAAACGAAATAACTCAACGATTCTATTGATGCTACTTTTCTATCTCATTGATACTACTTGTTCATCCATCCCAATGATACACCCATTACAATTTTGGGTCAGTCGAAGTCTCAGAGAAGTAAGGACATTATTTGTCTGAGGTAGAAGTGGATAGTCGGGTACTCGAAGAGCCACCGACCGCTGCCGGCTATCCGGACGGCGGCCGGCGGCGCGGCGCATGCGCGGCGCCCGACACCGCGGGGCAGGCGGGCAGGCGGGGGCAGGGGGTACGCGGCCAGCACGGCACATAGTACACAGGCAGGCAGGCAGGACGCGGGGCGAGTGGATAACTGTTGCTCGGCAAGCGATCGATAGTGCGTGACGTGCGGCGTGTTGTGTTGTGGGACACTCCGCTCACCGCCACCACGACCCACCCTGCCCGCCGGGGAGCGGACACGGGGCACGGGGCAGACAGGCATCCCGCTGTGGGCTGGACTTAACTAACCCGACGGGGGCGATGGCGACGCGGCGCAATACGGCGGCGGGAGACTAGCGTTCCCTGGGGCCGCGCCACGCACCAGCCCGACAGCCAGCCAGCCGGCCGGCCGCTGCTCGCCGCCAGCCACACGGCGGCGGCGCCAGCGGGACACACTCACCTCTGTACTGCCACGAGCGACCACTACAAGTAGGTACACAAGCACAGAACACAGGACGATAGTCTTCTCCGCATGTAGTGATCGGTATCGATTGTCTGTCCAGTAGTTCTCGATCGCCGACCTAGTGTAGGTGTCAGCGGCGCGGGTCGGCCTCGCCCAGGGAGCGCGGCCCGGGGCCGGCTGCGGGGGCGGGCGCGCAGATGGCCGACTCGGGCTCGGACGACGCGCACTCGGCGCCCAGCGACGTCCTGGCCGAGGTGCGTGCGGGGCGGGGGGCTGGCGGGTGCCCCGTGTGGAGCCCCGTGCGGAGCCCCCATGTGACCCCGGCTGTGGTCCGCAGTTCCTGTCCGCGATCATGCGGCGGCAGTACGCGGAGGCGCTCGAGTACTGCCGCCTCATCCTGCACTACGAGCCGCACAACGCCACGGCGCGCGGCTTCTACCCGCTGCTGCGCCACCGCGCGCGCCCCCGCAGGCCGCCCCACCCGGCCCCGGCACACCTCACGCCGGGCTCCAGCAGCGCCTCGGGCTCCTCGTCCTCGCTGGAGTCTGCGGGCAGTGGGGGCAGCGGGGGCTCGGCCTCGGCGCCCTCCTCGCCCAGCCTGTCCCCGGCGCGCACCGACTCGGCCACGGACCACAGCGAGCGCAGTGAGTGCCGGCCGAGTGCTGCCACCCCCCGCAGCAGCGAGTGCCCGGCGGGTGGGGGCGTGACGGCCCGGTGTGTCTGTGCAGGCGGCGGGGGCGAGGTTGGGGGCGGGGGTGGAGGCGAGGGCGGGGGCGGCGGAGTGTCGCTGCAGTGGGCGGCGTGCAGCTCGGGCTCCGGCACCACGTCGGAGGCGGACGACAACGGCAACGCGCTGCCGGCCGAGGCGCCCGCGACGCACCCGCTGCCCGGTGAGTGCGAGCCCCCGCCCCCGCCGCCGCCGCCGGGGGCGAGGCAGGATCGAGAGTAACGGACGATAACCACACACACACACACTCTTTCTTTCTTTCCTATAGGTACTGATATTAGTGTTTGTCTCCAAATAAAATAAATAAATTAGTGTGAATGTTGAGTGACGGTGGCCCGACCGTTGCAGGTGATGTGGAGAACGACAACGCCGCCTCCGCCGGGCCCAGCAGCAGCGCGGGCGCGGGCGGGGGCCGGGGCGGTGGCGGGGGCGGCGGTGTGGGCGCGGCCTCGCTGCGGCGCCTACGCGCGCACTTCGCCGGCCACAGCGCGTGAGCTGGCCCCGAGGCCGGGGGGCGGGGGCCGGCTCCGGCTGGCTGGGCGCACTGGGCGGGCACTGGCCGGACCCCGCGCCCCGCTCCACGCACCATGTGGCGGGTGCCGGGCGCGGCGCGGGGTGCGGGGTGCGGGCAGGATGCACTCCGCTATACCACACACATGCATTCTAACGCTACGGTGTCAGCTCGATATGAACCAGCCGTAGTATAACATTGTACCTACCTACTCGTATCGTATGTAGCTACTACTATCTCCGGAGGGCCTCGTCTGCAGACATATCTGTATGTACCTGTGGAGTTTGTTCGCTGCGTGCACAGACCACTTACCCCATAGACCTGTAACAGGAGGGCGCCCGTGTCTGCCCGCACATAAGCGCAACATTGCTTCGCGACCCGTGTAACCTAGAGATATTATCCGGCACCCCTGTCCCCCGCTTCGTCTCTATGCGCTCATCGTTGACAGAATTTTGCGCTTGCTTTGTACCGATTTCACGTCTATGGGGTTAAGTGGTCTGTGGCTGCGTGTGACCCGCGGTCCGGCTAGACCACGGCTAGACCGGGTACAAGCGGCGGGCGCCGCGCCGGGCGGGGGCACGGGGGGCCTCGCAGCATCATAATACAACACAGGGGAACAAGTGACATTTCATATAAGTAATGTGTAGTTTTGTGTGAATAAATACATACTTATTTAATTACCTAGGTATAAGAAATTAATAATAAAATTACTTACAAAGCATATTTTAATAATTTTTACGTTTTATGCCACCCATTCTCATCTTTTAAGTAAGTACATCTTGTTTTGACATGCACTATTAAAACAAGATTACACATACCCATGGGCGGGCGGGGGCCCCCTGAATAACGTTGACGTTCCTACTAAGTATCTTATCGTACTTTTAACGATAAATATTAAGAAAACGAATTTTTGGCCATTTATTTGCAATACAATATTTTTACAACTAAAAATTACGCGGCGTGTTTTTATGGTTTTAGGTCCTTCGATCGAATGATCAAATGTAATTATTTCAAATCAAATCAAGTTATTTCTTGAATGCTCAGAGAAATAAGGACCTTGAATGTAATGAAAGAACATAAAATACAAATTTAACATACCATAAATTGTATGGGTCACTCGGCGGCACAAATTACTAAGAGGATATTCTACGAATAGATGGGACTCTGGCCTTGCCTGGAGATGGCGTTACTGGATCACTACTGGATTGGTTAGTTCCGGCATCGTCCACATGGCCCTAAGACAGTGGCGCCGATGACGTCAAGAATTAGAGACGGGGACATGTCGATAAACCGAGTTCGATGTTTTTCACTAGGGGTGTCCCACGATAAAAATATATATATCGATGCCTCTGCATATTTAAAACCATAATATTAAAAGTTTTCTTAGGAATCCATTAAATAAATAAAAAAAATTACAATTATACAAACTTTTATTACTTGACAATATACCTACTGAATGAAATTAAAAAAAATTCTTCACAAGAGTACTGAGCCAATGCTGTGTCTTCAGCCCCTTCAATGGAGAACAATTGCGATACAAACTGGTGGCATTGAATGATTCATCTGGCGCCGTTGAGAGATTCCCTGAACCATCTGGTGACGTTAACGTTGAACGGTTTCCTGAAACATTTATTAAACAAATCCTACTTAAGGTGACTTGCAATAAAAGATAACCCTAGAGTTGCCGACTTAACCCGTAAAAGCTCCATATATTTTGCTCGGGTTAACTCTTTTGACTCTAGGGTCATATTTTATTGCAAGTGAGGTTAATTTATGGGTATTAACCCAACTATGGGTATTAACGCATGCAACTTAGGCTGTGGCCTATTAATATAGGCCACAGCCTCTCCCCAAAAGCTCGCTCTCACGGCCACAGTCTCCGGCGCAAGCGGTAAAATGTGCCGTGATCATAATATAAATATGTACCTACATAAGTACTTTACGTGCATTCAACCGTACATTAAGAATATGAAAAAAAAATTCTTCCAACTGTACACAAAGTGTAGGTACATCATTTCAAATGAAAGTACACATGTGCACTTGACAAGATTGCGGTTGCTGCAGATTTCGTTAGAAAATATATTGGAACTAATAATTATGTACATACTATGTGATGTACTGTATGTATACATACCAATTCTATCACTATTCTCTTTTTACGCGATGATCGGGATTGCTATGCTGAGTTGCTGACATCCTTAGACTTTGTTCAGGCATCACGGCTAAAACAAAAAATTAAAATATGAATAATAATTTGTATAATATATAAAACAGGCCAGCTTTATTCTAATTTAAATATTGAAATGAAAGT
The DNA here is from genome assembly GCA_963506565.1 of Tachystola acroxantha. Classification (NCBI taxonomy): domain Eukaryota; kingdom Metazoa; phylum Arthropoda; class Insecta; order Lepidoptera; family Oecophoridae; genus Tachystola; species Tachystola acroxantha. The sequence goes on from OY735879.1 coordinate 14,464,283, forward strand.
CAGCCTAATGATCAGATATTTCATAATATTATGTAGGTGCCTATATTACCAACATACATACATAGAATGCACTCAAAATACATTATACTTCTCTTACAGAACTCTACTTCTTTACGTCTGGTAAAAAATATGTTACTCAATAGTTGGAAAATAAGTTTTATGTGTAAACTGGTGTTCCATTGGGCTACTGGGATTAAAGAAGTTTCACCTCCTAATTTGACAGGTGACCCCCACCAATTTTATTGGTGCAACGGAAGGAGGGCACAAAGGGTGACAACTTTTGCCTGAAACACTTTTCTCTGCGACCGTTATTTTCAGACAAAAAAATAAAAATGAAAAAACATATTTCGAAAATTTTCTAAGTCCCACGCACCCTTAGCGTTACAACCACCGCTTTCTCAGAGACTTGGAAAATTTTCGACTGGTTCCGATGTCATGATGCCCCCCCTTTTTATCATCGCAATGGACCAAGGACCTGAAAAAAAATAAAAATGAAAAAACATATTTCGAAAATTTTCTAAGTCCCACGTCTCTGAAAGCGGTTTTATTTTTTTTCTCTGAAAATAACGGTCGCAGAGAAAAGTGTTTCAGGCAAAAGTTGTCACCCTTTGTGCCCTCCTTCCGTTGCACCAATAAAATTGGTGGGGGTCACCTGCAACTTCCAGGTGGTGGCTCGGGGGGTCACAAAACGGACCCGCACAAAAAAAAGTTTCAGACAAAAGTTGTTGCCCTTCAGGTCCTTGGTCCATTGCGATGATAAAAAGGGGGGGTCATCATGACATCGGAACTGGTCGAAATTTTTCTAAGTATTTTTTTGATGAAAAATTTTCTTAAGTCTTTTTTGGAAAAAAAAATTAAAATAAAAAAGTACCTAACAACAATTCATCCCCAAAGTGCCCCTTCCGATGGTATCATAAAAAGGAGAGGTTATGTAGATAAGATAGTATTTTTGACAGCGTCCGACCCTATTTTTATAACTAGAAGATATACATCATAAAATTCAAATATATTTCTGCATACGGGTTGCGAACGAACCAATCTAAATAGTATTTCTTACCTTTTGTCCAGTTCTGTTGTGGGAGGTACAACAAAGTAGGGTTAGACTTTGTTAGAACTTTTAACCACCCTTCACTGACATTTTGACTATGTGGCCGTTTGTAAAGTTTCCTCGTAGAAAAAATGGACTAGCAGTCCCCACGCACACCGCGTTAAGCATCTTTGAAAATAAAAACAAACAGTATTCAGTTGGAAAACAAACGCCGCCGTCGCCATATTTAATTTTTTTTTTAATATGGCTTTGCAGTTTGCTGTGTTGCTAGCACACAATGTTGTCAATTTAGGGCGTTTCATTATGAATCATGAATCTTAGAAATTGCTGCAATATTGTTGTAAACACGTTGAAATACCATTGGTTAACTGGCTGGCGTCGAAATTGCGGTGAAAAAAGTGGGTTTGGGCTGAGATTCTGAATTAAAAATGAACATGCATTCATAATTAAATACGGTCTCGTGTTTGTCAAATATATGACAGTTTTTTTTCTAAAAGGATCTTTGATGCCGGCCCCACTAGCCATCTCATTGGCTGAAGGCTCTGTCACTCCCCTGCTCGGCGGCCGGCGGGTGCCAATGACGCGGGCGCGTGCAATATTATAAAGGTGCGTTCACAACGCGTTGAAAGTTGAAGAAGTACATAAGATTAATGACCTTTGCCTGCGCAAACTTAAAAACAATTCGGCTGACGGCGGGCTTTTATATTTTTTTGAATTAATTCTTTTTAGTTTGTGCACTTCTTGTATTTTCTTCTATAGTGAAAAGTCCAAGCGACTTGACTTGGCTTCACAGATTAAAGATATAAGTTTTGCTTGGCTTGGGCGATTGGGCGCACGTAACTAACTTTATTTAATATTTTGGTGAGGAGAAGACAAGCTTGAAACAAGTACAACAATGTAACAAGGTAGAATATAATCAATCAATAATCATTCATGGAGAATCTAGGAAGTTCCACAAAACGGAAGAGACGAAAGACTCGAAAATGTCTTGATGAATTAAGAAAAAGGTCACATCGTCACACAAACGAAAATGAAACTCCAGGGCTAGAGAGACGTGTCAGCCGACACAACAACGTAAGTATAACATCACATCGCTTGACTCTCACCAGGTTTCCTAAAGCCATTCGTTCGGAGACAATAACGAGACCAGCGGCGAGCGGGCAACAGGGAGCGCCCACTAGCAAGGCGGTGGAACCTGGCCTGCCATTGGACACTGTACTATGCAGTACTCTCAGCATACCACTAGCACTGAGGAACGAGGGTGCTAAGCAATCCGATGTAGAATGTATCCAGAGCACCCCAGAGAGGTGTGATTACGACGACAGTGACAACTTGACTGATCATGATGATTCACCCGACTGCTTCAGTGCGCTCAGTGCCTCCGCCCCGTCTGCGGGGTCCGTCGTGCTCGTAGCAAGCGAGGGATCGCAATCGCCCTACACGTCCTCCCCCCCGAGCTCGAGGCGAGCCTTCGGCTATCGTCTGTATGAGGAGTTCATGAATGACATCCCAATGTATTTACAAGAAAATACTCCCCTCCTCGCCAAGGACGATGTCGTCACAAAGACTAAATCAATTTTACATAACATTTATATGGAAGGCCGTCGTCGCAGGGAATGCGAGGATAATAATACCCCGAAGAGTATCAAAAAATGCGTTATACCATCTGTCACCGCCCAAAGGCCCCTCGTGCAGCATCCCTCTGCCTCCGTCCTGTCGGGCTGCAGCCTCGGCCCGGCCGCCCCCGCCCTGGCCCCGGCCTCGCCCGCGCCGGCGCACGCGTACTACCCGCACCGGCTGCACCACTCGCCGCACACACACAAATGAAACACACGTAGAGCAGGGCCCCGCTCGCTACGAGGACGTTTATTTACAACAGAGTCGCGAGAGAGTTCACAGCAGGGTGATGCTCTCCATTTGTGCGATGAGGTCCATGTGGTCGAAGGCGGCCGGGCTCGCGGTGAACGCCCGCAGCAGCTGCGCCTTGGCCGGGTCGCGGCCGCTGTAGTACATTTGGAATTGGTTCGCTAAACATTGAGCCTCCTGGCCGCTCAGCACGTTCTGAAACAAAAATATAATAAAATATCGTTTTCTGTGATACCTGTTTTATTCTGAAGATAGTACCTACAACTAAGTACATATAAATACTCGTATTTAAAATATTAACTAAAACCTGAGATAACATCCAAACCAACTTGCTTTTGAATTGCTAGACACTTCAAGATGTCCAAAAAGACTACAACGGAACGAATGTCTCGCTTGTCCCGCCGAGCAGTACCACATGAACCTGCGCTGCTGAATGTAGCACCTACACAATACCTGACATTCAACACATCTGATAAAAGTCCATATGGACTGATGGCAGATACGCAAGGAAAAACAAACAACTAAAACCTCAATATTCATAGCCTATCCCATATAAACTACAGGTAGGATAGGAACATTACAAATATGTATAGTATTTCAATATTTCCAATTCAACTTTATTACTATTTGAGGGAACTTGTAACTATTTTGAGACTCTTTGTAACTATCTTGTGTTTTGCAGTTTAAATAATATAAAACTAACGTGCTAATGGAACAGTGTAGTACCTTGTCATAGTGTCCCCGCATGAGCACAATGCCCTTATGCTGCAGCTCGGTGTAGTTGACTACGGTGAGGCACTCGGGCGCGTTCTCGTGGTGCACCTGTGCAGTGAGTGAGGGGGGATGAGAGCAGGGTGAGTGAGTGAGCGCCTGTCACCGGAGGGCAGTGAGCGGGGCCGCACCTGGTACGCGAGCAGCGGCGTGAAGTGCACCTCGTGTCCGCTGCTCTGGCACAGCACGAACTCGTAGCCGGCGGCGCGCGGCAGCGGCAGCACGAAGGCGGGGTGCGCGCGCATGCGCTCGCGCTGCGCCAAGTACTGCTCGGCGGGCACGGTCGCGCAGATCACCTCCTTGCGCAGGTGGTACTCCTCCCAGATGGCGCGGATCTCAGCCGCGTCCTTGTCCTGCACGAGCTCCATTCGGAATATCGCCTCGAGCTTCTTGTCCTCCGGTGCCGCGCCCGCGCCGGGGCCGGGGCCGGCCGCCGCGCGCTTGGGGTTCAGCACAGACGAGTACTGCCTGCAACAGAGCGAGGACGTGAGGTGTGGCCTGACGGGGGCAGGCTGCAGGGGACGGCGGTGCACCTGGTGTCGGGCGTGGCGGGCACTGTGGGGGCGGGCGCCGCGGTTGCGGGCGCGGCGGCTGCTGCGCGCTGCCGCTGTGCAATGCGCTCCGCGTACTTCTCGTAGTACGGGTTGTCGCGCAACTCGTCCATGGCGGCGGCGGGTGCGGAGGCGGTGGCGGGTGCTGCGCCGCCTGCTCCCGCGCCGCTGCTGGCCGCGCGCGTCGCTGCACTCAACACGCGAGCACACCACCGCAGCCGCACCAACACCATGGGGTGTGTGTTACCGCAGCACAGAATGTTATGTAACAGAATATAGTACTTCGACCGTGTGATATGATGTCCGACGTATTATACCGTGGTGCTTTTTATGCTCGATCTGAAACAGCTGTAAGTTTAAAGTTCTTAAAATTCAAACCACTGAAATATACGAAAAATAACCACTAAATCTATGTTGACAAACAAACACCACATTTTTTTTGGTAAAATTCTTCCCAGAAGGAAAGGCAAAGCCAACTAGGCATACAGCCTGGTCTGATGTTAATAGAATGTCTAAATTCTTATAAATACAAAAAAAAATACAATACATACATACAAGGAAAACATGCGCATTTCAAGGAATTCGTAATCAAATAATATTAATATGTGATAGTCTCAGAGAAATAATGATAATTATAGTAATAAAGAGAAATAATTTAAACTCTGAGAGGATTCCTTGAAAAGCGTGCGAAACCGTGGTGTGAAACGTCATTAGCAACTTTTTTGTGAAAATTCTATTTAGTGATTAATGATCAAGTTAAGTTCATTAGGAGATATCCGCGATCGTTTCTATTAATTGGAGTCGTAGACTGATTGGAGTGCTCGAAAGAAGTCGTGTTTGTGAAGTTTTGTGCTCAAGGTTTCCTTTGTCTAACTCTAAGGTCTAACTCTATGATTGCGTGGATCGTTGAGTTATTTCGTTTAGGGGTTTGGGAGGGTTGTGCGTAGGTTTAGGTTAGGTTATGTTCGTATATATGTATGTATTTATAAGAAAGCATTCTACTAACATCAGACCAGGCTGTATGCCCCAGTTGGCTTTGCCTTTCCCTCTGGGAAGAATTTTCGGCGACGCTATTTCCAGCGGGTCGTCTTCATTGTCTATGGTTTAACCATAGACAATATCCATAAACAATCTAGAGGATCGGTTACAAATAAGACCATAGACATTTTTTTCTACATTTATAAAGAAAACTGTCAGTGTCAAACTATTCTTTATGGATGGATTGTGAAAGGGCAAAAAAATTGCAAGTTTATACGTCCAAGTCTGTTGCATTATTTTCTTATTTATATATATATACCCACCGTTCGGGATCAAAAATAACATATCCGCCTTTACACATCAAAGTACATAATGTGTAAGTTTAAGCGCGCGAAACGTCATTAGCTACTTTTTGTGAAAATCCTAATTAAATAGTTTCCGCGACATTTAGTGATTAATGATCACGTTAAATTAATCAGGAGAAATGTCCGCGATCTTCGTATATATGTATGTATTTATAAAAACCCAGACATTCTTATTACATCAGACTAGGCTGTATGCTCTAGTAGGCTTTGCCTGTCCCTCTAAGAAGGAAGAAGTGTTTTACTAGGGATGTTCGATTTTTTGATTTAAATCGATCTTGTGGATCGCAATGAATCGTAATCGTAACTAATTGAATTGATTCGCGATTAAATCATATGGGTTTGAATCGATTTCGCAAAGATCGAATCGTATCGTTTTGTACCCAAAAATATATCGAAATATGGGGTAAATGACCGATTTTTATTATTATTCTATTCATACTATATATTTACTGGATGTCAACTACCTACACTAACATCTATTATAGCATTTCAAAAGCAATAACTTATACGTTCGGGTAAAACCGTAATCGACTAGATAGTCGATTACGGTTTTCAGTCTAATTTGTGACATCGATTAGTGCTTTTGCACATATTTGAGTGTCGGTAAATAGTATATTTTAAAGTCTGAGAGCTGATATGGTGGAAATTTCTATATTGTGCCCTTTTTGATGTTTGGCACAAAGTTCCTCACAATAACAATCTTTCGATTTTTTTCATCCGATCTTCTAGGTATGCGATTCGATCTGTGCCGAGATCGCATTCACGTGAATCGATTAAAAAAATCGAAGGTCGTATTCAATAAGATCGATTCGAATCGGGCATCCCTATGTTTGTTTTACCAAAAAAAATTAAAAAAGCTACAAAATTCAATTGCAAACAAAATGTTTCTATCCTTTTTGTGATATTGGATTGTATACGATACAGACTACAGTAATAATAATCTTTTTCTGGTTTTCTGGTCGTTCTGAATACATACATCACATGGCATTTAATTTGCGGTACATTCAGGCCTTTACATAACCTCCCGAAGGTACCAAAAAATCAATTTATCAACAAGATGAGGAAGGCAAACAACCCCAAATTCATTCATGGAAAGCCTTATCCCGAATGGAGAAAGCCCTGGATACAGCGTGATAACGAATGGTCCAGTAAACTGTCACTGTTCACGCGGAAAAATCCTAGCCCAGAAATAATGAATGCATTGCAAAGACTACGCTACCGTATATGGACGTCCAAACAGTGAAAGATTGGTGGACGAGCATGAAGGTGGTCCAGGAGATACAGAATCAGAAATATTTGCCAGAACTCTTTCGTCTCTTGGTTCAAATTTAGCTGCTGTACATTTCTTCACATATCGACACTGCGCTGTCAGGTTCGTTTTTTATTTTATTTTATTTTTTTTATTTTATTTTCATAGGAAAACCAACAGCACAACTATAACAGAATACATAAAATACAATAGTAACACAAAGCCAATTACAGGTTTTCACAAATAGTAACAACATAATAATAAATACAGCAAATTTCGACAACTATGGCAACACATTCATATGAATATAACTATAATAAATTACACAGATACCTACATAATATTATATACATTCAAATATATACATACAAATACTTACATACATATTAACGTATATATAATTATATATTTTGCATACACATAGTCATACATACATATACTTACATCAAATAATATCTACACATAATACACATAAACTAGGGTACGTGCTCTAACTGTCGAAGAACAGTAGATTGATGGCGCGCCTCGCCGACGCGGGACTAGTTGCAAATAGATCTAGATCTAGGTTTTCCGCCAGGATATTAAAATTGTTGCTCACTCGCCACATATACGTGTTCCTCCTATACTTGGTAGGTGTAGGTGATTGATATAGGGGAGGGTTAAACCTGAAAGGTCTGGCGGGTGCCCTGAGTGATATATGAGATAACAGCTCAGGACAGTCCAACTCACCAGAAGCAATCTTGAACAGAAACATCAAGTCTGCAATCTCTCGTCGTTTAACAAGAGGGAGCAGATGATGCCTCTTGCACAGGTCAAGATAAAAAGCCGAGTCGTAGTTATCTTTTAAGCGATAACACAGGTAACGCATGAACTTTTTCTGAATATTCTCGATGCGAGAGATGTACGTGCTATACATGGGGTTCCACACCTGCGACGCGTACTCCAGGTGGCTACGAACAAACGTACAATATAAAATTTTCAGTGTTTTAGCCCGACTAAAATCTTTGGAGCTACGCTTAATGAAGCCCAGCGCCTTATAGGCCTTGCCTATGACATTATCAATATGGGTATCAAATAGCAATTTGGAGTCGTGAAAGACACCAAGGTCACGCACCACAGACTCCCTTTGCAAATAAATATTTTTAAGTGAGTAATTATAGGGCACTATATTGCGTTTCCGGCTATAAGTTACAACGTTACACTTGGAGGGATTGAGGTCCAAGTGATTCGCTGTACAATAGGCATCTAGTCTCAAGAGGTCCGCCTGTAAACCATCGGCATCAGTCAACGATGAGATAGTGGCGAAAATCTTCATGTCGTCAGCGAAACATAACAGGCGGGACGTCCGGAAGCATAGCTCGATGTCGTTTACAAAGATTACAAAAAGTAGAGGCCCGAGCAGAGATCCCTGTGGGACGCCACTAGGTATAGTTATCCACCCCGAAATATAGTTGTTAACCACTACTGCTTGAGATCGGTTGTCAATGTAGGAGGAGAACCACCTGAGCAAGTCTCCACTAATTCCTATATTTTGGAGTTTAAGTAAAAGCAAATTATGCTGGATCCTGTCGAAGGCCTTACTGTAATCCGTGTAGACGACATCGACCTGATGGCCGGCATCCATGGCTTCTGTAAGCGAGTCATTTAACAACACAAGGTTTGAAACGGTGGATCTCCCCTTCAGAAAACCGTGCTGGGAAAGACTAAATGACTGCTTAAGAGAAGCGTAAACCTGCCTATAAACTATCTTCTCCAGGACTTTAGACACGATACATAATTTAGATATGGGCCTATAGTTGGTAACCTCAGTCTTTGGACCTTTCTTGTGCACCGGAGTAATATATGCGCGCTTCCAAATATTGGGAACCAGCCCTGCAGTTAAGGATTTTTTAAATAGAATGGAGATCGGAATTGCTATGGATTTAGCGCAGTTTATAAGGAATGTAGCAGGCAAAGAGTCAGGACCAGCAGATTTAGAAGAATCCAGTGTGAGTAACAGTTTAGTAACCTCGTCTGAACTTACTGAGATGGCCGAAATATCAGATACAGCTGAGCTACAAGATGCAGAGTTGAGATGATTACTGTTTGGCTGTTTTTATAAATATAACTTGTATCTGTAAGGTGAAATAGAAATAAATTTCAAATATACTAATATATGATACAGGAGTTATGAAATCTCACATATTTATACTTAAAGTTGACCTTTTTCAGATTGAAAAATTCGAAAGATTGGATCTACTGATGGCTACTTCATAGAAGCTGTGGACTGCACAAACTTCCATCACAATGGCATTCGGTATGAGGGAATACAGAACCTAAGCGGTCTCAATTTTCTGAAATGGTTGAGTCTGAAGAATAACAAATACATTGATGTGTGTGCCTGGATAGACTAGTTGGACAGAATGGCAAGTCTTGAAAACTTGGATTTGACCGGATGTACTGTACACTGACTCCCTACTGCCCTGGCAAGAATGGAGTCATTGAAGATGCTTATTATAATGGACCCCGGTGATGATGTGACCATTCAAGTTGCATTGTCCACATTGGAACTGGAGAAGTCTGGTTTAAGAACAAAAGCTGTAGTAATTGACGATAAAAGTGATATAGGCAATACAACATCAGAGGCTGTCATTAAAAGTACCTAATTAAGACCACCAATTGTAATATTAACGATATTAGCCTTTTCTCTTGTGTAATTCTTTTCTTTTTTGCAATAAAGAATATTTATCTTATCTAATTACATTGTCATTTAGAGGAACACAACTAGTTTAATTGAAATATGGTATAATAGGAAATTGAAACACATATCCAGTATTGTAGTGGTATTATGTCAAGTGATAGTCAGTTGAAGTGTTTGTCTAATTAAATTGTTGTAATTTTAGGCATAAGTAATAATAATAATTTATATACTAAACCAACTGCATGTAGATATGAAGCAAGGAACATCTTGCGGATTACTCCAATATTTGCATAACCGACACTGCTCTTGCTTTTCCATTGTTTAATTTTTCAATAAAAATCGAACATAAAAACAGATGGCTTTTTCTGATGCATGAGAGTGAAAGCACTGTTTCAAGGGCAGAACCCTGTCCCCCATACAAAATATACTTTAAGTTCTCTCCATAGAGCATTCATGCTTGTAGCACTTCCGTCAAGGAAATCTTTGAGTTGTAAATGAACAGAGACGTTGAATTACCATCTCAGAGTTATTTCTCTGGGTATACCATACAAGAAATGGGTACTTAATGTATATTATAATAAAAGTCAATAACAAATTGAAATCAAAATTATATTTAAACAAATCAATTGTGGCCGTTACTCTCTTTCTAGGATTCGGCATCCTCTCAAAGTCTCCTCACTGGTGTCCCTTTTCAGTATTTGTCATCCCAAGAACGCCGCGCATGAGTCTCTTGTCCATTTTGTCTTTCTTATCTCACGAAGTGACCCGTTCATCACCTTTTCACATTTTAGGCATACTGTAACAAAATTATAACATTATTATCAGCTTATCAAAATCACATAGATGACAATTTAATACTGCACAATCAGCTACATAATTCATCCTCTCATTTATCTCGCAACGGTTGTAGGAGAGATCACTTTCAGCAATAAGTTGTGATTCTTTTGTAATATAACCCAACCTTTATGTATTTGTGTAATGTTATTGCAATAAAGAATATTAAATTTATATTATTATCAGCTCAAATTAAAAAGACACATAAATGACAATTTGAACCATAAGCTACTTAATTCATTCTCACATTTCTTTCTCAAAGCTTGTCTAGGAGAAAATAGAGGTCACTTTCAGCGATAAGTTGTGATATTATTGTATATCCCACCCTTTATTTATATATTTGTGTAATTGCAATGAAGAATATTATTTATGAATCAATATTATCTAGCAAATCCAGTTAATATTTCCTAAATATACTGACGGAAAACCTACACATTCTTCAAGGGTTAGCGACTTAACGTGAGCGAAATGTATGGAGTTCTCTCAACCCAGGGTTATCTCGATATTGCAAGAGACCCTTAAGAGTTTTAACGAGGCGAGAGTCTCTGCACAAACTTATTAGAAGTACCTAGATGTTTATTTTGTCCTAAATATGAATAATGCGAGGTTGTCATATAAGGAATTTAACACATGTGTTATGTTACACACCTGACCCACCCATACCTTATAGTTTATAATTACTACTTACCTCAAATACCATAGTCTTCCTTTATTGGTATGGTCGTAGAGATAACTCTTGGCATGAGAAGACATTGCTGGCCCACAATTTGTCATGTATTTCTATCGAACACTCATGGCATTTGATTGCTTGATCTATGGAGTTTGTTAGGGGTCACCATTCTCTAATCACTTCACAAACTACGAACGTTTCCAATTCCAACTACTTTGAAGGCCTTGGTTAGTTTGGTTGTCCTGCGGGTGATGGTATTCTTGGCTGGTTCGGTAGGACGTTTTGTGCTATGTGCCAGTCTAGAAGGATAACGACAGAGACAGGTCTGCTGCCACTGTGAAGGACTGCCGTCATCCAGATACAGGACTATCACCGCCGATGACCAGCACTTGCTCCACACACATATCCTTCACACATTAGAAACTGTTGGAAAATATCCCAATCACGTGTGTCATATATAAAATGCTCTCCTATTTTCGACAATCTCAAGTTATTTCGAGTAATCAATCGAATAGAAAATCCGCCGTTTCAAGATTTTGATGAAATATGTAAAACTGCAAAACAAACTTGTTTCGTTTCCGGTTTCGTTTCGGTGATTTCTAATCTGTGCAAATTTGCGGGAAATTTGAACAGCTCATACAAATCCCAATGTATGGTGGCTATTTCCAGCGGGTACTTTATCTTGTCAATGGTATGAATTTGGCCAAAAAAGGCCATAAAATAATCAATTTTGGCAACATTTTCATTTTTTTCAACTGTCAACACTGCTATTTTGCAATTTTTTCCACTGACAACACTGCTATTTTTCGATTTTTTTCCACTGGCAACACTGCTGTTTTTCCCATAGACAAGCAGAGCGACCGGTTGCGAATAGACTCAGCCAAGAATTTTACAGAAAATCTGAGAATTTATAAAAATAAAAAATTTGGCAATGCGTACTGAGAGCGAACTTCCAGCGCATTCGGTAAGGCAAATTCAGAAAATAAAGCTAATTTCACAACGTCTCTCACAGTCAAAACCGTAGATCCTACAAAAATACCACAATATTGGCTTGAAACGTAGGCAATTTGGCAATGCGTTGAAAATTGTGACGTGGAAACTGGGCTCAGGCTGTTTGAATCCATCTTTGCGAATGCAATTACTATATCTGTCATTCTTGGATTTTTTGAGGTTTGAGGTTACTTTATAAAAGTTGTTTGTTTTGTTTCCCTTTGACAAATAAATAAATAATACATTTTTGTGATTTGTGTGGTTGCATTTCAAATGCAAACGACATCAAGAGCTCGAAGAAGATAAATGAGAACCTCGGTACAAGAAATTAACAGATAAACATGTCCATAGAAATCGAGTCAGCCGAGTGAGTTTTCAACGATTCATATTAATATTACAATAATTAAGAAATTTTATTCATCATGATCATTATTATCAATATATTCAGAGAGAAATAGAGAATATTATACTATGTGCTGTATCGGTTAGGACGTGGTGAGGGGGCGTCGAGAGGAAAATGCTTGGGACCAAAATTTTTTGTGTTTCACTCCTAATCCATAATCTTCACCGTATTGGTATTTAGTGTTTGTTTGTGTGCCCCCCGCCCCTGCCACCCGCCCCCCGGCTCCCGGCCCCCTGCCCCCGGCCCCCGTGGGACACACAGGCACTGTCAGTAACACGCGCGTGTGTTTGCAGCGTCATCCGCCTCATCCAGCAGTACCTCAAGGAGTCCAACCTCACCAAGACGCTGCAGACGCTGCAGGTGCGTACCGACACGGGAGCGACACTCGCGTGGGGAGCCGCTGCAGCCGAGGACACCACTCCACACCAGCACACTCACACTCCACGGCTACAAGTTGATCGTTGTAATGACCCAAACCACCAACCGAGGGCACCATACTTCACTGGAGTTGTTATTATTATTTCATTATGAATAGGCACTATCATGTGCTCTAATTAAGTATGAGGTAGTAAAATAACCACTCAGTTTTAAAATAAATATATCTAAAGTGTAATGTCTAAGGTTTTATAGAAGACGGAACATTTATTAGTGAATCCCGTCCGATGGTGCATGTGTGTGTGCGCAGGAGGAGACTGGCGTGTCACTGAACACCGTGGAGAGCGTGGACGGGTTCTGCGCGGACATCAACAGCGGGCACTGGGACGCCGTGCTCAAGGCCGCCGCCGCGCTCAAGCTGCCCGCCACCAAGCTCATGGAGCTGCACGAGCAGGTGGTGCTCGAGCTGCTGGAGCTGCGGGAGCTGGGCGCCGCGCGCGCGCTGCTCCGCCAGGCGCCCGCCTGCGTGCTGCTCAAGCAGCAGCACCCCGACCGATACATGCACCTCGGTGAGTGCTGTGCTGTGCTGTGTGTGGTGGGCGGCGGGCGGCGGGAGGGGAGGGATACTGACCGGCGGCTGCGTTGTGTTGCAGAGACGCTGCTGGCGCGCTCGTACTTCGACCCGCGCGAGGCGTACGGGGGCGGGTCCGCGGGTGGGTCCGGGGCCGGGGCCGCGGCCGGGGCGGGGGCGGCCGGGGCCGGGGCCGCCGGGGCCGGGGCCGCGGGCGGCGGCAAGGAGCGGCGCCGCGCCGCGCTGGCGGCCGCGCTCGCCGGCGAGGTGTCGGTGGTGCCGAGCTCGCGGCTGCTGGCGCTGCTCGGGCAGGCGCTCAAGTGGCAGCAGCACCAGGGCCTGCTGCCGCCGGGTGAGTGGCGCTCCTCCCCCTCCCGATCCCGCTGCCGCTCCGACCCTCGTGCTGACCGCGTGTGTCCGCAGGCACCAGCATCGACCTGTTCCGGGGCAAGGCGGCGATGCGCGACGAGCAGGAGGACCGCTGCCCCGGCGTGCTCTCCAAGGTGATAAAGTTCGGTCAGAAGTCTCACGTGGAGTGCGCGCGCTTCTCGCCCGACGGCCAGTACCTGGTGACCGGGTCCGTGGACGGGCTGGTGGAGGTGTGGAACTTCACCACGGGCAAGCTGCGCAAGGACCTGCGCTACCAGGCGCGCGACGAGTGCCTGAGCATGGAGCGCGCCGTGCTGTCGCTGGCCTTCGCCCGGGACTCCGATACCCTGGCGGCCGGGTGCGGGGGCGGCGCGGTGCGCGTGTGGCGCCTGTCTGCGGGCGCGGTGCTGCGGCGCCTGGAGCGCGCGCACGCGGCGGGCGTGACGTGCCTGCAGTTCGCGCGCGACCAGGCGCACCTGCTGTCCGCCTCGTTCGACCGCACGGTGCGCCTCCACGGGCTCAAGTCGGGCCGCGTGCTCAAGGAGTTCCGCGGACACACGTCCTTCGTCAACGAGGCGGTGTTCACGCCAGACGGACACGGCGTGCTCAGCGCCTCGTCCGACGGCACCGTCAAGCTGTGGGCGCTGCGCTCCGCCGAGTGCACGGCCACGCTGCGCCCGCTGGCCGAGGGCGCCGGGGCCGGCGGGGGCGGAGTCCCGGGCGAGGCCGGTGGCGCTCCGGACCCGCCGGTCAACTCGCTGCTGCTGACGCCCAACAACCCGGAGCACTTCGTGGTGTGCACGCGCACCAACACGGTGAACATCATGAACACGGCCGGGCACGTGGTGCGCTCCTTCAGCTCGGGGCGGCGCGAGGCGGAGGGCGGCGCGCTCACGTGCTGCGCGCTCTCGCCGCGCGGCCGCCTCGTCTACTGCGTGGGCGAGGACCGCGTGCTGTACGCATTCTGCGCGGCCACGGGCAAGCTGGAGCGCACACTCACGGTGAGTGCCACTGCCACCCCCCGGCCCAACCCCCAGCCCCCAGCCCCCAGCCCGCTGAGTGCACTGTGACGTGACGTGGTATGCCCTCAGGTACACGACAAGCCCGTGATCGGCGTGGCGCACCACCCGCACCACAACCTGCTCGCCACGTACAGCGAGGACGGCCTGCTCAAGCTGTGGAAGCCGTGAGCAGACAGGCGGGACCACGCACAGCCAGGACACGACACACATACGGAATAATTTAAATAAATAATACATACTAACGTTGGTTTTTTTCATGACAACTGACACATATTTGTCATTTCCCCAAGCGAGTCTTCACTGTCCGAGAGACTTCACTGTCTAGTCTTTCAAGTCCTGTGACCATATTTTCGTCTACAAAATAGCCCTCAGAACTGTCAAGCTAGGGAAATATCTAGAACCCTACCTACAAAACCCTTACCTACAAAACCCTTTAATTAATCAAAACCTCAAAGAAATAGTCATTACTTCTCTGAGATCACAATAATGGAAACAGGAGTATTATACTTAACACTTCAAAGATACCTTCGTACAAGGGCAGATATAATTTTTGGCAGAATATCTTCTACTCCTAGGTGGAAGGAAGGAAGGAAGGAAGGAAGGAAGGAAGGAAGGAAGGAAGGAAGGAAGGAAGGAAGGAAGGAAGGAAGGAAGGAAGGAAGGAAGGAAGGAAGGAAGGAAGGAAGGAAGGAAGGAAGGAAGGAAGGAAGGAAGGAAGGAAGGAAGGAAGGAAGGAAGGAAGGAAGGAAGGAAGGAAGGAAGGAAGGAAGGAAGGAAGGAAGGAAGGAAGGAAGGAAGGAAGGAAGGAAGGAAGGAAGGAAGGAAGGAAGGAAGGAAGGAAGGAAGGAAGGAAGGAAGGAAGGAAGGAAGGAAGGAAGGAAGGAAGGAAGGAAGGAAGGAAGGAAGGAAGGAAGGAAGGAAGGAAGGAAGGAAGGAAGGAAGGAAGGAAGGAAGGAAGGAAGGAAGGAAGGAAGGAAGGAAGGAAGGAAGGAAGGAAGGAAGGAAGGAAGGAAGGAAGGAAGGAAGGAAGGAAGGAAGGAAGGAAGGAAGGAAGGAAGGAAGGAAGGAAGGAAGGAAGGAAGGAAGGAAGGAAGGAAGGAAGGAAGGAAGGAAGGAAGGAAGGAAGGAAGGAAGGAAGGAAGGAAGGAAGGAAGGAAGGAAGGAAGGAAGGAAGGAAGGAAGGAAGGTTAGGTTTAGGTTTAGGTTTAGGTTTAGGTTTAGGTGTTTAGGTTTAGGTTTAGGTTTAGGTTTAGGTTTAGGTTTAGGTTTAGGTTTAGGTTTAGGTTTAGGTTTAGGTTTAGGTTTAGGTTTAGGTTTAGGTTTAGGTTTAGGTTTAGGTTTAGGTTTAGGTTTAGGTTTAGGTTTAGGTTTAGGTTTAGGTTTAGGTTTAGGTTTAGGTTTAGGTTTAGGTTTAGGTTTAGGTTTAGGTTTAGGTTTAGGTTTAGGTTAGGTTTAGGTTTAGGTTTAGGTTTAGGTTTAGGTTTAGGTTTAGGTTTAGGTTTAGGTTTAGGTTTAGGTTTAGGTTTGGTTTAGGTTTGGTTTAGGTTTAGGTTTAGGTTTAGGTTTAGGTTTAGGTTTAGGTTTAGGTTTAGGTTTAGGTTTAGGTTAGGTTTAGGTTTAGGTTTAGGTTTAGGGTTTAGGTTTAGGTTTAGGTTTAGGTTTAGGTTGTTAGGTTTAGGTTTAGGTTTAGGTTTAGGTTTTGGTTTAGGTTTAGGTTTAGGTTAGGTTTAGGGTTTAGGTTTAGGTTTAGGTTTAGGTTTGTAGGTTTAGGTTGGTTTAGGTTTAGGTTTAGGTTTAGGTTGTAGGTTTAGGTTTAAGGTTATAGGTTTAGGTTTAGGTTTAGGTTTAGGTTTTGGTTTAGGTTTAGGTTTAGGTTTAGTTTAGGTTAAGGTTTAGGTTTAGGTTTAGGGGTTTAGGTGTTAGGTTAGTGGTAGTAGGTTTAGGTTTAGGTTTTTAGGTTTAGGTTTAGGTTTAGGTTTAGGTTTAGGTTTAGGTTTAGGTTTAGGTTTAGGTTTAGGTTTAGGTTTAGGTTTAGGTTTAGGTTTAGGTTTAGGTTTAGGTTTAGGTTTAGGTTTAGGTTTAGGTTTAGGTTTAGGTTTAGGTTTAGGTTTAGGTTTAGGTTTAGGTTTAGGTTTAGGTTTAGGTTTAGGTTTAGGTTTAGGTTTAGGTTTAGGTTTAGGTTTAGGTTTAGGTTTAGGTTTAGGTTTAGGTTTAGGTTTAGGTTTAGGTTTAGGTTTAGGTTTAGGTTTAGGTTTAGGTTTAGGTTTAGGTTTAGGTTTAGGTTTAGGTTTAGGTTTAGGTTTAGGTTTAGGTTTAGGTTTAGGTTTAGGTTTAGGTTTAGGTTTAGGTTTAGGTTTAGGTTTAGGTTTAGGTTTAGGTTTAGGTTTAGGTTTAGGTTTAGGTTTAGGTTTAGGTTTAGGTTTAGGTTTAGGTTTAGGTTTAGGTTTAGGTTTAGGTTTAGGTTTAGGTTTAGGTTTAGGTTTAGGTTTAGGTTTAGGTTTAGGTTTAGGTTTAGGTTTAGGTTTAGGTTTAGGTTTAGGTTTAGGTTTAGGTTTAGGTTTAGGTTTAGGTTTAGGTTTAGGTTTAGGTTTAGGTTTAGGTTTAGGTTTAGGTTTAGGTTTAGGTTTAGGTTTAGGTTTAGGTTTAGGTTTAGGTTTAGGTTTAGGTTTAGGTTTAGGTTTAGGTTTAGGTTTAGGTTTAGGTTTAGGTTTAGGTTTAGGTTTAGGTTTAGGTTTAGGTTTAGGTTTAGGTTTAGGTTTAGGTTTAGGTTTAGGTTTAGGTTTAGGTTTAGGTTTAGGTTTAGGTTTAGGTTTAGGTTTAGGTTTAGGTTTAGGTTTAGGTTTAGGTTTAGGTTTAGGTTTAGGTTTAGGTTTAGGTTTAGGTTTAGGTTTAGGTTTAGGTTTAGGTTTAGGTTTAGGTTTAGGTTTAGGTTTAGGTTTAGGTTTAGGTTTAGGTTTAGGTTTAGGTTTAGGTTTAGGTTTAGGTTTAGGTTTAGGTTTAGGTTTAGGTTTAGGTTTAGGTTTAGGTTTAGGTTTAGGTTTAGGTTTAGGTTTAGGTTTAGGTTTAGGTTTAGGTTTAGGTTTAGGTTTAGGTTTAGGTTTAGGTTTAGGTTTAGGTTTAGGTTTAGGTTTAGGTTTAGGTTTAGGTTTAGGTTTAGGTTTAGGTTTAGGTTTAGGTTTAGGTTTAGGTTTAGGTTTAGGTTTAGGTTTAGGTTTAGGTTTAGGTTTAGGTTTAGGTTTAGGTTTAGGTTTAGGTTTAGGTTTAGGTTTAGGTTTAGGTTTAGGTTTAGGTTTAGGTTTAGGTTTAGGTTTAGGTTTAGGTTTAGGTTTAGGTTTAGGTTTAGGTTTAGGTTTAGGTTTAGGTTTAGGTTTAGGTTTAGGTTTAGGTTTAGGTTTAGGTTTAGGTTTAGGTTTAGGTTTAGGTTTAGGTTTAGGTTTAGGTTTAGGTTTAGGTTTAGGTTTAGGTTTAGGTTTAGGTTTAGGTTTAGGTTTAGGTTTAGGTTTAGGTTTAGGTTTAGGTTTAGGTTTAGGTTTAGGTTTAGGTTTAGGTTTAGGTTTAGGTTTAGGTTTAGGTTTAGGTTTAGGTTTAGGTTTAGGTTTAGGTTTAGGTTTAGGTTTAGGTTTAGGTTTAGGTTTAGGTTTAGGTTTAGGTTTAGGTTTAGGTTTAGGTTTAGGTTTAGGTTTAGGTTTAGGTTTAGGTTTAGGTTTAGGTTTAGGTTTAGGTTTAGGTTTAGGTTTAGGTTTAGGTTTAGGTTTAGGTTTAGGTTTAGGTTTAGGTTTAGGTTTAGGTTTAGGTTTAGGTTTAGGTTTAGGTTTAGGTTTAGGTTTAGGTTTAGGTTTAGGTTTAGGTTTAGGTTTAGGTTTAGGTTTAGGTTTAGGTTTAGGTTTAGGTTTAGGTTTAGGTTTAGGTTTAGGTTTAGGTTTAGGTTTAGGTTTAGGTTTAGGTTTAGGTTTAGGTTTAGGTTTAGGTTTAGGTTTAGGTTTAGGTTTAGGTTTAGGTTTAGGTTTAGGTTTAGGTTTAGGTTTAGGTTTAGGTTTAGGTTTAGGTTTAGGTTTAGGTTTAGGTTTAGGTTTAGGTTTAGGTTTAGGTTTAGGTTTAGGTTTAGGTTTAGGTTTAGGTTTAGGTTTAGGTTTAGGTTTAGGTTTAGGTTTAGGTTTAGGTTTAGGTTTAGGTTTAGGTTTAGGTTTAGGTTTAGGTTTAGGTTTAGGTTTAGGTTTAGGTTTAGGTTTAGGTTTAGGTTTAGGTTTAGGTTTAGGTTTAGGTTTAGGTTTAGGTTTAGGTTTAGGTTTAGGTTTAGGTTTAGGTTTAGGTTTAGGTTTAGGTTTAGGTTTAGGTTTAGGTTTAGGTTTAGGTTTAGGTTTAGGTTTAGGTTTAGGTTTAGGTTTAGGTTTAGGTTTAGGTTTAGGTTTAGGTTTAGGTTTAGGTTTAGGTTTAGGTTTAGGTTTAGGTTTAGGTTTAGGTTTAGGTTTAGGTTTAGGTTTAGGTTTAGGTTTAGGTTTAGGTTTAGGTTTAGGTTTAGGTTTAGGTTTAGGTTTAGGTTTAGGTTTAGGTTTAGGTTTAGGTTTAGGTTTAGGTTTAGGTTTAGGTTTAGGTTTAGGTTTAGGTTTAGGTTTAGGTTTAGGTTTAGGTTTAGGTTTAGGTTTAGGTTTAGGTTTAGGTTTAGGTTTAGGTTTAGGTTTAGGTTTAGGTTTAGGTTTAGGTTTAGGTTTAGGTTTAGGTTTAGGTTTAGGTTTAGGTTTAGGTTTAGGTTTAGGTTTAGGTTTAGGTTAGGTTAGGTTTAGGTTTAGGTTTAGGTTTAGGTTTAGGTTAGGTTAGGTTAGGTTAGGTTAGGTTAGGTTAGGTTAGGTTAGGTTAGGTTAGGTTAGGTTAGGTTCGGGGTGTACTTTTCGCCGAACCGGTGCCTCGCCGACTTCGAGCAGCTGCTCGTAGAAATCGGGGCTTTGGTTCGGCGGATGCACCCCAGACCCGTGCTGGTCGCCGGAGATTTTAACGCCAAGTGCGTGGCGTGGGGATCTCCGGTGACAAATGCACGGGGCGAGGAATTGCACGATTGGGCGGTGTCCATGGGGATGGCGATTCTCAACAGGGGATCGGTGAACACGTGCGTGCGGCAACAGGGCGGCTCTATAGTAGACATCACGTTCGCAAGCCCCGCCCTGGCGCGCCGTGTCTCGGGTTGGTGTGTGATGGAGGACGCGGAGACGCTATCGGACCATCGATACATACGTTTTGATGTCTCCGCGGTCCAGAACATACCACCGGCCGATCGCCGATCTCCTGCCGGAGAGAGCCCACGCTGGGTGCTGGGGCGGCTCGATAAAGAGGTGGCCAAAGAGACGGCGATAGTGGAGGCCTGGGTGGCCGGGTCTGCCCCTTCGGACGACGTGGACGCAGAGGCGGAGCGGCTCGTCGGTGCCCTCACCCGCATCTGTGATGCGGCCATGCCGAGGGCAAAGCCGTTTTCGCCACGACGTCGGGTGTACTGGTGGCGCGCCGAACTCAGCGACCTCCGGTCAGAGTGCATCGCGGCGCGGCGTCAGTACACGAGAAGTCGGAGACGGAGGGTCCGAGATGAGACCCGGGAACAGGATCTCTACGCGGCGTACAGAACCGCCCGCAAAGCGTTCCAAAAGGCCATCGCGCGCGCCAAGGAGTCCGCCTGGGAGGAGTGGCTCGAGATTCTCAACAGAGACCCGTGGGGGCGCCCCTATAAAGTGGTGAGGCAGAAACTTCGCCCCTGGGCGCCTCCCCTGACAAGAAGCCTCGAGCCACAATTCGTGGAGCGAGTCGTGGCGGCTCTCTTCCCACATCGGACTGATTTTCGGCCGCCGATCATGGCGCCGCCAGTCGAGGATGTGGAGGAGGAAGTGCCGCCGGTCACAGAGGCCGAGATTGGCGCGGCCGTGCTAAAGATGCGGGCGAAGAATAAAGCCCCCGGACCAGACGGGGTGCCGGGACGCGTTGTGGTACTGGCGATGGAGAAGCTGGACGAGAGGGTGAGGACCCTGTTCTCGGCGTGTCTGGCCGAGGGTCGGTTCCCTCGTGCCTGGAAGACGGGGAAACTCGTCCTCCTGCAGAAAGCCGGGCGTCCTGCAGACTCACCATCGGCCTACCGACCCATTGTGTTGCTGGACGAGGCGGGCAAGCTTCTTGAGCGTGTGCTCGCTGCTCGTCTCGTCAGGCACATGGGGACGATAGGGCCGGAACTGCACGACGCCCAATACGGCTTCCGCCGAGGGCGCTCGACCCTCGACGCCATCGCGCGGGTGAGGGACCTCGTCGAAGAGGAGGTCTCGCAGGGCGGGGTGGTGCTGGCGATATCGCTGGACATCGCGAACGCCTTTAACACCCTGCCCTGGGAGACGGTGAAGGAGGCACTAAACTACCACAACGTGCCCCGGTACCTTAGGCGAGCAGTGGCGGACTACTTCGTAGACCGGGCCATTACATATCCGGCCCGGAACGAGTGGTCCCGTTGGAACATGTCATGCGGTGTTCCACAGGGATCGATCCTTGGACCGCTCCTGTGGAACATCGGGTACGACTGGGTGCTACGCGGTGCCAACTTGCGGGGTGTTGACGTCACATGCTACGCAGACGACACCCTCGTGACGGCCCGCGGAGGCACCATCAGGGAGGCCACACTGCTCGCCACAGCGGGCGTAGCACATGTTGTCCGGCGTATTGAAGCGCTGGGCCTAGAGGTGGCCCTTAACAAATCAGAGGCCACCCTATTTCATGGGCCCAGAAGAGCACCGCCGCCAGGAACCGAGGTTGTAGTGGGAGGTACTTCCATCGCCGTCAAGCCCGCATTGCGGTACCTGGGCATAGTGCTTGACGGCCGATGGAATTTCAAAGAGCATTTCCGGCTCCTAGCCCCAAAATTGAAGGCAGCCGCCGGAGCGCTGGGGTCCATCCTCCCCAACATTGGTGGGCCGGGAGGCAAATGCCGCCGCCTATACGCCGGTGTGGTGCGCTCAATGGCGCTATATGGAGCACCAATATGGGTAGACGCCCTGAACGCCGAGAATAGGACCCTGCTGCGGAGACCGCAGCGGGCCATGGCAATCAGGGCGGCCCGAGCGTACCGCACCGTCTCTTTCGAGGCGGCGACATTGCTGGCGGGTACACCACCATGGGACCTCGATGCCGAAGTCCTGGCGGCGATGTACTGGGGAGGGGCAGAGGACCGAGCAAGAGGGGTTATCCCGCCTCCGGAGGAGACGAAGCGGCGGAGGGATAGGGCCCAAAACCGTCTCTTCCGGAGGTGGGAGGACAGACTGGCGGATCCAGCCGCAAGCCGCGATCTGGTGGCCGCCATTCGGCCCGTCCTCAGGGACTGGGTCGAACGCAGCTACGGTGCTCTCACGTTCCACCTGACACAGGTCCTCACGGGACATGGCTGTTTCGGCGAGTACCTGTGCCGGGTGGTCCGTAGAGAGCCCACGAAGGCGTGCCACCACTGCGGGGCGGCGGAAGACACGGCGCAGCACACCCGCGCGGAGTGCCCGGAATGGGCCGGGCCCCGCGCGACCCTGGAGGTGACGATCGGGTCGGACCTCTCGCTGCCGAACATAATTGATTCTATGGTCGGCAGCGAGAGGGCTTGGGAGGCGGTGGTTGCATTTTGCGACGCCGTCCTCACCCGGAAGGAGGCGGCGGAGAGGGACCGCGAGGATGATTCCCTCGCTCTTCCGATTCGCCGCCGGCGAACGGGCCGGCGGCGGTTGGCTTACGCCAACCGCCCGCCGCTCTAAAGGGGACCGTCGGGCGGGGGATCGGGGGATCCGCCGTCCGAACCCAGAGGTCCCGAGCTGGAAGGCGCTCCACGTGTTCCGGAGCGCCTGCAGCGGAGATAGGGGGAGGCATGAGGCCCCCCGGAGTCGGGCCCGAAAGGGCACCCGCCGACAGGGCCGCGGAAGTTGTCCGAAAGTGTACCCGTGGTCCTGTCCATGGTGGCGGAGGCGGAACACCCCAGGAGTTTTAGTTGGTGAGAGCCCAACATAACCACCCGTTCCCCCGAACGGGTGGTATACGGTATGTATTTCTCCTGGGTCAACAAAAAAAAAAAAAAAAAAACAAAAAAAAAAAAAAAAAAGGTTAGGTTAGGTTAGGTTAGGTTAGGTTAGGTTAGGTTAGGTTAGGTTAGGTTAGGTTAGGTTAGGTTAGGTTAGGTTAGGTTAGGTTAGGTTAGGTTAGGTTAGGTTAGGTTAGGTTAGGTTAGGTTAGGTTAGGTTAGGTTAGGTTAGGTTAGGTTAGGTTAGGTTAGGTTAGGTTAGGTTAGGTTAGGTTAGGTTAGGTTTTTTTTTTTTTTTTTTAAATAATCTTGGTTGGTTCTCTGTTTGGTTTGTGTTAGTTCCTACAGGTTAGTGGTTTCCCAGAGGGGGTAGGTGGGCCGAAGAGTGTCGCGATTTGATACGAATCTTCTCTCCGACCCACCTTTGTCGATTCTTAGGGGGGGTGGCGAGATGTATGTCTCGCCGCCCATACTATTGTGACTCTAGGGGGGGGAAGACTTAGATGAGAAGAGGGAGGGAAAACAATTGTGTTGCAGCATGAGACTAAAATTTTTGCAAATCAATTCTTAGGGGGACGGCTGATTGCCTGTTGGTCCCAGTGGGGTTATTTACAAATCTTATTATATATAGTGATACTCCTATAGGGTTATTGTGATATCCAAAATATTTACATGATTGCCTAATGGGCCATTTGTTCATTTCCAAAAAGGGGGGGGGGGACTCTACAAATTCTACTTATAACTAAGTTTAAACAATACAATTAGAAAATACAAAAGAGAGAGTGGATATAATGCAAAGATACTTACAGCTAAAAGTGGTTCACAATTGGTGCTTAATTATATTTACAAACAGGTGCTCTCAAGGCTGATTCGCTGAGGAGATTAAATACATATTGGGTTGCCAGAAGGGCTTAATTCCTTAAGGGTAATTAAATGTTCTCTTATAGGGGTTTGACGCTTATTATCTTACTTGTGGTTCACAATTGGTGCTTATTACTTATTAATTATATACAAACGGGTGCCACCAAGGCTGATTCACAGTGTTGGAAAAATTAATTACATTGGGTTGCACTTATCATAAGTACTTATATCTTCAGTGGTTATCGTTTGGAGGTGCCAAATAGGCGTTAATAACAATAGGGTTGCCAGAGGGGCTTAGTTCCTGATGGGTTATTAAATGTTCACATATAAGGGTGTAATTCCTGATACTTTGCTTGTGGTTCACATTGGGTCTTACGTTAATCTTATCTAGGGTTAGTTGTGGTTATACTAAGGGGGGTTAATTCTTAATCAATATATACATGGTGTGACCTCTTGTACATCTGGCGGTTTTTTGTGGTTCACTTTTTTTTTATGGTCTCTAACTTTATTCTTTAATAGTACATGCTCTTTTGTACCGGCTGTCTGTTTATGCTCTTTTGGGTGTTGCTGTGATTTTACTAAGAGGTCGGATGTTAAGCTAAAATATTTATTTAAGTGGTGCACAATTTGGTGTCTATTACACAAATAAATTATAGGCCGTACCGGGGTCGGCGCCGTCTCCGGTGAATTGGGGTGGGAGCGGGCTTAGGGCGGGGGAGCGGGAGACAGAGGCGTGCACGAGGCCACCTCTGCTATCTCCCCCTCCTTCCGCTTTCCAAGACCGCATCCCCACACCAGGCACCACCGACTACCGGTTAGCCGGGGGAGTCCTGGTGTCCAGACGGCTGGCCCCATTCCCAGAGAAGACGCCGACGCCGGCATCCATAAAGTGGTACGCAAATGGGGAATTAATGTTAAGCTTCTAACGACGAAACCAATTTACCTTGGTCCGCCGGTGGGAGTAAAATGTATGGCCTGAGGGGTCAGCTAAAGGTGGTTCTACAGTAGACGTTAGAGTCTTTGGAAATCGGTCAAGGGTGTGTCTGACCACAGGTTCAGACACACCCTTGGCCACTTGGAAGCAAAACGGCCCCCGGCAGACTGCCGGGGGCCGGTTTCGGGGGCCGGGGGCCGGGGGCCGGGGGCCGGGGGCCGGGGGCCGGGGGCCGGGGGCCGGGGGCCGGGGGCCGGCCGGGGGCCGGCCGGGGGCCGACCGGGGGCCGACCGGGGGCCGGGGGCCGGGGGCCGGGGGCCGGGGGCCGGGGGCCGGGGGCCGGCCGGGGGCCGACCGGGGGCCGGCCGGGGGCCGGGGGCCGGTCGGGGGCCGGTCGGGGGCCGGTCGGGGGCCGACCGGGGGCCGACCGGGGGCCGACCGGGGGCCGACCGGGGGCCGGGGGCCGACCGGGGGCCGACCGGGGGCCGACCGGGGGCCGGCCGGGGGCCGACCGGGGGCCGGGGGCCGGTCGGGGGCCGACCGGGGGCCGACCGGGGGCCGACCGGGGGCCGACCGGGGGCCGACCGGGGGCCGACCGGGGGCCGACCGGGGGCCGACCGGGGGCCGACCGGGGGCCGACCGGGGGCCGACCGGGGGCCGACCGGGGGCCGACCGGGGGCCGACCGGGGGCCGACCGGGGGCCGGCCCCCGGGGGCCGACCGGGGGCCGGCCGGGGGCCGGTCCGGGGGCCGGCCCCCGGGGGCCGACCGGAGGCCGACCGGGGGCCGGTCCGGGGGCAGACTCACCCTCAACACTTATTGCACATCCAAAAACATATCTCCTCTCCGTCCGAACCGACAAGTTGGTCCCTTGCCAGAAAGCGAGTATATGGCCTGAAGGGTCTAAGATGGATTTATACTGGTCGTTTACTTGGCCATCGTAACCTGGTCCCTCTTACGGAGGTAATGTGACCAGACGGGGGGTCTTGTAAACTGGTCGGTGCGGAACGGAGTACAGTGGGGTGCGCGGTCGTCGGAGTCGCCATCCGACCGTCTCGTGACCTGAAGGGACACGAGTACATCGGTCGGCGAGTCCCACGGTCGCGCCATACAGGGTTAATTAATTCAAAATGACATCAGTGATTATTCTAACATAGGTTAAAGTTAGGTGCGCGAGTGCGGGAGCCGCCGGCCTGCCGTCTTGCGCCCTGAAGGGGCACAAGTTCGCGGGCTGCGAGTCCCGCACTCGCGCCTAATGGGTAAAATTATATACAAAGAGTTTATTCCATTCCGAATGCGGGGTGAGCTATCACAGGGTCGCCCGCCAACTTACTGAGCCCTGAGGGGGCTCAAGTAAGTTGCCCGGCGGCCCCGGCTGTTACTCCAAACAAGTTAAGTAGTCAGGCTACGCCGTAGAGTGCGCGAGCGCGGGGCGCACCCCCACATCCGAGTGCCCTGAGGGGGCTCAATCGGTGCGGGGGCGCATCCCTCGGTCGCGCCGTCGAGCGTATCTGACACTAACCATGTATGTATGGCGCCGGATGATGCTCCTCGGTCCCGACGCTCCGCCGCAGGGGTCCACCGTCGCCCGGCCGCGTGAGCGGCAGGCAAGGCGCAGGCAGCGCCGGCGGCAGCGCGCGGTGAGGCGATGGAGACAGGGTGGCGCCGGCGGGGTGTTTCTCCAGATGGTCGCGTGGTTCTCCGTGGGGTGGCCGCAGGGCGGCCTAAAGCCGTTGGTCCCGGGTGCACACGCACTACCCGGGACAGGTAACTACCACCGCGTGTGCGTGGTTGGGGAGGCTCGGGCGCGCGCGCGCTGCCTCGAGTATTTGAGTCACTGCGCGCATGACTATTTCCATGGTCCGGCTCGCACACGCGCGAGATCGGACAGGGGGAGTCCACTGCGTGTGTGGTTTAGTGTTGTCCTCTTGGGGTGGCGCATAGCGCCTTCTATCTTCCGCTTTCCTTTGTAAAACTCACATGGGTGGAGTTCCCATGGTTAATATTTGCCATGCTCACTTGGGTGGAGTGCCCAAGGTTTATTAAATCTCTCACAGGTGGAGTGCCCGTGGTTTGTTCTTGATGTTCTCGAGGGGAGGGCTAACACTGAGTAGTGCTCGGCCCTAATCACTGTCCGGTGATGTGTGTCGCACAATGGGGGCGCAAAGCGCTGTCACTATCACACCCTGTACACTGGGTGGCGTATGATACACTGTCACTTCACTGTAATCCTGTGTGGTTGCTTCACTTATCGATATTGCGTGTATCACTGTTGGAGTACTGAGTCAACAAATTTGTGGGGCGCTTGAACACTGTTCGGGTGCGCTGCAAGCAGCGGTTGAGTCGCACTTAGGGTGAGTCGCGAGCCCAACAAAATGGCGGCGGCCATATGTCGGGGGCCGGGGGCCGGGGGCCGGGGGCCGGGGGCCGGGGGCCGGGGGCCGGGGGGCCGGGGGCCGGGGGCCGGGGGCCGGGGGCCGGGGGCCGGGGGCCGGGGGCCGGGGGCCGGGGGCCGGGGGCCGGGGGCCGGGGGCCGGGGGCCGGGGGCCGGGGGCCGGGGGCCGGGGGCCGGGGGCCGGGGGCCGGGGGCCGGGGGCCGGGGGCCGGGGGCCGGGGGCCGGGGGCCGGGGGCCGGGGCCGGGGGCCGGCCGGGGGCCGGCCGGGGGCCGGCCGGGGGCCGGCCGGCCGGGGGCCGGCCGGGGGCCTAGGCTCGGTAGGAGCCTTGGTGGGCCCACGTGGCCGAGAGCTCGGGACGCGACCGTCCTCGGCGAGCTCTGGCTCGCGACTGGTTAGGTTAGGTTAGGTTAGGTTAGGTTAGGTTAGGTTAGGTTAGGTTAGGTTAGGTTAGGTTAGGTTAGGTTAGGTTAGGTTAGGTTAGGTTAGGTTAGGTTAGGTTAGGTTAGGTTAGGTTAGGTTAGGTTAGGTTAGGTTAGGTTAGGTTAGGTTAGGTTAGGTTAGGTTAGGTTAGGTTAGGTTAGGTTAGGTTAGGTTAGGTTAGGTTAGGTTTTTTTTTTTTTTTTTTTTTTTTTATTAAATAAAACTACATTTCCACGGACTCTTGGTCCATGCTTTTTTTAGATTTGTTTCTATTGTTAGATTATTTTTTTCCTTATGCTATTTTTTCTACGTACTCCTCATCACGACACTTATACTTCTTCTTGGGGGTTGCCTCCTCAACCAGTTTCCTCCTATGCGCCAGTATGTATTACTGATTGCTTTCACTTCGACCTTCACTGGTTGGAGAGGCAACCCCCAAGAGTACTATTACTAGATAGTGCTAAAGTTCCTGTTATATATGTACATAATTTTTTTTTTTTTTGTTATATGTATTTTTTTTTTTTATACTTTTTTCTTTTTTATATATATATCTCATGCTTTTTTTTTTATATATATATATCTCATGCCTTTTTTTTTTTATATATAAATCATGCCTTTTTTTATGTATATATCTTGTTTTTTTTTTTTTTTGTTTTTTTTTTTACTTTTTTTTTTTTTTTTTTTAACCCATATTTATAAACTAATATACTTATATTTAATAACATGCCTTTTTTTTCCGTTAATTATTATTGTTTTTATACATTTCCTTTATTTACTCTTTTACATCGACATGTCCACACCTAAAACAGCAATGTCTTCTCGAGCTGGTCTCCGTGGTTTACGCTTGTCTGCCGGCTGATCCTCCAACCCTTGACAGCGCTTCCATGACCGGTGTATCTCTGCTGCGTATTGCCATTTTTAAGTTGTAGTCGATGATTCCCTGCTCGCCCGCCGTCTCCGCGCGCCTGATGAACCTGCCCGTCGCGTCCCCGCCGTCGTCCGTGTAGTACACACAGCTGACCGTGTGACGCGACACCGCGACCACCGCGTGTGGGACGCTGTCGTGCAGTTGCAACTTTCTTCCCGTTGTGCGGATTATAACCACCGTTTCGAATGTCAGTCCCTGTGCTTCGTGTATGGTGAGCGTGCGCGACCCATTGCCCGACCCGTAACCCTGGTTGGTCAGGGTTTCCTTCTCGACCTGGGTGTGTACCAAGTATAGGGTGTTGGGAAGGGTTTTTGGTATCTGCGCACCTGAGTACCTTTTCAGCTTCAGGGACTGCACCAGAGGTCTGGATGAGTATATGCCACTGTAGATTTCGTTGAGGGCATACGCAACATCCATGGGGTTTCTGTGCGTGCACAACAGTTCCTGGTTGATAGTTGCCACCAGGCTTGGGCGATTGTATCGCAGGCGAAACAGGTTTTCCCTGTCGATATATGGGAGTTGGTTTATGTCACCGATGAGGAGCATTTCTTTCGCGCCAGTGATCCTTGCTGCCATCACTATGGCCCCAAAATGGTTCATGAGAGCCTCGTCTACCATTAGCCGGTTGCACTGCTTCTCCGGCTCTCTTAGACCATTTACTAATATTGAGGCCATTGTGCGCACTTTCGTCTTGGCGTCGGCTCCTACACGGTGGGCCAGCTTCTCCCTCAGATCCTTCGCCGCCTCGGTTGTTGTGGTGACTATTATGTCACCTTCTTCCTCGAAGTGGCGAACGACCCAGGTGGTTTTACCGCATCCCGGGACCCCGTTTACCCAAGTTATTTTCGGTACCTCCCAGTTTTCAAAGATTTTGTTGTCTTCACGACTGCCTGAAATGGTCTCAGCCATTCCGAGGATTCTGTCGTCCAACATTACCTTTGTGCACCGGGCGGTTACTACTATGGGGTCTCCTCGGGGGACTTTGAACTTTATTTGGCCAGTCTTCTCAGTCGCTTCCTCGTCCAGGGCCACAAAACCGGAGGTCTCGTTGTATGCTGCCATATACCGACTCATTTCGTTCCCGTTAATGACTTGGGAGGTGTCGTTGTTGTATATGGAAGCATCTGCCTCCTCGAGCCTTACCTTCAGCAGTCCCATGTTTCCTAGATGAAACGCTTGCAGGATGTCCTTGCATGTCTTAGTGTTGACATCTCTTGTTGCCTTGGTGACTGCTTGAAACTCGAGGAACGCGTTGACCATGTGATCCCGTGGCCCGGTCGCTGGAATAACTTTTGGAGGACTGACTTGACCAAAGTCGGCTCTTGTGCGGGCGACTGTTGTTGGTTTTGTTATGGGGGGGCTTGTGGCGACGGCGGTTGTTTGACTTCTCGCCGCTTCCAGTTTTTTACCCTTTGATTTCACTATGTTGGGTATGGCTTTTGCGGCTGCGCTTATAGCATCCACGAATGGTTTTAGCAGAGATCGCGACTGGGTTCTCTCCTTTTTGCCGGATTTGTCCTCCTGTGCCGCGAGTTTTTCTTCTGCTGTCTTTTGTTGTAACCGTTCGGATCCGCTAAGCGAGCTCGCCATGTCGATTTGGCCTGTCTCCACACCGGGGTTTGGTTTTTGTATTTTGAGGTAGCTGAGGTTTTCTCCTCTGTTCTCGTACGCTACCACCTCATGGTTTTCAGAGGCTTTAATGCACCCGACGTGGTCCGAGACCTCCCCCTTTTCGTACTCAATCACCATGGCGTCCACGCTTATTATCCGAGGTGTTACGGTGGCCTCTCTCCCCGACTCTCCAAGCTTCATGAGCACTGAACATGCCTGCGCGAACGGAGTGTCATCATCGCTTCCTTCGAATAGTGCTATCGTCTTGTTGTGCGACCGCACCAGTCGACAGCGATGATTACCTATCTCTATTTCCTTTAGCGCGTTGAATACTCTGCGCTTCATGGTCACTTTGGATGTGCTGCCGTTTAGTAGGGCGGCTAGGCCGGGCGAGATTGTTACCCGGTTTCGAGCTCTGGCGCAGCAAAAGCATATACCGAGTCTTTCGGCGTTGCTATCCATGAAGAGGGCCACTCCTCGGGTCCTTAGTTGTGGTTGCCCGCGCTCCCCGCATTCCAGAAGTTGTTCTTCACTGGTGCGGCGTGGGGTGGTGGTTTGTTGAATGTCCGGGGTTGGGTTGGTTAGGGTTTGTGTTACTAATGGGGTTTGAGTTAATTGCGTTTGAGTTGTGGGTGCCGAGGTGCCGGTGCTGTTTCTTTTTGCTGCGATACGGAAGCAGGCCTCTGCGTACTTTAGGAAATGCGGTCTTTTCTCGGCGTCCGCCAGGATGTTATGCAAGTCCTTCTTTTCCAGTTTTGTGTCTATGCGAGTCTCTGCATCCACACGAGCGGCCAAGAAACGAGGGCAGTCCAGGATTACGTGCCAAACTGACTCACTGATGTTGGGGTCGCACTCGCATCCGGGGCTGTCTTTCAACTTGAACCGGTGTAAGTACTCCGCTATCCCTCCATGCCCCGTCAATACTTGCACCTGAGTGGGTGTCAGTTTCGTTGCTCTCACTATTCGATACGCCTGATCGACGTCCGGGAGGAACGTTTTCGTGACTGACCCTGTGCTGGAGGATTCGTATATGTCCTGCCATTTGCGGATCGATTCCTCACGTATTTTCCTCTTGACATAGGATAGGGGGATTTTGTTGTAGTCTGGGGCAGTGTTTGTCCTTAGTGCTGCCGCTTTTGCGAGCTCGTCGGCTCTCTCGTTGCCGGCAGTTCCCACGTGTGCCCTCAGCCAGAAGAAGCGGACCTGTCTTCCCTCGGCCCTGATTTCCCCTACGCATTCTTTGATGGCCTTTGTTAGTGGATGACTCACCTGGGGGTTCTTCAGCAGGTCGAGTGAGGATCTTGAGTCACTCAGTATGTTTATTGTTTTATCCCTGCTGGATTTCGCTGTTTGGATCGCCCTGTACAAAGCATAGAGTTCCGACTGGAATACCGTGCAGGATGGGTCCAGGCCGAAGATGAAGCTTTCTCTCTCCCGACTGTCCTCCCACCATGTTGCTGCGGCTCCCACTTTACCCTCGATTTTACTACCGTCCGTGTATACTTGGGGGCCGGTGATTTGGTGAGAGTTTATGGTTGCTGCATCCATAGTTTCAAGGAGTTCATATTCGATTGATATGAGTTTGGAGGGGTGGGGACTATCCAGGTAATGTACCTTTCTCTCGAGTTCCCCTCCCGGCGGTAGATAGTCATGGGAGAAACTCTTCTTCACCCTGTAAAGGCTGGCGGCCTCCTGGATTCTCAGGTCCAGTGGAAGCAGGCCCGACAGGACGAGCGCGGAGGTGAGCGACACCGTGCGGTACGCCCGGCAGATCTTCTGAGCGAAACCTCTTTGCAACGTGTTGAGCTGAGTTTTTATCATTTGCAGCTCCGTTGCTTGAGACCACGCTGCCGAGGCGTACATCACTATAGGCTCTATTACTGCGACGTATATGGTTCTTGTGATTTCGCTGTTGAGGCCCCAGGTCACCTTTGCCGCACACGCCAGCTGCTTGTATATGTCCGCAGCTTTCTTGCAGGTGGCAGTCACGTGTGATTTAAAAGTGAGACCTCGATCGATTGTGAGACCTAGAAGTTTTATTTCGTCTACAAGGCTTAGTTTTTTGCCAGACATGTGGAGTTCAGGAGTGTCGTACTTAAGCTTTCTTGTCAGTATCATCGCATTTGTTTTTTGCGGAGCAAAGTTTAGCTTGTTCTGAGTTCCCCACTTCACCACCTTGTCCAGGGTGTTGTTTATTGTTGTTTCGAGGTCGCCGACTGAGTGGCCCGAGAACACCAGGGCCACGTCGTCTGCGAAGGCTTGGCAGTATATTCCCTCGCCAGTGAGTTCGTGCAGCAACGAGTCGAGAATGATGTTCCAGAAGGTCGGTCCTCCGATTGATCCTTGGACGCAGCCTTTGGTTGTTTCCTTCTCGTATGTTGCTCTGGCGTAGTTGACTTTGATTTTGCGGTCGCTTAGGTATGAGCACACCATTGCGTATAGGTTTTTGGGACACCTCCTCTTTAGCAGTTGATCTTTTAGGGCAGGCCACCACGCGTTGTCAAAGGCCCCCTCTATGTCCAGGGAAATAACGATCGCTATCTTTTTCCCCCGGACTTCCTCTTTTACGTGTTTTAAGAGATCATAGAGGGCGTCCTCGGTTCCGCGCTGCGGCATGAACCCGTACTGCTTTGTGGAGAGAGTAGGAAGGATGTGCCATTGGAGGCGGCCTACCATGAGTTTTTCTACTATTTTGCCGAAAACGGACAGTAGGCCGATTGGTCTGTAGGACTTTGGATGGGTATAGTCGTCCTTTGCTGGTTTGCGCAAAATGACTACATGGGCTGTTTTCCATAGCTTAGGGAAGTATGACAGCGACAAGCATTTGTCGGCTATCGCCATAAATACTTCTTTGGCGTTTAGGATTGCCTCTATGCAGATGTCCGCCGTCAACCCGTCCGATCCAGGGGCTTTCTTGGGATTTAATGCCTGCAGCACTAGATCTAGCTCCGCTGGTGTGAATGGTGGGTCGTCTTCCGACAGCTCTGCAAAGTCCTCCGACGATTTCCCTTCCGTTAGCTCCCGGAGTTTTGTGTGGATTGGCTGGTCGGTTGCCGCAGAGTCGTCCGGGTAGAATGTTTTGGCTAGAAGTTCCGCAGACTCGTCAGGAGAAAGGGTTTCCCCTTGCGCGTTCCTTAAGAGAGAGTCTTCTTGTCTCCTAGCTGTTCTTCGGATTACCCTGTAGACGCCATCCCACATGCTTTCCTTCTCCTGTGTGGTACAGAATTCCTTCCAGCTCTGTGTCTGTGCGTCTTCTGCTGTGGATGCGTACTCAATCTTCGCCTGTGTGTACTCCTCGATTACTTGTTGTCTTCTGGTGGGTGCTGCATTTCGTATCCTCCTCTTTTTCCGCAGAACCTCTCTCTTTAGTTTTTCGAGAGTCTTAGACCACCACGGGGGCACTGCTACACCTTTCCATGATCCTATTTTTGGGATAGTTTCGTCGCAGGACTCTTTAATTAAGCCTGCGTATGTTGTGACGAGTTTGTCTAGTTCTGCGGGAGATCCCACGTGTTTGATTGTCTCAGGAGTGATGTTATTGTCTACCAGGGATGTAGTGAAGTGTGTTTTGAAGTCCGACCATTTCGCCTTTTTAGTGTTTAGGTTAGGTTAGGTTAGGTTAGGTTAGGTTAGGTTAGGTTAGGTTAGGTTAGGTTAGGTTAGGTTAGGTTAGGTTAGGTTAGGTTAGGTTAGGTTAGGTTAGGTTAGGTTAGGTTAGGTTAGGTTAGGTTAGGTTAGGTTAGGTTAGGTTAGGTTAGGTTAGGTTAGGTTAGGTTAGGTTAGGTTAGGTTAGGTTAGGTTAGGTTAGGTTAGGTTAGGTTAGGTTAGGTTAGGTTAGGTTAGGTTAGGTTAGGTTAGGTTAGGTTAGGTTAGGTTAGGTTAGGTTAGGTTAGGTTAGGTTAGGTTAGGTTTTTTTTTTTTTTTTTTTTTTTTTTTTTGATCTTGATTGTTTTGACATTTGTTTGGTTTGGTGTTTATTCTAAGTTAGTTCCCTGCTTGGTAGGTGGGCCGAAGAGTGTCGCTATTGGATACGAAACTTCTCTCCGACCCACCTTTGTAGACTATGCTATAGGGGGGGTAGCGAGTGTGTAAGACTCGCCGCCCCGACTATTGTAAATTACGGGGAGAGATTAGTATGGAGGGGGGGGTAACAATATGAGACAAGGTGCAATTTCCCCCCGATCTCATTTGACCGGGGGGGGGACGGCTGAAGGCCGTTGGTCCCTTTAACATTTTGCCGCTTGGGCATCTTACAACTAAGTGCCTTCTTGGCGGTGATTACAAGTCTTGGGGGGGAAATGGGAGGGCGTATCTACGTTACTTAACCTAAGTTTAAACAATACTAATTATCGACCGAAGGACTGACTCTATACAAAGCAAAAAGACCTTAAATTTAGTTCCCTTCGTGGGTAGTGATTTACATCTGCGATCCGCCGCGAGACGCCGCCGGCGCTCCAGAGTTGGTCATCTTGACCGGCTCTCTAGGAGCGCCGACGGGGCCCGGCGGCAGATCGCCCCTGGTGCCAGTGATTACAAATTATTCAGTGATATTCATCTGACGATCCGTCGTGAGACGTCGCCAGCGCTCCAGAGTTGATCATCGTGACCGGCTCTCTGGGAGCGCTGACGGGGTCTGACGGCAGATCGCCCTGGTTTACAGTGATTACAAAATATTTACAAATTGATTTTTCCTAAGGCGGTTCACCAAGTGACCCCGCCCGCCCTCCAGAGTTGGTCTCCCCGACCGGTTCTCTGGGAGGGCTGACAGGATCAGTCGGTGGACCGTTCCGAATTAAAGTGACGACAATTTATACAGTGATTTCCATGAACTTACAATTTTGTTTAACTCTAAGCGTGGTTAGTGGTTAGTCGGGTTAGTGGTGATTAACAAAGTGATAGGGGTTAGTGTTTAACTATTTATATTATATACAGTGGGCAGCTTGGGTATCTGTGGTTACCTCTTTTTATTAAATGAATATCTTTTGGGGCGCTCGCTCTTTTGCGTCGGGTGTAGTGGTTGCCATAACAATGAGAAATTTGGTTATCATATAACAAAAAGAAAAAGACCGTACCGTGGTCGGCGCCGTCTCCGGAGAGATTGGGGTGGGAGCGGGCTTGGGGCGGGGGAGCCGGAGACAGAGGCGTGCACGAGGCCACCTCTGCTATCTCCGTCTCCGTCCGCTTTCCAAGACCAGCCCCCCACTCCAGGCGTCACCGGCTACCGGTTAGCCGGAGGCTACCTGGAGTCCAGACGGCTGGCCCCATTCCCAGAGAAGACGCCGACCCCGGCACCATCAGGTGGTACGCAAAACAAGATAAAATTGTGAAACCAGTATAAGCTGACCCGTCAGTGGAGGCAAAGTGTTTGACCAGAGGGGTCCAAGTAAAGTGGTGATTAACAAAAATGACAGAGTTATTTTATATTGGTCAAGCGTGTGTCTGATCCAACGATCAGACACACCCTTGACCAATTTTGAGGGACTTAGAAAAATTGGGAGAAGGTGATTTTACAAGTTAAGCTACGGTGAGTTTTCAAGATGGGTGTGCAATCTCCACTGACGGGGGGGGGGGGGGGGCCCAAAAATTTTTGCCCCCCCCCCCCGGCCGGTCATCGACACATGAGACCTCGGGGGGGGGGGGGGGGGGGGGGGGGGGGGGGGACGTCCCCCGGGGGGGGGGGGCGACTTTTGTCCCCCTGCCAAACGTCGACCCATGAAACTTGCCGGGGGGGGGGGGGGGGGACGACTTTTGTCCCCCTGCCAAACGTCGACCCATGAGACTTGCCGGGGGGGGGGGGGGGGGACACTTTTGTCCCCCTGCCAAACGTCGACACATGAAACTTGCCGGGGGGGGGACGACTTTTGTCCCCCTGCCAAACGTCGACCCATGAGACTTGCCGGGGGGGGGGGGGGGGGACACTTTTGTCCCCCTGCCAAACGTCGACACATGAAACTTACCGGGGGGGGGGGGGGGGGACTTTTGTCCCCCTGCCAAACGTCGACACATGAAAATTACCGGGGGGGGGGGGGGGACTTTTGTCCCCCTGCCAAACGTCGACACATGAAACTTACCGGGGGGGGGGGGGGGGGGGACTTTTTTGTCCCCCCCCCCCCCCCCCGACGCCCCACGAAACTTTTGTCGGGGGGGGGGGGGGGACTTTTTGTCCCCCCCCCCCCCGACGCCCCACGAAACCTTGTCGGGGGGGGGGGGGGGACTTTCATATGTCGAAAGTCCCCCCCCCCCCAGACCGGTCAAGACTGTATCGGTCCCCCTTAGAGAGGCACAGCCTGACCGGTCACCAACTTGCGCCGACCTAGCTGTCCATACAAACAATATGGCCTGAGGGGCCCAGCTATGCCGGTTACAGAGACCAGCGAAAAATATATATACGAGAGGTCGTCCAAACAGGAAGACCCCTCGTACCATACAAAGTGTTTGACCTGAAGGGTCTTATAGGCTGGTCGGCACAAAATTTGGTGAGTGTGTAGCGCTGCTGTCGGAGACTCCGCCAGTGAATTTTTGGGCCTGAGGGGCCACAAATAAGGCCGACGGAGGGTCCGGCAGCCGCGCCAGCAAGGGCTAAGGCCCAAACAATTAGGTGCGTGGCTTCCTTATATAAATTAGTGTTATTGGCGCGAGCAGCCGCCGCCGCCTCATCTTACGTCCTAAAGGGACGTGCATGGGCGCGTAGCGTGTCCCATACTCGCGCCTCCCAGGTAAAATTATATTGGGGCACTTTTGGCTCGCACAGAAGGTGCAGTGTGGTGCGCGAGTGACGCGCCCGCCGTGCCGTCCCAGCAAGCCTCAAAGAGGCTTAGCCGGGGCGGTCGGCGGCCGCATCGCCCGCGCCAATAAGGAGGGTCATGAAGTGGCCCTCCTGTCTCAGGGTACCAAATGTACTTTGTGTTTTTCGTGAGTGCGGCCCCCGCCGGGCCGTGTCGGCGAGCCCTGAAGGGGCTCAGTCGGCGCGGCCGGCGAGGGCCGCCGTCACGCAACCTTACACTATGGCCACGCACCTATTAAGTGAGGTGATCGAGTGCGGGGGCCGCCGGACAGGCCCGCCAGCCCTGAAGGGGCCTGGCGAGCGTTCCGGCGGCTCCCGCAGTCAATCCTAATAGTCTAAAATGTGTCCCGCCTCGTAGAGTGCGCGACCGCGGCCACGTCCCGCGTCGCGGGCCCTGAAGGGGCTCAGCGTCGCGGGTGCGCCCCGCAGTCGCGCCGTCGGGGGCGGGGTCACTCCGACCGTATGTACGCCAGGTGCTGCTCCGGTGTCCCGTCGCTCCGCCGCAGGATCCGCCGCAGCTCGGCCGCATAAGCGGCAGGCGAGGCGTAGGCGGCGCCGTCGGCAGGGCGCGGTGAGGCGATGGAGGCTCGATGGTGCCGGCGGGGTGAGTTACTCGCTGGGTGTTGTGGTGCTTCCTAGCCGCGAGCGGCTGGCATACGTCCCGGGTGCACACGCACTTCCCGGGACTGGTGATAACCACCGCGTGTGCGTGGTATGTATGGCTCGGGCGCGCGCGCGCTGCCTCAAGCATCATTAAGCCATGCGCGCATGGCTGGATCCGGCGTCCGGTCCCGTGCACACGCGAGACCGGACCAGTGAGGCCACTGCGTGCGTGGTGAAAGTCAGGTGGGTGGGTAACCGTCGTGATTAACCAGGTGATTATCTCATTCCTTATGCTGCTCCCTTTTCTCAAGTGTTTTAACTGTTATTTCTCCCTATGTCCTCTCCTTGATATTACCTCATTGTATTATCCAGTATAATGTTGTTTCCCTTGTATCGCATCCGTGTTTCTCCTTTCTTTCCCATTAGTGAAATTCCTTGTCCTCTCATATGTTACTTCCTGGTATAAGTGTTTTCATATCCTTTCTTTGGTGTTAATTGTTTCTACGTGTAGTTGTTGTTGTTCCT
The DNA here is from genome assembly GCA_963506565.1 of Tachystola acroxantha. Lineage (NCBI taxonomy): Eukaryota > Metazoa > Arthropoda > Insecta > Lepidoptera > Oecophoridae > Tachystola > Tachystola acroxantha. Next base: position 14,502,104 of record OY735879.1, read on the forward strand.
TTCCCTTTAAGTGTAGTATCCTTGCTGTATATCGTGGTTGCCATTATTCTTGTTGTGGTCCATCAGGTATTGGTGTAACTCTCAAGTGGTATGCTTGGTGATATATCTATGTATGGCGAGTCGTAGTTGACTGCTAGGCAACTTGGTGTCCCTTCTGATTGCCGTGGTATGCGGCAGTATGTATTGGTGTAAAACTTCAACTGATTGGACTCACATTTACATTTGGGTGTCCTTGTTAATCCTGGCCGGCTGTCACATGGTGTGCGCCGTGGTATGCGGCCGCACTTGGTAAAACTGTCACTTCACTGCAATCCTTGGTTTTCACTTTCACAAATTGGTGTCCTTGGTTGTACTTAAAGCGCTTTATTTGATTCACTAGGCGTATCGCTATTTCTAGCACTTGAATCGCCGGCCAGCGAGCCGCGAGCCAAAATGGCGGCCACGTGTCACTTTGACAGGAGGGACCAAGTGTCAAAGCGACATATGAGGGGGGGGACGCCGCCCCCCGAGAATTTTTGAGAAAATTTCGGGGGGGGGGGGGGGGGGGGGGGACGCCCCCCCGGGGGGGGGGGGGGGGGGGGGGGGGGGACGCCCCCCCCGGGGGGGGGGGGGGACGCCCCCCCGGGGGGGGGGGGGGGGGACGCCCCCCCCGGGGGGGGGGGGGGGACCGCCCCCCCCGCGGTCATGTGTCGGCCGGGGGGGGGGGGGGGACCTTGGCTCGGTAGGAGCCATGGCAGGCCCACGTGGCCGGGAGCTCGGGACGCGACCGTCCTCGGCGAGCTCTGGCTCGCGACTGGTTGGTTAGGTTAGGTTAGGTTAGGTTAGGTTAGGTTAGGTTAGGTTAGGTTAGGTTAGGTTAGGTTAGGTTAGGTTAGGTTAGGTTAGGTTAGGTTAGGTTAGGTTAGGTTAGGTTAGGTTAGGTTAGGTTAGGTTAGGTTAGGTTAGGTTAGGTTAGGTTAGGTTAGGTTAGGTTAGGTTAGGTTAGGTTAGGTTAGGTTAGGTTAGGTTAGGTTAGGTTAGGTTAGGTTAGGTTAGGTTAGGTTAGGTTAGGTTAGGTTAGGTTAGGTTAGGTTAGGTTAGGTTAGGTTAGGTTAGGTTAGGTTAGGTTAGGTTAGGTTAGGTTAGGTTAGGTTAGGTTGGGGCTGAGCGATTGCGCGAGCGTCGCAGGGAGTGGACTACCTGGCGCAATACAGTTCCCACATTTTGTGGGGCCATAGCCAGCCACTCCAAGACCGTAGTGCGTGGTGAAGAACCACATCCTACCCGAGGTAGCCCTGTTTCTGCTAAACACTACGGATCTAGGCTGGAGAGCCGATAAACACTCCTGAGTGTGGTATGTGCGCAGCGCACTCAGTACCGGGCCGGGCCGACGAGGTCGATGTAGCCCAGGTAGACCCAAGGGCCGGCACCGGAAAGCGGTCGGCGAAGTAGTCAGGTATTACCTTCTACTTCGGCGGGCGCACTGCAAACCTGATGTTCGTTTCGTTGATGATGGCACAACCCAAACAGAAACTACCCCAGGAGGGTACCGGTTCTGCCGGAGAATCCCTCCCCGAGCGTGGCTCGGGCTGCCCCTTGTATTCTGGGGGGGGCAAAGTTGCGTCGGAGTCAACGAGAAGAAACCCTGGAGAGGAGAACCCTTTCGCGAGGCGGGACTCCATCTTGCGGACCCCGCCGAGGAAAGAAGCTGCCGTAGGACCGCCTGCGACCACAGAGTGCGACGCGGCGGCGGCAGACACCGGACATGACATCACCGCTGTGTTTTGCACGGGGTCAGATTCTGGCTCCGTGCAGACCACAGCGAGCCTGGACGAGACTGAGGACAGAGGGAGGATGGCCCGCGACAGCAGTGCCGCCAGGAAGAGGCAGCGCGGCGAGACCAGCGCGGCTGGCTCGGACGACTCCAGCGAAGGGTCGATCCCGCCGCCTTTGAAGGAGCCCAGGACGGGTCGAGGACGACCCCCTGCCACCGGCCATTATGTCGGCCTATCTCGTGCCAAGGCCGAGTTCATGAAGGCCAGGCAGGAAGAGAAGGCACTTCAGGCGGAGGAGGAGATAGTTGAGATGTCTCGCCGCGCTCGATGGGCAAGAGCCAACTTGTCCGTATCGGAGTCGTCGTCGGTGGACGACGCTCATGGTGAGAAGTCCGCGGATGCGCTGAGGGGCTTGCTACTCAGCAATGCGGACATCATCGTGAGCGTCGCCGCCAAATCCAAAAACCTGAAGGGCACGATGCAGCGTGCCCTGAAGGACTCGGCGAATGCAATTAAGGAGGCAGCTGCGGCTCTGCATAGTCGCACTGCCTCCACCGAAACGACGAGGCTGCAGGCCGACAACCTTCGCCTGCAGAACGAGCTCGAGGAGCTTCGAAAGGAACTCGCCGAGCTCAGGGCGGATGTGCATCGGTCCCGACAAGGCCCATCTCCCGGCCGAGCCCCGGAGGTGCCGCTGTCGGTTACACCGACGAGACACGCGGGGAGGAGCCCGAGGACAGCGGCAGTTGTTGCTCCACAGGGCATGGAGTCAATGCTACGCGCAGTGATGGACCAATTTGGTTCCTTGAACGCGCGTTTCCAAGCCCTGGAGGAGCGACTGCCGCCGGAACCGCGATTACGGCCAACTTTGGCCGCGGATAAAGGGGCGCCCAGGCCGGAGAAGATTACCGCAACGGACCCGCCCAAAGCGAAGGAGACAAGTCGAAAGACGAAAAAGAAGGCCAAAAACAAAGCCAAAGCGCCCGCACCGGCAATGACGACGGCACCTGCCGGCCCTGAGGGACTGCTGCCCTCACGTAAACCCGCGGAGGAAGCATGGAAAGTGGCTTCCCGTTCCGGCGCCAAAAACAAAAAGGCACAGAATGCCAAAGTGCCCACCCCGAGGGTCAAGCCAGGACAGCCTAAGACCGCAAAGATCCGATCACCCCGTTCATCGGCCATCGTATTGACTCTGACGTCAAAGGCCGGTGAGCGGGGAGTGACGTACGCCACGGTGATGGCAGAAGCTAGGAAGCGGATCGACCTGAAGGATCTCGGAATAGAAGGCGTCCGCTACCGCACAGCCATCACCGGGGCTCGTATCTTGGAGGTGGCCGGCGCAACTAGCGCGGATAAAGCTGACTCTCTGGCTACAAAGCTAAGAGAGTCCCTCGGGGAGGACAATGTCAGAGTATCCAGACCCGTGAAGTGCGTGGATATGCGCGTCACGGGTCTGGATGACTCGGTGACAAAAGAGGAGGTGAGGGCAGCGGTCGCCAAGGTGGGCGGCTGCTCGCAAGAAGCCATCCGGGCCGGTGAGTAGGGTATTATTGGGCATTTCAAAACACATTCCATTCCTTCGCAAACGTTCGTTGACACTCACGTTGCTCGGATGATCATGCGTTTCGAAAAACCCAAAAACACGCTACCGTAGTATGACAATTTTCATGGGATCGTAAAAATGTTACGAATGTCTGCAGATTAACGGATATCGTTTGCGTTGCATACGCTATTATGGAACATGTTCGTTAACGTAACACTGTTAACAGACGTGTTGGTTGTAGGATATAGGTGATAGAAATAAATAAAATGTTAACATACCCAAATTTCTCTGCTGATTGATTCACAAGTTCATAACTACAACATCTAGATCTTTTTTTTTTTTGCTTTCCGTGCGAGGAGAAAATCCTCATGGATACACCGCGCCCGTACGCGATAGCATGCCCGACTTCACTGAGAAGGTGACTCAGTGACCTACGGACTAAAAACTCCCCGATCTAGATGGAGTGTCTATAAAGTCACCGAGACCCAAGTCGATGATTACCATATTAGTTTTTTCGTCAGAATGCGAATAGTCTAGAAATAACAAAGGATCATTCCATCATGGACTCGATATGCCAATGTCTAAAACGCCATCTGACTACTCAACCTCAAGGACGGTCATCTTCTCGAGTTGGTTGGTTTTAGAACTCTGCTCTTGTCACACAACACAAAGTTTAGAGTTCTATAAAGTAACTGTTTTGTTTCACTAGATCTTTCAGAATGTCTATAAAGTCACCGAGACCCAAGTCCATGATTATCTTATTAGTTTTTCGTCAGAATGCGGATAGTCTAGAAATAATAAAGGATCATTCCATCACGGACTCGATCTGTTAATGTCTAGAACTCCATCTGACTACCTCAAAGACAACCACCTTCTCGAGTTGGGAAGAGTTAGACCTCTACTCTAATCACATAACACACACTTTTATAGTCTTATTCGTATAACATAACTGTTTTGTTTCACTAGATCTTTCACAATGTCTATAATGTGACCGAGACCCAAGTCGATGATTATTTTATTAGTTTTTCGTTAGAATACGGATAGTCTAGATATAATAAAGGATCATTCCATCACGGACTCGATCTGCCGATATCTAGACTTCCATCGAACTACTCAACCTCAAATACAATCACCGTCTTGAATTGGTTATGATTAGACCGTCGACTCTAGTCATACAACACAAACATTTCAAATTATCTAATTATTATTTTAAGTTCTTCATCCTGAGTTAACTGCACTTTGTAAGCGGACTATACACTGAAAAATTAAAAATACGATTCAATAACCAGTTTGGTTGCGTGAACGTTTTATACAATATTTGTCTAAAAACACTATAGATATTAGCACACTGAACATTGCACTAAAACATATGGTAAAATATTACTGTGTATATGTGAGGGTCCTCAAATTGTATGCCATCGACATTAATGCGAAAATCTGCAAAAATGAATGTTGAAAAGCTGTAACAAGCATCACATTGATATGTACTAGGACAAGTAGATTGCACTATCAGAGTTTGGAGTGCAATTTTTGTTATACTATCCCCAGCTCCCTAACATTACATCTATAGTTAATGTAAGCATTGTCACTGACAACAACAATTTGTCAGCGATTGTTCTAAGTACAGTCAAACGTAAAAATGTATAAACAAGGTATATTGTTGAATACATTTTCAATTGAATACGAGTATATACTACATACAACAATTTATTTGACTACATTTTAAAATCATTATAAATGTATTATGTATATTTGCAATAATACTTGTAATAATAATATTTATTTATTTATTTCATTAAAGATCAAAATCCCAGCGCCTTTACAGGTTTTCACCCAAGTCGACGATGGTAACTTAATTAATTACAATTCACCCATTCACCACTAAATTATATAAAGCAAAGAGTTAACTATGAAGTAGTAAACTCACTTAGATTCATAACATCAGACCTATCCTAACCAAATGTGCGGTAGGTTAGGCTGCGCATAAGCTGAACGTCTTGAGCGCGATTCCCACAGAGAAAGTATTTGCTATGCTTCACATTTAAAGTGTGATAATAATAATAATCAAAATGAATCAAAAAGTTAAATAAAAACATTGAGTTTTTATTACAAGGTTACATATTTTCCCAATTGACTGTACATCCTTAGATCAAAATTGCTGACAGACATTATAATAAGTAAGCTGCCTATACTATTTTTGCTGCATCAACATTGGCGCACCTCGTGTTAGGTACGTGTAAATCATGTCGTGCAGTGGGTGCTATAATATATGTCTACATTAAGATAATATACTTATATACGATACATAGCTTACTATAGGATTTAAATAGATCATAAAAGGTGAAAACAATTGTACATTTTCATCTTACAGAAAGTAAGTAACCATCTTCTGATGAGCTGTCTAATAAATCTAATAGTGAAGTCGTATTACCTGTATTTATATAAATCGATCAAAAAGTTTGTACTAGTAGTATTTGCTTTTATGAGACTGAAATGATTTCATAATACATTAACATAATCTTGCCTGTTTGCGATACTTAAAATATATAGTAACAGAAATATTATAGCATCACCATGTGCGACAACCTTTTGCCACGCATGTTGCGCAAACCATTTTTGCTAAGTAAAAGGTTATGCATAAAGCATGTTGTACAGCGGATGTTATAATTATTTTTACCTTAAGATAAAATATCGCTTACTATACAATCCACATGAATCATCGCATAAATGGTGAAGACAATGTACATTTTCATCTTGCTGAACAGAATCATCATCTGATGAGCTGTCTAATGCATCTAATAGTAAAGCGGTATACCTGTATACTATAAATCAAACAAAAGGCGTATTAGAGCAGGCTTTCAAGAGACTGATAAGATTTCATACCTGTTATCTTATCTTATCTGTTTCTGATTTCTTAATATATTATCGTAACATAAAATATTATAGCATCACCATGTGCGATATCCCTTAGGTATTCATGTTATGATATGTAAACGGTTTAATCATTGCAACATATTATAAGTACAGTCAAACATAAAATCTTTTTATAGCATTCTTGCAAAATAATTTTTTTTATTGTTATTCAGGTTATTCAAATGCAGACACAAATTCTTCTATAATTAATTACCTATCAATAATGTTTGTTTCATAAAGTCTTTCAAAGGACTGTATATAATTTTTCGGTAATAACACAGTCATGTTTGAAACATTTGTGAAGATTGATTAGTGACGATAAAAGTATAAAATACATTTCACGAATTCTCTAATAGATCTATAATAGGTAATATACAATTTCTGCATGCCTTAAGGTAAACTGGAAGAAAATGCCGCAAGGCATTAAGTTCGCTCGATACATAAAATGTAACAAAGATTAAATAAATAAATAATATATTATTTTAATATTTTATACATACATAATTATGTGCTCGACTGTATCCTCAAAGAAAACGCTGACGGAAGTGCAATACGATGTGCGTTTAGTGTACGGTTTCAAATTAATTAGGTCATTGCGACACATTTTCCTTAAATATATTTAAAATATAAATTATGCTTATTTAGCACCATGTAAGGTGTAGTAAACCTTTTATTCATAAAAATGAATTCAGTCAAAGTCAAAGTCAAAATAATTAAAATATTAGAAATGAATTATTAAGAAGTAGAAACGAATGAATAAGATTACTTGACTGGTTACGATATACGGTTGTAACATAACACGTTTATCTGTTCATTACTTGTTCTTAATATTATTAATGAGCTCTATGTTGACCTATAAATGAATATTGTATCAATAAGTTATTGCGACATAAGGAAACATCGTGAGGAAACCAACAAAACACAGCATATTCTTGTGTGCGTGCAAAATAGGGTTGGACTTTTTACAAAGTGGATCATCCCTTTAGAATTATAAAAGATCCTAATAAATCTCTAGCTAGCAAACTCGTATGTAATATCTGCCCTGAGTTAATTAACCATTCAAACGCAGAAAAAATTACGCGTATAATAAGAACGATGTAAAGTCCAAAGTGTTACACTTAAAAAAAGTATGATCAATAAAATGTTGACGACCCCTGTCAGCGTCACCCGAAATTCGTGTTTAAATGGTGCTAACGAATTAGCTCATCCAAATTGTCTTCAAGTGAACTTCAGCAAGGTTACTCTACCCTAAAGTGAAGAAGTGCTCGACCTAGTACCTACCTAACTAAGTATTTTTTGTGAAACTCAGAATCCGGTGCATCTAAATCATGTAAGTACGTAAATCCTACTACTGTTACTGATTTATTTTTTTATTTCTTGTAAATATGTCGCTGACGAACAATCAGGGATAACTCATGGATCGAACACTGATATTCCTAATAAAACACAGCACCTCTCTGAATGTAGAGATTAAATTATTTATTTTACATTTTATTTCATTTTACAGGTCTGACTCTGAATATTACGTGCGCAAGAACGTGAACACAGCGAAGTCAAGCCACGAAGAACCTGCACATCGGTTCGCAACCCTCGACTCCGATGACGATGAACGAGTGTAAGTTTACATTAAATATATTAGGTGCTATGTTAATGTAAACATTACGCGATCATCATTTCGATATGCTCTATTCGAATCCATTATGTCTAATTAATTTATTGTTACCCCTTTCAGAAGCATTCGCGGAACACCCAAGTCTAAATCGGTGACAAAGAAGATCGCTGCTGCTCCGAAGCGGAAATCAAAAGCAGGCAACGCTCCTGCTCCTGCTCCTAAACGTGCTACCCTTGACAACGAAAGACAAGCCTTCACCGAGGTCTTTGACAGCGGTGACGAAAGTGAGGCGAGGAGTGCGAGAAGTATCGCGTTGGAGAGAGCGAACCTTACGTCAGCGCTGTCGCGGAGGGTTGCCGACGGGGTTCTGCGGAGATACCAGCAACTGGAGGGCAATTTGTTTGTCGAGGTTCGGGTGTACAACACCGCGGATATTGCGAAAGTGGACCCTAGGAACCGACACGAAAAAGCGAGCGTAAGCCTAAAATATCGCGTAAGTGATGACAGCCCAGAGTTGGAATCACTAAGAAACTTTTTGAAGGAAGTGAAGAAAAAGTTTACGGAAGAAGGAAAATTTTTTGCAGATCGAAAATAGATGAAGAACTCTAAAATTACTATAATTTATATTTCCGTACAAGTATTTATAAATTAAAATTCAAATAAATATTACTTCATACTATTTGTACATTATAATATCATTATATTAAACCTATACCATTATGGCCCACAAATCCGTTTATTGTACGGTTTGTGATCAATCAATTAAAAGCAAGGCTTTTTCAGGTCATCTAAAAAGCATACAACATAAGAACAATAATGCTGTACAAATAAATGAAAACATTGATAAAATTCAATCTGCATTTAGAAATCGCATTGCATCATACCGTTTGCGACATCCATCACCTACTAGACGTGGGAGTGAGAACGAGACAACTAGTTGTTTGCCAGTTGAATATCTAAATAAACTCAGTTCGTTAGTACGTCAGCTATTCGACGCTAGAATCAGCTCTTACAATGCGATAAAGGTAAATTTAGAGCTGTTTTCTGAATACGCTTTACCAAAAAATGATTCAAAGGAAACAAAGTCTTTCAATACGGAAAATATAGTTCTATGTCGAAATTATGATTTTAAAGAAGTATTTCGGAACATGAAAAATATTATTTGTAAAAAAATGGATGAGTTTCAACAACGAGATAGCGGTTGGACTTTTCTAAGAAATCTGTATCTTGAAGTAAATATTAACAAATACACTCCGCTGAGGGCTTCTAGTTTTATCGCTTTGCCGAAATTTTTAAAACATAAGCGATCATGTGTCAATATAAAAAATTATGATAATTTCTGCTTCTTATGGAGTGTGATAGCATCTCTTTTTCCTGCAAAAAATAACCCGAATAGAGTATCCTCTTATCCTCATTTTAAGGATATACTAAATGTGCAAAATATGAGTTTTCCGGTTTCCCTTTCTGATATAAAAACTTTCGAAAAAAATAATCGTAATGTGAGTGTGAACGTGTATGGTATTAGTAATAACAAACATATTGTCGGACCGCTTTACAAAACGCACTGTCGGCAAAATCATCATGTTAATTTATTACTGCTAGAAAACGGATCTCGTTCACATTATTGTTTAATTAAACATTTGAACATTTTATTGAGAACACAGTTAACTAAACATCATGGTAAAATATACTTTTGCGATGACTGTCTGATGTTTTTTGACAGCGAATGTAAATTAAATTCACATGTATGTGGTAGTGTCGCGACAGTTCTTCCGAACAAGGGGACCATAATTCAATTTAAGCATTTTGAAAGGATGCAGCATATACCTTTTGTTATTTACGCTGACTTCGAGTCATTTTTAGAGCCTTGTACGAGCGACACTTCCACCTCTACATTCACAACTACAACTCAAAAACATGTTCCAGCAGCTTTTGGTTATTACATTGTGTGCTCATATGACAATACCCTCAACCGATACAGATCATACAGAGGTCTTAATTGTGCCGAAAAATTCACTGAGTATCTTCAAATCGATATTATAAAGATTCATAAGATATTGAACACTAACAAACCAATTGTATTTACCGACATCGATTTACAAAATTTTAATAACGCAAAAGTCTGTCATATATGTTCGCAAATGCTTTTTGACGAACGAGTCCGCTATCACTGTCACCTGACAGGGGTGTACAGAGGCGCAACGCACACCTACTGTAACATTCGATTTGCTTTACCTAAATTCATCCCGGTCTATTTTCATAACCTATCAGGCTACGACTGTCATTTATTTATAAAGGAACTAGGTGATATGAAAGGTCCATTGAAAGTGGTAGCTAAAAATAAAGAAAAGTACATATCGTTTACAAAACTATTCATTACAGAGGACGGAGGGCTAGTACCTGTTCGTTTCGTTGATTCATTCAATTTTTTAGCTACTAGTTTACAAAAACTCGCAGAAAATTTAAACAAAGAGGATTTTATACATCTATCACGATTTTTTTCAGATCCACTGCAATTTGATTTAATGCGATGTAAAGGGGTGTATCCGTATGAATATATAACTGGCTGGAACATATACAAAGAAACTTCTCTACCACCGCGAAAACGTTTCTTTAATAAGATAATGAATGAAGATATACCTGAGTCTGACTATAAACACGCCTTGAATGTATGGAACATATTTGGTTTACGCAATTTAGGCGAATATACCGATTTGTACTTAAAAAGTGACGTATTATTACTAACAGATATCTTCGAAAGTTTCAGGAAAACTTGCACAAAAAATTATAAATTGGACCCATCGTTTTACTTAACAGCTCCAAGTTTAAGTTTTGATGCTATGTTACTTAAAACTAAAGTTCAATTACATCTTATTGATGATTTAGAGATAATTCGTATGATACAGAGCGGTATACGCGGAGGAGTTTGTTTATGTTCAACTCGGTATGCTAAGGCAAATAACAAATATTTATCTCACTATGACCCGGACAGTCGTAGTAGCTACTTAATATACATAGACTGCAATAATTTATATGGATTTGCTATGTGTGGTTATTTACCGCATTCTGATTTTGTTTTAATGAACCAGTTAGACATTAATAACCTCAACATTCTAACAGTGCCAAATGATTCCATGCATGGTTATATTTTAGAAGTGGACTTAGAATATCCAGAATACCTCCATAATTTACATAATGATTTTCCTTTTTGCCCACAAAAATTCAAACCTCCAGGCTCAAACTCTTCTAAACTTATTCCAAATTTATACGATAAATATAGATACGTAATTCATTATATTCATTTAAAAACGTGTATAGCAAATGGATTAATATTAAAAAAAATACACAGGGTAATAAAGTTCAAGCAAAGTCCATATTTGAAGGAATATATTGATCTAAATACAAAATTAAGGCAAAGTGCACGCTCGGCTTTCGAACAAGACTTTTTTAAATTATTGAATAATAGTATCTTTGGCAAAACTTTGGAAAATGTAGAACATCGGGTTGATGTAAAGTTAGTCAATCAATGGCAGGACAGTACCAATATCACCAAAAAACAATATACAGCCAATAGATACATATCGAGACCGAATTTTCATAGTGTGACAATTTTCTCAGAAAATTTCGTAGCTGTTCAAATGAAACCTGAACGAGTGGTTTTAGACAAACCGATTTACATCGGTTTCACCGTTCTAGAGTTATCCAAAAGCCATATGTTTGATTTCCATTACACTGTTATGAAACCATACTACAAAGACAATATTAAATTATGTTATACAGATACAGATAGCTTTCTATATTCTATAGAGACAGAAGATATATATAAGGATATTAACATGAAATTCAAACCATATTTTGATACCAGTAATTACTCGGTTAATAATTTGTACGGAATCAAATGTGACAACAACAAAATTCCTGGTTTATTTAAAGATGAGTTCGGCGGAGAAAATATAGCTGAATTCGTAGGCTTACGATCCAAATTATATTCTATAAAAACCGAAAATTCCGAGATTAAGAAAGCAAAGGGTGTAAAAAAATGTGTTGTTAAAGGTTTAACACACAATGACTATAATAAAGTTTTAAAAACCAACGATGTCATTAGAAGAAAAAACATTTATTTTAAATCGTTGAAGCATGAAGTATTCACACAGGAATTAAATAAAATAGCGCTTTCAGCTAACGATGATAAACGCATTATATTAAAAAACAAAACGTCGACCCGTTCTTGGGGTCATTATCAGAGCACATTTTGAATTCGCTTAACGTATTTCACTAATAAAATTGTATTATAATTATCTAAGATGGCCGAGGGATATTTAGCCGATATTATAATTCTGAAACATTCTTATTATTACTCTAATATTGAAATAACAAGCGGACTCTGGCCAATTAATGACTTCTTACCACAAATTTATGTGAAGCTTGAAAATTACTGTATATTTTGGTCTCCAGAAGAATGGGAAACTATTTATAATGAGTTTAAAATGATCGGACAATATAAAAGTAACTATGACTCATGTCAGTATAAGTTGTATAGACTCATGTATTGTGATAAACGATGTCCTGATTATTATGTACACCAAGTATTTTCTGCTATTAATATGTATGGTCACTGTATAGATATAAGATTGAAAAGTCTAGAAATAGAATACCTAAAGGTAAAGCCAACTGTGAACAAAATTCAATCTGTGCTTACGAATACGTATTTATCGCCATCCAATATTGAGACGTTATTGGATTATTACACTAACGATTATTCACTGGTTGAAAAAGAAATGGCTATTCTAGCAATTGATTGGTTCACAAAATTTGTATTCAATTGACTATAATAATTGTAAGTACTTAATTTAACGATAAGATTTCTATAAGTATTACTTAAATAATGTAAAATATGGTTGATAAATATATTATTTTAAAGGGTACTCAGTATTTTTTTTCGTTATATAAACCTATTCTAAACCATTCATGACATTCAGTAATATAATCACACACAACAATAATTTGCAAACCACATCAAAATAAAATCACTGACGCTTTGCGAAGAGCCTCGCTGCGAGTACCTTGGCATGTCTAGACAAGTTTTTGATGACGAAGCTCATTCGCGCGATTGGTGTGTGCTAATAAATTAATTTAAGTAGTCAATATTTAACACTCGAAGAGACGATACAGAGAGACGATAATTAATAATGTCGGCTAACTCAACTCGCAACTATTATCCAAAAGCAAACTATATAACAACACTGTCAGATACAAGACTACCTAAGTTCTCTATAAAGATTGAAGTGTGCAAATTCACGGAGAAGGAAACAGTTATTGAAGACCGCACCGTAACCCGAGCCAACTACCTCGTCTACGATAACGAAGACCAAGTAATGCAGTCCGCCACGCATACGTTATTTTTAATAACAAGGGAATTGGGAGAACGTGCAGACAGCAACTATGTAAGTATCCTATTTCTAAACTTAACTTGTTTTAATAACGGAAGTATTGTTATAGATGCTATTGCAGGTTTTTTATATGAAGCGATGTGGGTTGTAATGTTTTATATAGTAATTGTTAATATCTCTTGTTTCAGGTAGCCACAGTCTACGAACAGCAGTGTGAAAAAAAATAGTTCGACATTAGCATTAATATGAAGTGATATTCTGTAGTAACTAATTAGTAAAAAATGTAAGAGGTAATTGTAATTTCTTAGTTCACTTAAATGAAATAAAATGTTGTTAAAAAATTGGTTTTATTATCTATACTTAACTTAATATAGGAAAACATACAAAGTTAAACTTACGCTACATTAAACATAATAATATGCAATATTGGTATTTACCAAAGATAATTGTTATCAATGCACCATTTTTTTATACATATTGCATTTTTTAAAGCACAATATTTTTTATGAGTTAAGCAGTTTAAGTAAGTTGTAGAATTACAGTATTTTTTATGCAACGTTAATAAATTAGGACATCCATTTTCACCCACGTCTGTAATTATTGAGCAATTTTGACATAAATCAGCAATCCATTTAATTTTCTCTTCACCCTTAACTATTATCTTTTTATAAGCTAATACAGGTGAAATTATTCTTTTAAACTCACGATAGTCGATGTAACCTTCTCTCCATAAAATACCTCTGTTTCTTTCTAACCAGAGAATACCCTTTTTTTCTTCACAAGATAAGTTACAAAAAGAATAAGGAGGTTTAACTAGAAATACCTGGGTATATTCTTGTGTAGCCAGAGCCAGTTCTTTAATTATAAAATTATTATTGCAATCAGAAAAACCTTGTATATCAACAATTATGCAATCTTGATTCATGATATCTTTTTTACAATATTAGTTAAGGGTTTATATTCAATAATACAATCGTTTAATATAAGACAGTAAGCTGTAGTTTGATCTGGTAAGGGAGTATCTGTTTCCAATTCCAACCGTATATCCACACTTCCTGTTTGTATTATTTCAGATTGTCGACTACAATCTATTAGATATAAGGGTGCCTTAGTTTTGAAATCGTTATAACTTAGCAACGGATCAGGTCGACGTCCATAATAGAACTGTTGAAATTTTGCGTATTGCTCATATATTAAAGCATAATTATTATTAGCATAATCAATGTTTAAGTTTTCATATGGAAAATAAGTTGAATTCAGAAATACTTTAACGTTACGTAAATTACAATGGTCAAATTGAGACATATCTTTAAGTATCTGATTTTTACGATCAGTTTGTAAGCCTAAAATTACAAACCTAGGTTTCTCAATCTGTGAAGATGTTTTTATCGACCAAGTATGTTTTGAAGTTTGAGGTAATAAAGGATATTCGTACAAATCCCAATTTCTGAATACTAAATTAATTGCACGGTCCTTTTCTAAATGTCTAAGCAGGTTAATTCTTTCACGGTCGGAAACTTTTATGTGAGGAACACGCCATACTAATTTAGTAATCTCAATATCATGAACATATTCTCCAGCGCCTAATTTTAAACAATTCAAATTAGTATTACTACGAATTAGGATGAGTTCATGTTTACAATTCATAATTATTTTATTATAGTCCTCAGCGAAACCTAAAACTTTGTTAAGAGGTAATGATACCGCAAATTTATTTCCCGAGTTTGATGATCCATCGATATTCCACCCCCAACATTTAGATATTTTAGATTCCCCTTCGCTCATTGACAATAGAGCTTTCATAGTCGTAGTAACTCCAGGTTGGCGAACTGTGTCAATTACAACTCCATTGATTTGGTATGAAATCGATTGAAAAAGAAAAAGTACATGATTGTTTGTAAAATTAATATGACTTAATTTTGCTTTGGATTCTCTGTTATAAGCCTGTACATTTCCTTCTATGTATAATGTACTGGCAGAAGGTAAAACATATAAGTCCTGCTGATTAATGGGTATGCGGATCTCATCGTTAATATTAAAACTGGTGACGTATGGATTATACGAATGAAACTCATAACTTTCGATGGAATTGTCATAAGTTGGCTGCTCTGTTATATTTAGGATACTCATTTTAAACCAATAAGTTTGAGAAATTTCACGTTTTCTTTTGTAAGACCTTTTTTAGGTTTTATATTTTTCTTAATTTGTTTAGAAGGTGTTATTCCCTCAACAGCACTATTTGTACTATATTTTTTAATGACAGATCGCGAGTATTTAAGAAAATCGATCATTGTTTTTTTTGAGATGTAAATAGAGTTGAATTTCTTCGTTTCGTAAATTAACTAAGTTATTGTTTACATCCAATATTCTAATATTGATAGAGCTTATGTTTTTACGATTTACAGGAAAATATATTATATTTTTAGGTACTTCGATAATTCTATAACCTGGAGGAACATTTGGTGCAAATTCGTGAATAATATGGCTAGTTTTTCCATTCACATAAGATCCACTAACTATATCACAATCAATCCTCAGCACGGTTGTCGACAGAATGCATACCGGATAACTAGATTCGTGTATTATATTAGCTTTTAGAGTTTCTTTTCCAAAACCTAATATTTTATTTAACGATCCTTCCTTTTCAAAATGTATATCTTTTGAACAAAAAATAGTTGTTTTTAATGTGTTGTTATTGCATTTCAATTTAAATACACAATCCTTAATATGTTCCTTTAAGTAGTCACTAATATCTTGAAGTTCGTACGAACCTTCTGGAATTTCTACGACTCCGTTTTCACCATACCATACTTTATTATTTCTGCTATCTATATTTGGTATTGAGTTGAATGCCGAAAAATATAAAAGACCGCACTCATAATCACCATCGAGTTGTAAAGCAGGGGAATAATTAGTTGTCAAAGATGACTTGGTGTCAGATATTGATAGCGTGAAGTTCATTTTTGTAATGATAACTATAAATATGATAACTTCATTTTAAATGTCTTTTCCAAAAGTTTTTTAAAAAATTTAGACATAGATGACCACAGTTGACGGAATCGAAACTTTGGTAATTATTGTAATTATAAAAGATGTCACTAATATTTTCTAAATACTTAACAAGTTCCAACGGAGGTTTCAAATCCCCAAAACTATCAAAGTACTCGCAATAATTATTTAGTTTAACATAGGCTACCCAGTGCGTTCCATTATTGTTATGATCATCTAAATTGATGATAGCACACTCTACTTTCTTTGGTTTATGCGGCAACTTATCTCTCATATAAACACCTCTAAAGTATGGGATTTTTGTAGCATGTTCAATAATATCTATATTAGTAAGAGCACGCCTAGGTAGCCTATGATTCAGTTTTTTTTTAAATTGTTTAGAAATAATCCACTTCCTTTTTTATATGGTTTGATATATAGACCTTTTCCTAAGGCAATAGATTCCATCATTTTATTATGGCGTTCCGATTCCCTTAGGTTCTGTTTAGATGACTTATAATCATTAACAGCTTTCGCAACACCTGCCGCACCTCCCGCTAGCGCACCTAAAGCCGACAAACCAGCAAATATGGGGATTAAAGGTAGTATACCTCCAGTTTTTGGAATGGGTATTACACGAGGTAACCTCACTCTTGATGTTTTTGAAAGTAGTTTTTTAGCTGCAAGATATGCATATTTTATAGCAGATCTGTGATTCTTAGGTTTCTGCTTTCGTAATTGTTTACGTATTTTTGATACGGCGGTTTTAAATCCCGTAATACCTGCACCTGCTTTTAATTTAGTTTTCATTACTTTGTTTACTAACCACGAGGCAATTTTTTCTCCTGTGCGTGAGTCTTTCGACTTAACCCTTTGTTTAGCCATGTTTAGTAGTTCTAAATCCGCCTTATGACGGTCTTCTAAATTCGAATACTTGGAATATGCTATATCGTGTTGCATACAAGCGTTATCTAACGGATTAATACCTTTATCACCCCGTAACAATCTTTCTTTTAGTCTAGTACCAGGTCCACAATAATTGTATCCAGGTAAATGTAATTCAAATGGTAAATTATTAATTACACTATTGAGAAGTCCTCCTCCTTCAATAACCATCAAATATAATGATCTTACAATAAATACATACACGTTATATAGGTTTCATACAATAGATTTTTTATTAATCCAACTATTTTCAGTATCATTAAGACCCAACCATTTTACAAACAATTGATTACCCTTCCTTTTTAAAACCTTTTCCACCAAGTATATGTCACCATTCATCGTTTTTTGAAGCTCCTGTTCATAAAATGTACCCAAAATCATTTGTTTTCGCTGATCTTCAATTCGGTAAGTAATCGGATTAGTATTGTTTACTTTTGTAATTGTAAATATTTCAGCGGACCAATTTGGAGTATATCCTTTTTGAAAATCTCCTTTATATTTGCTAATACGAACATGATCTCCAACATTGAATTTACTACATTTTTTTATGATAGACATCTTCTGTGACAGTTTAATGTTACTCATGATAGTAGATTCATTGTTGTAGTTTACGTCTATAGGTTTATAGTGAGTTATTCGATGTACAGTATTATTATAGGAGTTAACAATGTTTTCTAAAGGTTTTCTAAACCAATTATAATTACCAATATAACTAAAATACTTATAAAGCCTGCCTTTCAAAGTCCTAATCACTCTTTCCACAATGGAAGCTTTTTTAGTTGAGTATGTAGAATAATGATTAATTTTGTTTGAAGCCATCAGATTTTGAAATATATTATTATAAAATTCTTTACCTAAATCAGTCTGCAAATTAACAGGTATTCGACCAGAAGAAACAAGTATTATATTAAATAAATTCGAAATTTCCGACTTAGTTTTCGTTTTAGATGGCATTGCCCAAACAAATTTAGAGAAGGCATCTATTATAACTAAAATGTATTTATAACCTTTGTTATCCTTTGCTAAACTTTGCATATCAATTAAATCAGCTTGCCATAAATCATCAATACCTTTTAAACACACATACCGTCGAATGAAGTTTTTTCTTGCTGCTCTATGAATTTCATCTACAACTTGTTGTTTACTCATTTCATTACCTACACTTTTGGGATCTTAATGATTGAATCTATATCAGATTTCGTATAATAGTAAGTCTGCAGATATTTTTTGATTGTAAATGTTAATTTGTTCAGTTCGTCTACTATTTTCTGACTTGTCCAAAATTGATTAATAAATTTATCAACATATTCCTTATTCACAGCATCGTCAGCTTCTAATGGGATGCTAACTCCTTTTAATCTCACTGAATTTATATTAATTTCGCCATCTTCGATTTTTAATAAATCATCAGTTTTCAATTGTACTGATGTACGCAAACGCTTATGAACGTGATGACCGAATTTATCGATATTCATTCCCCTCAGAACTGCATTAACCGATAGTTGATAGTTGACTGTCTTAATATAGAAAAATCCGACATATAAATATTTATTTAATTAAACCACTTTCACGTAATTCTTCAATGATGGATATTATTTCATTATCTAATCCAGTGTTACCAGCATCTCGAGAAGCTACCAATAACTTTAACCGATTAACCAATTCATTGGGATCATCCCAATAAACATAATCCACGTTTGGATTAAGTTTCTTAATTACAGACAATCCGGATCCTTGCGACATGCTTTCCGTGCTAACACAATTTTTAGCTAATTTTATGAATAGAGGTCTAATTATCTGCGTATACTTTCTTCCCTTGTTACTTTTAATTGGTTTTGAGGGATCGTAATCACGACGATGAGCATTAGTAACTATTAACATTTTCTTATAGTTAAGTCTGTCATCTTCTTTTATTAAACTTAAATCTGGTGATTTTTTAAATAACAGTTCCATTAGCCCTAAAGTTTTAACGTATGGTTTTCCACCAACTATAATATGGTAATCATTTAAAGACACTGATGACATTCCCATCATAAGTTTTCCTCTTTCTCTTCTCACACCGAAAGGAATATTTTCATCGACGATATCTGACATTGACCATGATGAAGGACGTGGACTAATACTTTTGCTAGTTTTGAAAGATGTACCGCTTGTATCATGTTTGGAATCATCACTATCACTTAACTCGTCATCCTCCTCAGTTTGAAGATCAGACGTATTACCTTTTACAGGAGCATCATAATAATTGCTGTCATTAGAACTACTATTTCCATCATAAGGATAATCATCATCTTCTGATACATGATCGCGAACACCTTTTTTTACTGTATGTGTAGGGGTACGACTGACCTTTCTCTTCATAATTTTATTTATTTTTGGAGTTACTATTTCATCGCATGTCTTAGAATTCTTAATTGATAACTGTTTTAATGGATCTGTTATCGGTTTTAAAACGGACTCCATGACTATATCATTATTAGTTTTGATGTCGCGCATTATTTGAATTTTCTTTTTAAGTGATTGGGTAGATTTCAGAACCTGTTTTTTCAACTCCTTCTCTTCGTTCATACTTTATACTTTAGCACTATACTTTACAGCGTTGAAATTATCAATGACCGTAAAAACCATAACATGTTTATTATAAACATCTATTGAAAATTTATGAATGTATCAAAAGTCTTTCTATAATAGCCTTTATTCTTCTCACAGTCCTTGTTTATTACTAAGTAACTGTAAGGGTTGCTCCATATTTCCGAACACATATCTCGGAACTGAGTCCATGTCATATCTGTATTAACATGTTCATCGTATACATGATGAAGGTTAACATCATCTTGCTTGAAAAGAATAACGAGGTTAGCATTGTCACGAATTAACTGCTTCGGAATTTTTGAATAGGTTTGGTTTAAGTAAAAACAGTCTATATTTTTATGTCTGCCCATAGCAAAATAATCACGTATGTTGTTTTGATTTTCACATGCAACATCGTCAAAAATTATAACTGAATTAGGAGCGGCTTCATGAGGACTCAAAACTTCCTCGTTATCACGATATTTTATAAAAGATATCTCTGATACATTTTGGAACACCTTTTCTAAAAACACGTACTTTGGTTGAAATAAAGTCTTGGAATACAGGTACACGTTTCGAAAATGTAATCCATTTTCATGTAAAAGTAGTCCAAGCATTAAATTAGTTTTACCGCAGTTAGAAGGTCCAGAAATAATACACCGAATTGAATTAGGTAAAAGTTTTCCATGACGGGCTATGCTTCTGTTGGCTTGAACACAAATTTTCTCCAGCTTCAAAGAATGAGGTTGTTTCACAAATTTCATGTTTGCATTTAAACAGATAGCTTACGTGAATTAAGTACGTAACAGCTTGATGATCTACGCAAAATGATGGGAGTGTAAATTTCCGAATGTTTTTATACATTAGATAAGAATTTTGTGTTTATAAATCATAACGAATCCGTTATGTACTTGTATTTTTATTGTCTTATTGTGTTACGTTAACCTGCAGACAGTCATGACATGTTGCGATACTGTGCATTAGCGTTTTCAACGTGAAAATTGTCACACTACGGTAGCGTATTTTTGGGTTTTTCGAAACGCATGATCATCCGAGCAACGTGAGTGTCAACGAACGTTTGCGAAGGAATGGAATGTGTTTTGAAATGCCCAATAATACCCTACTCCGGTGATATAAAGCGCGGCCCCTCAGGAATGGGCACGCTATGGCTGAGCTGCCCCAGCGCGACCGCCAAAAAGGTGGCCGAAGGTGGACGCATCCTCGTGGGCTGGGTTTCGGCGCAGGTGAAAGTGCTGGAACCCAGGCCCATGAGATGCTTCAAGTGCCTCCTATTGGGACACGTGGGCGCTACGTGCTCAACTGGCGTAGACCGCAGCCACCTGTGCTATTGCTGCGGCAAGCCCGGACACCGGGCTGGTGAGTGCACGGCTGATCCGCAGTGCTCGATATGCGCTGCGGTCGGCAAACCGGCAGACCACCGCTTGGGGACGAAAGCTTGTCTCGCCTCGCTCCCCAAGAGAGGAAATAGGAGAAAGACCGCTGATGATGGCCCCAGGGCCCCCTCACAGCCGTCCCAGCGCCCAACGCCGACAGAAGGAGACCGCATGGACACCGCCCAATAGATGGCAACTAAATTCCTGCAGGCGAATATCAACCACTCTGCCAGAGCTCAGGACCTGCTTCTTCAGAGCATGGCAGAGTGGTCGATCCAAGTAGCCGTGGTCGCCGAGCCCTACTATGTCCCCGACCACAATAACTATGTGGCGGATGCGACTGGCTTGGTGGCTATCATCGCCCAACCAGCAGCAGGATCCCCGCCCCTCGAAAAGGTAGCGAGGGGTACCGGATGTGTGCTTGCCGTTTTGGGCGATGTTGCAGTAATCGGGGTGTACTTTTCGCCGAACCGGTGCCTCGCCGACTTCGAGCAGCTGCTCGTAGAAATCGGGGCTTTGGTTCGGCGGATGCACCCCAGACCCGTGCTGGTCGCCGGAGATTTTAACGCCAAGTGCGTGGCGTGGGGATCTCCGGTGACAAATGCACGGGGCGAGGAATTGCACGATTGGGCGGTGTCCATGGGGATGGCGATTCTCAACAGGGGATCGGTGAACACGTGCGTGCGGCAACAGGGCGGCTCTATAGTGGACATCACGTTCGCAAGCCCCGCCCTGGCGCGCCGTGTCTCGGGTTGGTGTGTGATGGAGGACGCGGAGACGCTATCGGACCATCGATACATACGTTTTGATGTCTCCGCGGTCCAGAACATACCACCGGCCGATCGCCGATCTCCTGCCGGAGAGAGCCCACGCTGGGTGCTGGGGCGGCTCAATAAAGAGGTGGCCAAAGAGACGGCGATAGTGGAGGCCTGGGTGGCCGGGTCTGCCCCTTCGGACGACGTGGACGCAGAGGCGGAGCGGCTCGTCGGTGCCCTCACCCGCATCTGTGATGCGGCCATGCCGAGGGCAAAGCCGTTTTCGCCACGACGTCGGGTGTACTGGTGGCGCGCCGAACTCAGCGACCTCCGGTCAGAGTGCATCGCGGCGCGGCGTCAGTACACGAGAAGTCGGAGACGGAGGGTCCGAGATGAGACCCGGGAACAGGATCTCTACGCGGCGTACAGAACCGCCCGCAAAGCGTTCCAAAAGGCCATCGCGCGCGCCAAGGAGTCCGCCTGGGAGGAGTGGCTTGAGATTCTCAACAGAGACCCGTGGGGGCGCCCCTATAAAGTGGTGAGGCAGAAACTTCGCCCCTGGGCGCCTCCCCTGACAAGAAGCCTCGAGCCACAATTCGTGGAGCGAGTCGTGGCGGCTCTCTTCCCACATCGGACTGATTTTCGGCCGCCGATCATGGCGCCGCCAGTCGAGGATGTGGAGGAGGAAGTGCCGCCGGTCACAGAGGCCGAGATTGGCGCGGCCGTGCTAAAGATGCGGGCGAAGAATAAAGCCCCCGGACCAGACGGGGTGCCGGGACGCGTTGTGGTACTGGCGATGGAGAAGCTGGACGAGAGGGTGAGGACCCTGTTCTCGGCGTGTCTGGCCGAGGGTCGGTTCCCTCGTGCCTGGAAGACGGGGAAACTCGTCCTCCTGCGGAAAGCCGGGCGTCCTGCAGACTCACCATCGGCCTACCGACCCATTGTGTTGCTGGACGAGGCGGGCAAGCTTCTTGAGCGTGTGCTCGCTGCTCGCCTCGTCAGGCACATGGGGACTATAGGGCCGGAACTGCACGACGCCCAATACGGCTTCCGCCGAGGGCGCTCGACCCTCGACGCCATCGCGCGGGTGAGGGACCTCGTCGAGGAGGAGGTCTCGCAGGGCGGGGTGGTGCTGGCGATATCGCTGGACATCGCGAACGCCTTTAACACCCTGCCCTGGGAGACGGTGAAGGAGGCCCTAAACTACCACAACGTGCCCCGGTACCTTAGGCGAGCAGTGGCGGACTACTTCGTAGACCGGGCCATTACATATCCGGCCCGGAACGAGTGGTCCCGGTGGAACATGTCGTGCGGTGTTCCACAGGGATCGATCCTAGGACCGCTCCTGTGGAACATCGGGTACGACTGGGTGCTACGCGGTGCCAACTTGCGGGGTGTTGACGTCACATGCTACGCAGACGACACCCTCGTGACGGCCCGCGGAGGCACCATCAGGGAGGCCACACTGCTCGCCACAGCGGGCGTAGCACTTGTTGTCCGGCGTATTGAAGCGCTGGGCCTAGAGGTGGCCCTTAACAAATCAGAGGCCACCCTATTCCACGGGCCCAGAAGAGCACCGCCGCCAGGAACCGAGGTTGTAGTGGGAGGTACTTCCATCGCCGTCAAGCCCGCATTGCGGTACCTGGGCATAGTGCTTGACGGCCGATGGAATTTCAAAGAGCATTTCCGGCTCCTAGCCCCAAAATTGAAGGCAGCAGCCGGAGCGCTGGGGTCCATCCTCCCCAACATTGGTGGGCCGGGAGGCAAATGCCGCCGCCTATACGCCGGTGTGGTGCGCTCAATGGCGCTATATGGAGCACCAATATGGGTAGACGCCCTGAACGCCGAGAATAGGACCCTGCTGCGGAGACCGCAGCGGGCCATGGCAATCAGGGCGGCCCGAGCGTACCGCACCGTCTCTTTCGAGGCGGCGACATTGCTGGCGGGTACACCACCATGGGACCTCGATGCCGAAGTCCTGGCGGCGATGTACTGGGGAGGGGCAGAGGACCGAGCAAGAGGTGTTATCCCGCCTCCGGAGGAGACGAAGCGGCGGAGGGATAGGGCCCAAAACCGTCTCTTCCTGAGGTGGGAGGACAAACTGGCGGATCCAGCCGCAAGCCGCGATCTGGTGGCCGCCATTCGGCCCGTCCTCAGGGACTGGGTCGAACGCAGCTACGGTGCTCTCACGTTCCACCTGACACAGGTCCTCACGGGACATGGCTGTTTCGGCGAGTACCTGTGCCGGGTGGTCCGTAGAGAGCCCACGAAGGCGTGCCACCACTGCGGGGCGGCGGAAGACACGGCGCAGCACACCCGCGCGGAGTGCCCGGAATGGGCCGGGCCCCGCGCGACCCTGGAGGTGACGATCGGGTCGGACCTCTCGCTGCCGAACATAATTAATTCTATGGTCGGCAGCGAGAGGGCTTGGGAGGCGGTGGTTGCATTTTGCGACGCCGTCCTCACCCGGAAGGAGGCGGCGGAGAGGGACCGCGAGGATGATTCCCTCGCTCTTCCGATTCGCCGCCGGCGAACGGGCCGGCGGCGGTTGGCTTACGCCAACCGCCCGCCGCTCTAAAGGGGACCGTCGGGCGGGGGATCGGGGGATCCGCCGTCCGAACCCAGAGGTCCCGAGCTGGAAGGCGCTCCACGTGTTCCGGAGCGCCTGCAGCGGAGAATGGGGGAGGCATGAGGCCCCCCGGAGTCGGGCCCAAAAGGGCACCCGCCGACAGGGCCGCGGAAGTTGTCCGAAAGTGTACCCGTGGTCCTGTCCATGGTGGCGGAGGCGGAACACCCCAGGAGTTTTAGTTGGTGAGAGCCCAACATAACCACCCGTTCCCCCGAACGGGTGGTATACGGTATGTATTTCTCCTGGGTCAACAAAAAAAAAAAAAAAAGGTTAGGTTAGGTTAGGTTAGGTTAGGTTAGGTTAGGTTAGGTTAGGTTAGGTTAGGTTAGGTTAGGTTAGGTTAGGTTAGGTTAGGTTAGGTTAGGTTAGGTTAGGTTAGGTTAGGTTAGGTTAGGTTAGGTTAGGTTAGGTTAGGTTAGGTTAGGTTAGGTTAGGTTAGGTTAGGTTAGGTTAGGTTAGGTTAGGTTTTTTTTTTTTTTTTTTTTTTTTTTTTTTTAATCTTGGTTGGTTCTCTGTTTGGTTTTTGTTAGTCTTAGAGTTAGTATATATTCCCAGAGGGGGTAGGTGGGCCGAAGAGTGTCGCGATTTGATACGAATCTTCTCTCCGACCCACCTTTGTCGATTCTTAGGGGGGGTAGCGAGATGTATGTCTCGCCGCCCTTTCTATTGTGACTCTAGGGGGGGTGGAAGACTTGGGATGAGAAGAGGGAGGGAAAACTAATATGTTGCAGCGTGAGATTAAAATTTTGCGAATCAATTCTTAGGGGGACGGCTGATTGCCTGTTGGTCCCAGTGGGGTTATTTACATATCTTATTCTTTCTAGTGATGCTCCTATAGGGTGATTGTGATATACAAAATATTTACATGTTTGCCTGATGGGCCATTTGTTCATTTCCAATAGGGGGGGGGGGGGGGGGGACTCTACAAATTCTACTTATACCTAAGTTTATACAATACAATTAGAAAATACAAAAGAGAGAGTGGATATAATGCAAAATTACTTACAACTAAACGTGGTTCACAGTTGGTGCTTAATTATATATACAAACGGGTGCTCTCAAGGCTGGTTCACTGTATAGGAGATTATATACATTGGGTTGCCCCTTAATAGGTGCTTAATCATATAGGGTGCCGTATGGGCTTAACAACAATATGGGGTGCCAGATGGGCTTTATTCCTTAGGGGTATTTACATATTCACTTATAGAGGTATGGTGCTTATCAAATTACTTGTGGTTCACCTTGGGTCTTATGTTAAACTTATCTAGGGTTAGTTGTGGTTATGCTAAGGGGGGTTAGTGCTTAATTCAATATATACATGGTGTGACCTCTTGTTCATCTGGCGGTTTTTTGTGGTTCACTTTTTTATGGTGGTACTGATCAATCTTTAATTGTACTTGCTCTTTTGTACAGGCTGTTTATTAGTGCTCTTTTAGGTTCTGCTGTGGTTTTTTTTCTGAGAGGTCTGATGTAAATCTAATAGGTTTTTAGTTAAGTGGAGATCATTTTGGTGACAATAACTCAAAATAAATTATAGGCCGTACCGGGGTCGGCGCCGTCTCCAGTGAGTTGGGGTGGGAGCGGGCTTAGGGCGGGGGAGCGGGAGACAGAGGCGTGCACGAGGCCACCTCTGCTATCTCCCCCTCCTTCCGCTTTCCAAGACCGCGTCCCCACACCAGGCACCACCGACTACCGGTTAGCCGGGGGAGTCCTGGTGTCCAGACGGCTGGCCCCATTCCCAGAGAAGACGCCGACGCCGGCGTCCGTAAAGTGGTACGCAAATGGGGAATTAGTGTTATGCTTCTAACGACGAAACCAATTTAACTTGGTCCGCCGGTGGGAGTAAAATGTATGGCCTGAGGGGTCAGCTAAAGGTGGTTCTACAGTAGACGTTAGAGTCTTTGGAAATTGGTCAAGGGTGTGTCTGAACACAGGTTCAGACACACCCTTGGCCACTTGGAAGCAAATCGGCCCCCGGCAAACTGCCGGGGGCCGGTTTCGGGGGCCGGGGGCCGGTTTCGGGGGCCGGCCCCCGGGGGCCGGGGGCCGGGGGCCGGGGGCCGGGGGCCGGGGGCCGGGGGCCGGTTTCGGGGGCCGGCCCCCGGGGGCCGGGGGCCGGGGGCCGGGGGCCGGGGGCCGGTTTCGGGGGCCGGCCCCCGGGGGCCGGGGGCCGGGGGCCGGTTTCGGGGGCCGGCCGGGGGCCGACCGGGGGCCGGTCGGGGGCCGACCGGGGGCCGGTCGGGGGCCGACCGGGGGCCGGGGGCCGACCGGGGGCCGACCGGGGGCCGGTCGGGGGCCGACCGGGGGCCGACCGGGGGCCGGTCGGGGGCCGACCGGGGGCCGACCGGGGGCCGGCCGGGGGCCGACCGGGGGCCGGGGGCCGACCGGGGGCCGACCGGGGGCCGACCGGGGGCCGGTCCGGGGGCCGGCCCCCGGGGGCCGACCGGGGGCCGGCCCCCGGGGGCCGACCGGGGGCCGACCGGGGGCCGACCGGGGGCCGGTCCGGGGGCCGGCCCCCGGGGGCCGACCGGGGGCCGGTCCGGGGGCCGGCCCCCGGGGGCCGACCGGGGGCCGACCGGGGGCCGACTCACCCTCAACACTTATTGCACATCCAAAAACATAACTACTCTCCGTCCGAACCGACAAGTTGGTCCCTTGCCAGAAAGCAAGTGTATGGCCTGAGGGGTCTTAGATGAAATTATGCTGGTCGTGAAAATGGCCATCATAAGTTGGTCCCTCTTACAGAGGTAAAATGACCTGACGGGAGGTCTTGAATACTGGTCGATTCGGAAAAGAGTACAGTGGGGTGCGCGATCGCCAGAGTCGCCGTCCGACCGTCTCGTGACCTAAAGGGGAACGAGTGGGTCGGTCGGCGAGTCCCGCGGTCGCGCCATACAGAGTTTATGAATTCAAAAATATAAATAAAGTGGGGTGCGCGAGTGCGGGAGCCGCCGGCCCGCCGTCTTGCGCCCTGAAGGGGCACAAGTTCGCGGGCGGCGAGTTCCGCACTCGCGCCTAATGGGTAAAATTATAAACAGAATGTCTAGTCGTCAGCCTACGCCGTAGAGTGCGCGAGCGCGGGCGCGCCCCCCCATACGAGTACCCTGAGGGGGCTCAAACGGTGCGGGGGCGCATCCCGCGGTCGCGCCATCGAGCGTATCTGACACTAACCATGATGTATGGCGCCGGATGTTGCTCCTCGGTCCCGACGCTCCGCCGCCGGGGTCCACCGTCGCCCGGCCGCTTGAGCGGCAGGCAAGGCGCAGGCAGCGCCGGCGGCAGCGCGCGGTGAGGCGATGGAGGCAGGGTGGCGCCGGCGAGGTGTTTCTCCAGATGGTTTCTTGATTCTCCGTAGGGTGGCCGCAAGGCGGCCTGAAGCCGTTGGTCCAGGGTGCACACGCACTACCCTGGACCGGTGTATACCACCGCGTGTGCGTGGTTGTGGGGGCTCGGGCGCGCGCGCGCTGCCACGAGTATTTAACGTCATTACGCGCATGACTGTTTCCATCGGTCCGACTCGCACACGCACGAAATCGGACAGGGGGAGTCCACTGCGTGTGTGGTTAAGTGTTATCACTGTTGGGGTGGCGCATAGCGCCTTCTCTCTTAAATGAGTTGCACAAATTAAATTGTGCCCTGGGGGTTTTGATGCACTGTCGGGTACTTCCTCTTCATTTCCATTATTCCACTTGTTCGTCCTGTGTAGTCGTGTTTCCTGGGGTCGCATAAAGCTTTTCACGTCACTTAGGGGTATAAATTGTATAAACCTGTGGTAGGTGTGGTAGCACAATGATGATATTTCCACTTCACTAGGGGGATGCGTTACACTTTCCTGGTATCTATTGCGTCACTGCAAATCCGGGTGTTTCACTGATCACTTTTGATTTCCTATCACTGTACTTGGGAGGTCGTGATTCACTAGGGAGCTGCTTGATGCTAGATGGCCGCGCTACATCAAGCGCTTGTGTCGCTGCCGGGGTGAGTCGCCAGTCCGACAAAATGGCGTCAGCCACGTGGTAGGCGGGGGCCGGGGGCCGGGGGCCGGGGGCCGGGGGCCGGGGGCCGGGGGCCGGGGGCCGGGGGCCGGGGGCCGGGGGCCGGGGGCCGGGGGCCGGGGGCCGGGGGCCGGGGGCCGGGGGCCGGGGGCCGGGGGCCGGGGGCCGGGGGCCGGGGGCCGGGGGCCGGGGGCCGGGGGCCGGGGGCCGGGGGCCGGGGGCCGGGGGCCGGGGGCCGGCCGGCCGGGGGCCGGCCGGGGGCCTAGGCTCGGTAGGAGCCTTGGTGGGCCCACGTGGCCGAGAGCTCGGGACGCGACCGTCCTCGGCGAGCTCTGGCTCGCGACTGGTTAGGTTAGGTTAGGTTAGGTTAGGTTAGGTTAGGTTAGGTTAGGTTAGGTTAGGTTAGGTTAGGTTTTTTTTTTTTTTTTTTTTTTTTTTTTTTGTTTGATCTTATGGTGTTTGACATTTGGTTTCTTGTGTTTATCCTTAAGTTAGTCCCTGAGAGGTAGGTGGGCCGAAGAGTGTCGCTATTGGATACGAAACTTCTCTCCGACCCACCTTTGTAGACTATGTTATAGGGGGGGTAGCGAGTCATAGACTCGCCGCCCCGACTATTGCATTTAAGGGATAAGATTAGTATGTGGAGGGGGAATTACAAATTTGAGACTGAGTGCGATTAAAATTTAGCCAATCAGTTTAGTGAATGTGGACGGCTGATTGCCTGTGGTCCATTGATTTACATATGCCCTAAGGCCGTCTTATATCTAAATTGCCCGTAGGCGTGATTTACATATTCTTATTTCCTAAGTGAGTTACCTTTGGGTGAAGTGATTTACAATTGGGGGGGGAATGTGATTGTTCTACTTACATTAAGTTTATACATTTAAAATCGCAATCTGTGTGTGGTGTGACTCTATATAATACAAGTGGTGTGACAACATCTTAGCGAGTGATTCTACAACTTAAAGTGATTAACTACTAGGAACTCGGTGATTGACTAATATTAAGGTTAGTAGTGATTACATTAATGGGTTAGTGTTTGACTATTTACAAATTTACAGGTGGAGAACTATTTTGATTGGCGCTATGCCGCTGCTCTTTTAATTGCTGTGTTCGCTCTTTTAAGTTGGTGGTTTCCTTATTCGTTGCTGTGATTGCTCTTTTGGGGCTGTTGCTATGCTCTTTTGACTGTCAAGTGGTACGCCGAGAAAATAAATAATTGGTTAACAAAGTTGGAAAATATTGAAAAACATAGGTAAAATTGTGATAAACTAGCTATTTCTGGTGTTCTTGATTTCCGCTCCGTCGGCGCGGCCACGCGCATTACAGCCGGGACCCATCGTGCACGACCCTTCATTGGTAACCCGGCTTGGTTGGGGATGAAATAATCAATATGGGAAACCAAAGCCGGGGACCTCGGGATCGTGCAGGAGTGGCCCCTGCGCCTACTCGCGTAGTCGCGCCCGGCCGCGGAACCTTACATAAAAATAAATAAGACCGCACCGTGGTCGGCGCCGTCTCCGGAGAAACTGGGGTGGGAGCGGGCTTGGGGCGGGGGAGCCGGAGACAGAGGCGTGCACTAGGCCACCTCTGCTATCTCCGTCTCCTTCCGCTTTCCAAGACCGGCCCCCCACGCCAGGCGTCACCGGCTACCGGTTAGCCGGGGGCGACCTGACGTCCAGACGGCTGGCCCCATTCCCAGAGAAGACGCCGACCCCGGCACCATCAAGTGGTGCGCAAAGACGAATAAAATTTGAAAAACCAGTGTAAGCTGACCCGTCAGTGGAGGCAAAGTGTTTGACCAGAAGGGTCCAAGTTAAATGGTGGTTAACAAAAATGACAGAGTTATTTTATATTGGTCAAGTGTGTGTCTGATCCAACGATCAGACACACCCTTGACCAATTTTGAGGGACTTAGAAAAATTGGAAGAAGGTGATTTTACAAGTTAAGCTACGGTGAGTTTTCAAAATGGGTGTGCAATCTCCACTGACGGGGGGGGGGCCCAAAAGTTTTTGGCCCCCCCCCCCCCCGCCGGTCATCGACACATGAGACCTCGGGGGGGGGGGGGGGGGACGTCCCCCGGGGGGGGGGGGGACTTTTGTCCCCCTGCCAAACGTCGACCCATGAAACTTGCCGGGGGGGGGGGGGGGGGGGGGGGGGGGGACGACTTTTGTCCCCCTGCCAAACGTCGACACATGAAACTTTCCCGGGGGGGGGGGGGGGGACGACTTTTGTCCCCCTGCCAAAAGTCGACCCATGAGACTTGCCGGGGGGGGGGGGGGGGGGACTTTTGTCCCCCTGCCAAACGTCGCCACATGAGACTTGCCGGGGGGGGGGGGGGGGGGGGGACGTTTGTCCCCCTGCCAAACGTCGACACATGAAACTTGCGGGGGGGGGGGGGGGGGGGGGGGACGACTTTTGTCCCCCTGCCAAACGTCGACACATGAAACTTGCCGGGGGGGGGGGGGGGGGGGACGACTTTTGTCCCCCTGCCAAACGTCGACACATGAAACTTGCCGGGGGGGGGGGGGGGGGGGGGGACTTTTGTCCCCCCCCCCCGCTGTCCCACGAAACTTATCGGGGGGGGGGGGGGGGGGGGACGACTTTTGTCCCCCCGCCAAACGTCGACACATGAAACTTGCCGGGGGGGGGGGGGGGGGGGGGGGGGGACTT
Organism: Tachystola acroxantha; assembly: GCA_963506565.1. Taxonomy (NCBI): domain Eukaryota; kingdom Metazoa; phylum Arthropoda; class Insecta; order Lepidoptera; family Oecophoridae; genus Tachystola; species Tachystola acroxantha. Next base: position 14,533,267 of record OY735879.1, read on the forward strand.
TTGTCCCCCCCCCCCCCTGCCGTCCCACGAAACTTATCGGGGGGGGGGGGGGGGGACTTTCACATGTCGAAAGTCCCCCCCCCCCCCCGACCGGTCAAGACTGTATCGGTCCCCCTAGAGAGGCACAGCCTGACCGGTCACCAACTTGCGCCGACCTAGCTATCCGTACAGACAATATGGCCTGAGGGGCCCAACTATGCCGGTTACAGCGAAAAATATATATACGAGAAGTCGTCCAAACAGGAAGACCCCTCGTACCATACAAAGTGTTTGACCTGAAGGGTCTTATAAGCTGGTCGGCACAAAATTTGGTGAGTGTGTAGCGCTGCTGTCGGAGACTCCGCCAGTAAATTTTGGGGCCTGAGGGGCCACAAATAAGGCCGACGGAGGGTCCGGCAGCCGCGCCAGCAAGGGCTAAGGCCCAGACAATTAGGTGCGTGGCTTCCTTATATAAATTAGTGTTATTGGCGCGAGCACGGGAGCCGCCGCCGCCTCATCTTACGTCCTAAAGGGACGTGCATGGGCGCGTAGCGTGTCCCGTACTCGCGCCTACCAAGTAAAATTATTTTGGGCCACTTTTGGCTCGCACAGAAGGTGCAGTGTGGTGCGCGAGTGACGCGCCCGCCGTGCCGTCCCAGCAAGCCTCAAAGAGGCTTAGCCGGGGCGGTCGGCGGCCGCATTGCCCTCGCCAATAAGGAGGGTCATGAAGTGGCCTTCCTATCTCAGGGTACCGAATGTACTTTGTGTTTTTCGTGAGTGCGGCCCCCGCAGGGCCTCGTCGGCGAGCCCTGAAGGGGCTCAGTCGGCGCGGCCGGCGAGGGCCGCCGTCACGCAACCTTACACTATAGCCACACACCTATTAAGTGAGGTGATCGAGTGCGAGGGCCGCCGGACAGGCCCGCCAGCCCTGAAGGGGCCTGGCAAGCGTTCCGGCGGCTCCCGCAGTCGATCCTAATAGTCTAAAATGTGTCCCGTCCCATAGAGTGCGCGACCGCGGCCACGTCCCGCGTCGCGGGCCCTGAAGGGGCTCAGCGTCGCGGGTGCGTGCCGCAGTCGCGCCGTCGGGGGCGGGGTCACTCCGACCGTATGTGCGCCAGGTGCTGCTCCGGTGTCCCGTCGCTCCGCCGCAGGATCCGCCGCAGCTCGGCCGCATAAGCGGCAGACGAGGCGTAGGCGGCGCCGTCGGCAGGGCGCGGTGAGGCGATGGAGGCTCGATGGTGCCGGCGGGGTGAGTTACTCGCAGGGTGTTGTGGTGCTTCCTAGCCGCGAGCGGCTGGCATGCGTCCCGGGTGCACACGCACTTCCCGGGACTGGTGATAACCACCGCGTGTGCGTGGTATGGGTGGCTCGGGCGCGCGCGCGCTGCCTCGAGCATAATTAAGCCATGCGCGCATGGCTTAGTCCGGCGTCCGGTCCCGTGCACACGCGAGACCGGACCAGTGAGGCCACTGCGTGCGTGGTGTAAGTCAGGTGGGTGGGTAACCGTCGTGGTTATCCTGGTGATTTAACTTTTCTTCGTTGTATTCTCCAGATGCTTTAGTGTTTTCCATATATTCTATCAGTGTTTTCTTCTCTTTCTATCAGTGTTTTCTTCTCTTTCTCTCTTTGTTTCTCTCCTTGTCTTTTCCAGTGTTACGTCTTGGTATAGGTGTTTACTTCATTTCTTTGGTGTTTACTTGATATCGCAAAGTGTTGCTCTCCCTGTGTCTTAATTACCACTATTTCCATTCCGGTGTTGTACTGCTGTTGTCTCATTATGATCCATCGGGTATAGGTGTTGTTCTCGAGTGGTATGCTTGGTGTCGTATCAATATAGTGAGTGGTGGATATCAATGTGTCCATGTGGTATGCCGTGGTATGCGGCGCCCTTCGGATGGTGTGTTTGAACCAATATGACTCACGTTGGGATGTCCTTGTTAGTCCTGGCCAGCTGTCCTTGTTTGTGCGCCGTGGTATGCGGCTGCACTTGGTGAAAATGTCACTTCACTTCACTGCATTCCTTTGGTTTTCACTTTCACAAAATTTGGTGTCCGTGGTTGTACTTAAGCGCTTTATGGTGAAGTCACTAAACGGTGTCGCTATATGCAGCGCTTTTGTCGCTGGCCAGCGAGTCGCGAGCCAAGATGGCGGCCACGTGTCACTTTGACAGGAGGGACCAAATGTCAAAGTGACATTTGAGGGGGGGGGGGGGGACGCCACCTCACGAAATTTCGAAATTTTCGGGGGGGGGGGGGGGGGGACGCCCCCCCCGGGGGGGGGGGGGGGGGGGGGGGGGGACGCCCCCCCGGGGGGGGGGGGACGCCCCCCCCGGGGGGGGGGGGGGACGCCCCCCCGGGGGGGGGGGGGGACCGCCCCCCCCCCCCGCGGTCATGTGTCGGCCGGGGGGGGGGGGGGGACCTTGGCTCGGTAGGAGCCATGGCAGGCCCACGTGGCCGGGAGCTCGGGACGCGACCGTCCTCGGCGAGCTCTGGCTCGCGACTGGTTAGGTTAGGTTAGGTTAGGTTAGGTTAGGTTAGGTTAGGTTAGGTTAGGTTAGGTTAGGTTAGGTTAGGTTAGGTTAGGTTAGGTTAGGTTAGGTTAGGTTAGGTTAGGTTAGGTTAGGTTAGGTTAGGTTAGGTTAGGTTAGGTTAGGTTAGGTTAGGTTAGGTTAGGTTAGGTTAGGTTAGGTTAGGTTAGGTTAGGTTAGGTTAGGTTAGGTTAGGTTAGGTTAGGTTAGGTTAGGTTAGGTTAGGTTAGGTTAGGTTAGGTTAGGTTAGGTTAGGTTAGGTTAGGTTAGGTTAGGTTAGGTTAGGTTAGGTTAGGTTAGGTTAGGTTAGGTTAGGTTAGGTTAGGTTAGGTTAGGTTAGGTTAGGTTAGGTTAGGTTAGGTTAGGTTAGGTTAGGTTAGGTTAGGTTAGGTTAGGTTAGGTTAGGTTAGGTTAGGTTAGGTTAGGTTAGGTTAGGTTAGGTTAGGTTAGGTTAGGTTAGGTTAGGTTAGGTTAGGTTAGGTTAGGTTAGGTTAGGTTAGGTTAGGTTAGGTTAGGTTAGGTTAGGTTAGGTTAGGTTAGGTTAGGTTAGGTTAGGTTAGGTTAGTTAGGTTAGGTTAGGTTAGGTTAGGTTAGGTTAGGTTAGGTTAGGTTAGGTTAGGTTAGGTTAGGTTAGGTTAGGTTAGGTTAGGTTAGGTTAGGTTAGGTTAGGTTAGGTTAGGTTAGGTTAGGTTAGGTTAGGTTAGGTTAGGTTAGGTTAGGTTAGGTTAGGTTAGGTTAGGTTAGGTTAGGTTAGGTTAGGTTAGGTTAGGTTAGGTTAGGTTAGGTTAGGTTAGGTTAGGTTAGGTTAGGTTAGGTTAGGTTAGGTTAGGTTAGGTTAGGTTAGGTTAGGTTAGGTTAGGTTAGGTTAGGTTAGGTTTTTTTTTTTTTTTTTTTTTTTTTTTTTTTTTTTTTTTTTGTTTGATCTTAGTTTGTTTTGACATTTGTTTGTTTGGTGATTATCCTATGTTAGTTCCCTGCTTGGTAGGTGGGCCGAAGAGTGTCGCTATTGGATACGAAACTTCTCTCCGACCCACCTTTGTAGACTATGTTATAGGGGGGGTAGCGAGTGTGTAAGACTCGCCGCCCCGACTATTGTAAATTACGGGGAGAGATTAGTGTGGAGGGGGGGGTAACAAAATTTGGGACAAGATGCAATTTCCCCCAATCACATTTGATCGGGGGGGGACGGCTGAGGGCCGTTGGTCCCTTTAAACATGGGTGCCATTTGGGCTTCTTACAACTAAGTGCCTTCTTGGCGGTGATTACAAGTCTTGGAGGGGGGAGATGGGAGGGCGTACCTACGTTACTTAACCTAAGTTTAAACAATACTAATTATCAACCGAAGGACTGACTCTATACAAAGCAAAAGGACATTAAAATTTGTTCCCATCGTGGGTAGTGATTTACAAATTATTTAGTGATCTACATCTGACGATCCGCCGGGAGACGCCGCCAGCGCTCCAGAGTTGATCATCGTGACCGGCTCTCTGGGAGCGCCGACGGGGCCCGACGGCAGATCGCCTTGGTTAACAATGATTACAAAATATTTACCATTTGATTTCCCTAAGGCGGTTCACCAAGTGACCCCGCCCGCCCTCCAGAGTTGGTCTCCCCGACCGGTTCTCTGGGAGGGCTGACAGGGTCAGTCGGTGGACCGTTCCGAATTATAGTGACGACAATTTAGACAGTGATTTCCATTAACTTACAATTTTGTTTAACTCTAAGCGTGGTTAGTGGTTAGTCAGGTTAGTGGTGATTAACAAAGTGATAGGGGTTAGTGTTTAACTATTTATACTATATACAGTGGGCAGCTTGGGTATCTGTGGTTACCTCTTTTATTCGTGAAATTCTTTTGCGGCGCTCGCTCTTTTGCGTCGGATATAGTATGTGGTGGTTGCCATAACAGTGAGAGTATTGATTATTCATGTAAACAAAAAGAAAAAGACCGTACCGTGGTCGGCGCCGTCTCCGGAGAGATTGGGGTGGGAGCGGGCTTGGGGCGGGGGAGCCGGAGACAGAGGCGTGCACGAGGCCACCTCTGCTATCTCCGTCTCCGTCCGCTTTCCAAGACCAGCCCCCCACTCCAGGCGTCACCGGCTACCGGTTAGCCGGAGGCAACCTGGAGTCCAGACGACTGGCCCCATTCCCAGAGAAGACGCCGACCCCGGCACCGTCAAGTGGTACGCAAGACGAATAAAATTTGAAAAACCAGTGTAAGCTGACCCGTCAGTGGAGGCAAAGTGTTTGACCAGAAGGGTCCAAGTAAAGTGGTGGTTAGCAAAATGACAGAGTTAGGTTAGGTGGTTAGGTTAGGTTAGGTTAGGTTAGGTTAGGTTAGGTTAGGTTAGGTTAGGTTAGGTTAGGTTAGGTTAGGTTAGGTTAGGTTTTTTTTTTTTTTTTTTTTTTTTTTTTTTTTTTTTTTTTTTTTTTTTTTTTTTTTTTTTTGTTTGATCTTATGGTGTTTGACATTTGGTTTCTTGTGTTTATCCTTAAGTTAGTCCCTGAGAGGTAGGTGGGCCGAAGAGTGTCGCTATTGGATACGAAACTTCTCTCCGACCCACCTTTGTAGACTATGTTATAGGGGGGGTAGCGAGTCATAGACTCGCCGCCCCGACTATTGCATTTAAGGGATAAGATTAGTATGTGGAGGGGGAATTACAAATTTGAGACTGAGTGCGATTAAAATTTAGCCAATCAGTTTAGTGAATGTGGACGGCTGATTGCCTGTGGTCCATTGATTTACATATGCCCTAAGGCCGTCTTATATCTAAATTGCCCGTAGGCGTGATTTACATATTCTTATTTCCTAAGTGAGTTACCTTTGGGTGAAGTGATTTACAATTGGGGGGGGAATGTGATTGTTCTACTTACATTAAGTTTATACATTTAAAATCGCAATCTGTGTGTGGTGTGACTCTATATAATACAAGTGGTGTGACAACATCTTAGCGAGTGATTCTACAACTTAAAGTGATTAACTACTAGGAACTCGGTGATTGACTAATATTAAGGTTAGTAGTGATTACATTAATGGGTTAGTGTTTGACTATTTACAAATTTACAGGTGGAGAACTATTTTGATTGGCGCTATGCCGCTGCTCTTTTAATTGCTGTGTTCGCTCTTTTAAGTTGGTGGTTTCCTTATTCGTTGCTGTGATTGCTCTTTTGGGGCTGTTGCTATGCTCTTTTGACTGTCAAGTGGTACGCCGAGAAAATAAATAATTGGTTAACAAAGTTGGAAAATATTGAAAAACATAGGTAAAATTGTGATAAACTAGCTATTTCTGGTGTTCTTGATTTCCGCTCCGTCGGCGCGGCCACGCGCATTACAGCCGGGACCCATCGTGCACGACCCTTCATTGGTAACCCGGCTTGGTTGGGGATGAAATAATCAATATGGGAAACCAAAGCCGGGGACCTCGGGATCGTGCAGGAGTGGCCCCTGCGCCTACTCGCGTAGTCGCGCCCGGCCGCGGAACCTTACATAAAAATAAATAAGACCGCACCGTGGTCGGCGCCGTCTCCGGAGAAACTGGGGTGGGAGCGGGCTTGGGGCGGGGGAGCCGGAGACAGAGGCGTGCACTAGGCCACCTCTGCTATCTCCGTCTCCTTCCGCTTTCCAAGACCGGCCCCCCACGCCAGGCGTCACCGGCTACCGGTTAGCCGGGGGCGACCTGACGTCCAGACGGCTGGCCCCATTCCCAGAGAAGACGCCGACCCCGGCACCATCAAGTGGTGCGCAAAGACGAATAAAATTTGAAAAACCAGTGTAAGCTGACCCGTCAGTGGAGGCAAAGTGTTTGACCAGAAGGGTCCAAGTTAAATGGTGGTTAACAAAAATGACAGAGTTATTTTATATTGGTCAAGTGTGTGTCTGATCCAACGATCAGACACACCCTTGACCAATTTTGAGGGACTTAGAAAAATTGGAAGAGGTGATTTTACAAGTTAAGCTACGGTGAGTTTTCAAAATGGGTGTGCAATCTCCACTGACGGGGGGGGGGGCCCAAAAGTTTTTGGCCCCCCCCCCCCCCGCCGGTCATCGACACATGAGACCTGGGGGGGGGGGGGGGGGGGGGGACGTCCCCCGGGGGGGGGGGGGGGACTTTTGTCCCCCTGCCAAACGTCGGCCCATGAAACTTGCCGGGGGGGGGGGGGGGGGGGGGGGGGGACGACTTTTGTCCCCCTGCCAAACGTCGACACATGAAACTTTCCCCGGGGGGGGGGGGGGGGGGGGGGACGACTTTTGTCCCCCTGCCAAAAGTCGACCCATGAGACTTGCCGGGGGGGGGGGGGGGGGGGGGGGGGACTTTTGTCCCCCTGCCAAACGTCGCCACATGAGACTTGCCGGGGGGGGGGGGGGGGGGGGGGACGTTTGTCCCCCCTGCCAAACGTCGACACATGAAACTTGCGGGGGGGGGGGGGGGGGGGGGGACGACTTTTGTCCCCCTGCCAAACGTCGACACATGAAACTTGCCGGGGGGGGGGGGGGGGGGGGGGGGACGACTTTTGTCCCCCTGCCAAACGTCGACACATGAAACTTGCCGGGGGGGGGGGGGACTTTTGTCCCCCCCCCCCCGCTGTCCCACGAAACTTATCGGGGGGGGGGGGGGGGGGACGACTTTTGTCCCCCCCGCCAAACGTCGACACATGAAACTTGCCGGGGGGGGGGGGGGGGGACTTTTGTCCCCCCCCCCCCCCTGCCGTCCCACGAAACTTATCGGGGGGGGGGGGGGGGGGGGGGGGGGGACTTTCACATGTCGAAAGTC